>OY856410.1:9127500-9510000 GCA_963693085.1 Alisma plantago-aquatica
TTCACATCTCTTGGATGCACGAAAAGATCTCCCTTATTTTAACATAGAGGAAACTAGTTCTTCTATGAGTTTTCTCATTACAGTATCAGTGTTAATTATGTACACTTTATTATTCACCTCGAAGAATTATGTTGATCTGATTGGAGACCCGGTGCAACATTAAATGGATCTTTCACTGAGGTGACGATATGGTACGGTCTACTTTCTAGATCTTGAGAAGGATCCGATTATGGTTCTACACCTATATGTATATGTGTCCTTGTTAGAGTTTTCCATCATCCTGTATTATGTATTCGAGTCGGTAGCCGAGTGTACTCCAGGTTATATTTTTCCTTCTTTAGAGAGTGCTCTACATGCACCATTTCTTTGATATTAGTAAACATATCATCTCCTCCAGTGGAGTAGGTCATCCTAATCATGACTGAATCACGCAAATCCAGTGTTCTCTGACTATGCAACTATTCATTTCTTCTTGTATGTATTTCTCTGCACAAACTCGACATAATCTCTCATTTGATCGAGATCTTAAAACACACACTCAACAAGAGAAGAGAGAATTAGATAGTATTTGTTGACTCAAGGTATAAATTGACTAAACCCTTATTTTGATGATGACTAAACCATTCCATTTAATTGTGTCTAATGTCTCTAATTGAGTGATTTTAGATTAGGTATAGACACACTCCAAATACCCTAACTTGCACATCTCAACTTGGAGAAAAGACAAGTCAAAGTCCATACAAGTACACATTTTTGTAATATGATGTAAATCCATTAGAATCATGTTGTAAATCACTTGTAATGATTGTATGACTTGTAATTAAGCTTAGAAAAAATCAGGAGCACTTAGATCAAATGTTTAAGTACTCAAAAGCCATTTTCCAAAATTTACATCAGGTTGTTCATTGGTCGAGTTGCAAACTCGACCAATCCTGATTGGATGTTGAAAATGACTTTTGATCGGTTGAGTTTACACTTCACAGAACTCGACCGATCCCTCTACTGAACAAAATTGATTTTAGTGAATCGGTCAAGTTACCCCAGGACAAACTCGACCGATGGCCTAAATTGGTCTTGTCTCTTAGTAGGATCGGTCGAGTTACCTTTATACAAACTCGGCCGATTGTAGTGTAGGAAAAAGTGCAGAAAAGTATTTCTAGCCATTGTGGAATTGCAACAAGTGAAAATATATCCATTGGAAGCCACAAAATGGCTAGTTTTGCATTCTTAAGTGTTCCCAAAGGCTAAGGGGCAGCCCCAACTATAAATAGGACCCCTTGGGCTTCATTCCAAGGTTGAGCATTCAATGCAAAACTCTATTTGAGGTTCCTACTCTATAGTTGAGTGCTTCCTACAGCCTCCTCTCTCTCTAAGCTTAATCACGTGCTACATTCATTAGATTGTGTAGGAAATCTGTAAGAGAGCTATTCCTACATATATATCTTGTGAGGGTCTCACTTCCACCAACTCCCCATCTCTTTTTTCAACCATGAAGATGAAGATTCTCTCTCTTGGCTAAGAGAGGTGAAGAAGAATAAGGGAAGGCATGCCTTGGTGAAGATCAAGGCTGAAGACTTGGAGCAAGAGTGGGTAAGCCCTTGGTGAAGGCAGAAGACTCCTTGCTCAAGTGGGTAAGTCCTTGGTGGAAGCTTCTCCAAGTAAAGATGAAGTCAAAGGCTGAAGATCCAAGAAGAGTAGGTAATTCCTTGAAGGCTGAAGACTTGTGCAAGAGTAGGTAAGTCCTTGGAAGAAGGCGGAAGACTCCTTGCAATGTGGATAAGTCCTTGGTAAGGTTGAAGACTCTTTGTATTGGATAGATAAGTCCTTTGGTTGATCATGTAATGTATCTCTTATAATGAATATAATGAAGGTGCAAGGTTAAGAAATCATATAGGTTGACCTCTCTAGGTAAGTGGACTGACTCACTGGTGCGATTCCGCTAGTGGTGCTAACAGGCTACTCAATTGAATAGATGTGCCCCACGAGGTCGGAATGCACGATGGATGGGGGTTTGCTTTCAAAATTTATAAACCTAAACTATCTACCTACGTCTACTAAAACACTACACCCGCAAGCGCACGGGGTCGTGTCGTAGTATAGGAAGGCGGCAAGTATAGGGTCGATCCATAGGGAAAAGAGGGGGCGCTAGAGCTAGGTTAGTTTGGCTAGGTTCCTACTGTGGAGACTAGGGTTAAGGGTTTGAAGGTTGATTTTGATTGTTAAACTACTATGAACAAGCGAGGAATTAAAGGCAAGAATGAAATCTACGTTAACCCTAGACTAGATTAAGGCTAAATAAGCAAGAAAGGATTAAGCTAGGTATGAAAGGCAAGTTACACTAAGGCAAGCAAGAGAAAAGCAAAAGAGCAATTAAAGAACTAAACTAGCATAAACAAGGCAAGAGCAAGGCAAGAAGCTAACTAAGCAAGAAAAGAGCTAATTAAGCTAAGCAAGCACAAAACTAGGGTTTCAAACAGTAAAGAGATGCATGGGCTGTCTAGGGGTATGAACTTATCACTTAAGTTGGGGGTGACATATGAACATTATGATTCCATTTAGATTATCCAAACCAAAAAACAAGTTAGAGTCTAATGAATTAACCTAAGCTACTAACTGGCCATGGATATGCTAGGTTGTGTATAGGGGAACTAGTCCCTAACACCCCCTACTACCCTTACGAGGCTCAATTGGGTTAGGGATTAGGTTTAATCCAATTAGAGTCTAATCAAGTCTAGGTTTCTACATTAGACATTCCTAGGGCAATTAGGGGCCGAGGGTAGTAATGGGGGGTGAAATTAGGGTTTTGGGCCCCAATTCCCACACATTCTAGCCTTGAGAAGTCTCCATGCTAATTGCACTAGAATTATCCAATCTAGCTACTTAGATCTCTCACTTAGGCTTAGGGAGATTGATTAAGATGTAGGAAGATGGGAGGTAGCCTAGGGATCCAAGAATTGGACCTAGGGGCAAATCCCAAAATTCACACATATAAGCAATTTGCCTAAATTCCTAAGTGATTTCACACACAAACCAACAAGCAATCCATGGAGAATGAGATGCAAATAGAACATAATCATTAACAAATGGAATTACAAAGTTTACATGTCATTTTCCCCCAACATGGTATCAAAGTAACATATTTGACCCCAAACAGCCCACCTAAGGGGGCCTAGCTACTCATGGAAATAGAAAATACAAAAAGAAAGGAGAAGAAGATGGAGGTGGCCATGGAGCTCGAAGTAGTGGTTGTCAATCCTCTCTCCAGCAGCAGCAGGTCATCCTCCTCCTTCTTCTTGGATGGAAGGGAGTGGGATGATGGTGGGAGGTGGATGGAAGGCTTAGATATGGGGGGTTATGTGGCGGAAATGGTGAAATGGAGTGGATTTGAGGTGGATTTGGAGTGGAATGGAGTGGGTGGCGATTTGGGGAGCTAGGAGGCGGTGGAAGGTAGCCAACCTCGTGCCCCAGCCGCCACCTAGGTATATATAGTTGTGGGGGTAGCACTAGGTTAAGTTAGGGGCAAAATGGGGAAAGCAGTGAAAAAGTGGCTGGATTTTGTGAGTAGCACGGCCGTGGTGGGGTACCACGGCCGTGGTGGGCAGGGTAGGCCACGGCCGTGGTGGCTGGGGCACGATCGTGGGAATTAAATTGCACAATTTCAGGTTGGTGGTCAAAACGGCCACGGTCGTGGTGGGTCAACACAGCCGTGGTGGTGGTAGTGTGCCACGGCCGTGGTGTATGGCACGGCCGTTTTGCTCTGCTGTGCCACGGCCATTTTGTGGAGCACGGCCGTGGTGTCTGCCCATTGCACGGCCATGGTGCTGTGCATGGCCATGGTGTTCTCTGCTTCACTTGGATGTTGAGCCTGTTAATTTCTAAGTCATCTAGCATGGCCGTTCTGTGGTACCACGGCCGTTCTGGGTCCTGGGGCAGCACCTTGACTTGGATCTTTGGATTTTCTTGGACATCTTTGCTTTAAATGATATTTGGCCACTAAGGGTAGGTTGAGGGAGCCTTGGACTTCACTTTGGGTCTCTCCAAGGGCAGAGGAACCCTAGGATCACTCCTTCTCTCTCTCTTCCATCAAGTGTGGTCCAAATGCCTGAAAAACACGCAAATGATGTCCATAAGTGCATTTTATACAAATAAGCATATTAGGGGGAATGACATGCAATCTAACAGGTATAGATGTGATTGAAGAGCAAAATAACACAAGATAAATCCCTAAAATAGGGCTGCATCACCAACCCAAACTTGAAACATACTTGTCCTCAAGTATGCTCCAACTCAATCTCTCTACAAACTTTCACAAAAAGAAATGACAAATGCAATATAAAAGACGATTGTTTCTGAATGGGATCAAAGATGACTAAGTACATGCATTTCACTTCTCTCCTCTCCTTCTTTCACAATCCAGTCATGAAAAGAGCACAAAGCATATGAACTTCAAATATAGTGCATAGAATACACAAGTTATCCATATTTCTTCCATTAAGTTCCGGGTGAACCGTTTCATGGTGGTGTTAATCAAAAATGACTAGGAGTGTTGTTTCACATTCATGCATTCAATCTTATATCTCAAATCACACCAAATGACCCACGTGGCTGCGGAAAAGGGTAAAATGAGCTAAGTTTGATGTTTCCTAGCTCAATGGGTATGAAAGTGGAAGAAATGGTTGCGGTAAGATTTTTGGAGTGTTTTTACACACTCATCTTTTCTTTATTTGAATGCTCTTAAACAGGAGCATCCTTTTATTTTATTTTGCTTTTCTTTTTCTTTTCTTTTCTTTTTCTTGCCCTTGGTGTAGATAGGGCATATGGTGGGTAGAGTGAAGCGGGGAGATAAAGGTATGGCCACCCCAAACTTTTAGAGGCGGCCAAGGCTGATTATGTGCACTAGGGCATCTTTTTATGAGGCGGAGGGGTATGAAGATGATGGAAGAAGAATCGGGTCAAAGAGGGGTCATTGGTATGATTTTCCACATAAGACATCATGCATGAGAATTAATCCAACACTTCATCCAAGATATCACACCACATGAATGAACAAAATGAAATTGATATATCAAACAAGTAATTCCACAAACACTAAGCGTTCAAAGCTTGCTCAATTTCACAATTCAACCAATTCAATCACAATCCTAAGAGAGGTGATGCACATGTAAAAAGTCAAACATTGATACCACTTAGCAACAAACAATGGTGATTCACTTGCATTTGTCAAAGGTCAACATTTTAGTTCAAAACAGTAGAGATTGGGTCAAAACACAATTTTTAGACAAGAAGTTCCAAATTTGGGCAAAATTGGCCAAAATGGTGCCAAGTTGCTTTCAATCACATCTAAGCCTAAATACCATATGCAATGCATGGCAAAAGAGCAAAATTTTTGAAAATTACGCAAAAAATGACAATAAGGTAAACTACATGGAATGCAGGTATGCAAAGCAGTAAAATTCTAGACTAGATAGCAGGACAAGCAAAAGAAATGAAAAACAACAAACAAAAAGTAAAATAGCAGATGAGATGCAAAAATGAGTGAAAGAAGAATAAGGGCATACCGCCCTACCACCCCAAACTTTTGAACCATGCTGTCCTCAGCAGGACACTAAAGTCTAGGGTGATAGGGTAGATGATCACTGCGGAGGTGGTGGAGGTGCTCCTCCCTATCTATAGTAGGCGCCCCAGTAGTCTGACTGTGGAGGCGGATAGCTGTCTTGAAAAGCTGATAAAGAACTCCACCAGTCTTCACCCCACTGTGGGTTCCTCTGGGCCTGGGCATTGTGAAACTGATAAAGGTGGTTGACCTGGTAATTCATATGCTGGTGGTCCAACCACATGGCATCCTGTGTCCTCTGAAAGCCCTCCTGTGCCTGTAGAATTCTGTCCTGCGTCGCCTGAATGCCCTCCAGCTGTGCATGGATGGTACTCATATCATATGCATTCACTGAAGGCTGCTGTGGCTCTGACGCTCCCATTCTTTCTTCTCTGTGCCTCACCCGTCTTGCCGCTCTCTCCTCTGTCATCTTCCTCTGCTCTGCCGCCTGTGAAGGCTCTCCTGGACTCCCTGCAAACTTCACCTCAGGGATTGCCTCTCCCCTAGGGTTCTCCTCCTCGTACCTCCTCAACTTTTCTAGAAAATCTGGCGATGGTCCAAACTGTGCCATGAGGGGATGAGTATGGTAAGGCAACTCCAATGTGACTCCTGGGTAGGGATGGGTTGATTTGGTACATGATCTTCTGATCCGTAACTGTAATCATGGATGAGCGGGCCAGGTAGTGCAAATCAACCAACTTGCTACCCTCTGCCTTCGTATATCATGTCATGTCATGCCCCAAGGCAGTGGCAATAGATGTTACAATCCCTCCCATTACAAAAGGATTTGTGCTCTTGGATGGGATTGTCCTCATGTCATCAATCAATAACGCCCCCAGGTTCACATGTCTCTCCTTTGCTATCCAACCAAGCACAAAAAGATCTTTGTTGGTGCAGCTGCCTTGATTTTCATACCTGCCAAAGATGGTGTTTGCCAACAGCTTCTGAACATAGCGGAGAAATGGTCTATGAATACCACTTGTCTTTGATTTCCCTGCGATAAATGTACTTTGGCCGGTGAAACACTTCCACATGGCTTGATATGTAGAACTAGAGTCATTTTCTGTCCTCCCTCCATCTAGGAGAGCAGCCATCTCTCCACTTGGGGCAAAAATCTGATTTAACATCTCTGAGGTTATCTTCCACCTCTTGTCCCCAATCGTTACCTTAATTGCATTCTCGCCATAATTGGTTGCTTTCTCTAGTGTGGCGAAGAACTGTTGCATCAGCTCAATGTATGTCTCCTGCTGCAGTGTCAGTATTTCATAAAGCCCCAATTTTTCCATCAATTCTTGAAAACAAACAAAGAACCCCATTTCCTCCATTGACGCTTGGCATGCATATCGAGTAGCTAACACTCTGCGTGTCAGGCACCCAGGGTGCTTGGGCTCCTTTGCCCTGTCTGTGGTAACCTCTGGCTGTGAAAGTGGGCGTTGTGGTGGCCTTGGTTGCTGCTCAACTTCAGGCATCTCAGTATCATCTTCATCATGTAAAATGAGGCATCGACGTGGTCGTCGTTGTGGCTCGGGTTGCGGCTGTGCCGCGGAGGAGACGGACGATCGTGCAGCCAAAACTGACGGTCGCACAGCTGAGGCGGAAGGTCTCTCAGATGAGACGGGGTGTCGGGAGGCAGACGGCGGTGGCTGCGATGAAGATGGTGCCCCCCGCTGTGGCTGTACGGAGGCTTCTTCAGCAATAGACTCCACCGTGGCATCCAATTCCGCCTCCGTCAACTGGGGGTGGCTGTTTCTTGGCTTCCTTTGGTAGGGGATGACACCCCTAGTCTTCTCTACTGCCTTCCTTGCAAACTTCTTCATTCTTGCTCGAAAATGGAGGTAGAATTAGAAAAATTCGGATTTCTCCGAAGAACGGGGTTGTTGGGGCGGAATGGAGAGAAAGTGGTGTGTTTGTGGATGGAAATGGGTGGGATCTGAAGATTACAGTAGTGGAAATGGTAGGGGAGTGATTGGGAATGGTTTGGGGGTGATTTGGTGAGGATTCGATGGCTGGAGGAGGCGGCTGGAGTGCTGTACGGGCGCTAGGGCGTAGAGCACGGCCGTTCTGTTCTTCAAAGAAATGAGCAAGTGAAAAGAAGGTTTGCAAAAATTGACTTAAATCTGCTGGAATCGGGCTGCTGCACGGCCGTGCTGCGTGGTACGACCGTGGTGGCTTCTTGTACCATGGCCGTGCTGCCTTGCACGGCCGTTCTGCCCTGGTTCAAAACTTAGTTGATTTTCTGAATTTTCTGATCATTGCCTTGTTGAATGTGAGTGCACCACCACGGCCGTGTTGATGTACCACGGCCATTTTGGGCACTGTAACAGCAGTAGGAGACTCGAATCTTGTTTAAATCATCAAAAATAGGTCTCAAGTTGATATTTTGTTGATTCTTTGTCAAACTTTCATCTATTCGTCTTCATTTCACTCTGTTCTCACCTGCACATATCAAAACTATACAAAAACTATCAAAAACGAGTGTGTGTGTGCTTTCTTGGAAAAAAGTAAAAACAAAGAAAAAGCATCAACAATGCAGTATGGGTCAAAAATTCACAAACCTAGGTGGGTTGCCTCCCACAAGCGATGAGTTTCTTGCCTTCAGCTAGGCTTCTTGGTGATTCTTCAACATTCATCCGTTTGGCATTCTCATGTGTCCATTTTTGCAAAACATGCATCCTTCCTTTGCACTCAATCTGTTTTCCTCATCCCTTTGATCACAATAATCATCACTAACTTCTTCACCTTGATGTCCTTCTCTCAAATGCCCATTTGGACTTGTGAAGGGGCCATGTCCAATATCCCTATCTCGGACTCGCCGGGTTGGGGTCTTGTACATGTTAATGTTGATCTTCATGTCCATGAATGAGACTGTCATGGTGCCACTGCGCACATGAATGTCGGCATCAGCTGTAGATAAGAATGGCCTCCCCAAGATGATGGGAATCTTCCTATCCTTCGGCTCCATATCAAGTACAATGAAATCTGCCGAGAACACCGTGCCTTTTTCCTTGTCTATCATCACCAAGACATCATCCACTCTACCTCTAGGCACTTTTATGGATCTATCCACCAACTGGAGAGTGCAATGTGCCGGCTTCAACTTACCTAAGCCCAGCTCAACATAGACATGATATGGCATCAAATTCACACTAGATCCCAAATCAAGTAAGGACATGTCTATGCGATATCCCCCTATGTAACTAGGTATGAGTGGGGCTCCTGGGTCCTTTCTCTTTATGGGAAGTGAGTGTTGTATGATGGAGCTCACTTGTTCAGTCAATCTCACCTTCTTTGGAATCCTCCCCGTTGACCTTCTTTTCACAGTGCATAGGTTTTTGAGGAACTTGGCATATGATGGGATTTGCTTGATAGCATCCAATAGTGGAATGTTCACCTTCACTTGGAGAAACACCTCAAGAATATGAACATTGTGCTTTTGCCTCCTTTTCAATTCTGATGGCTCATCTAGTGCTTCTACAAACGGAGGATCACTAGTTTTTGCCTCACTTACATGAACACGAGGCAGAACACTAGGGATGGTAGGACCTGCAGAAGGGATATGTGGCGGATCACATGGAATCCCAAACTCAACATGCGGTATCACAACATCATCTTCAGCAATATCAATCACGGTATCACCACTTGGCTGCCTTTGCTTTGCTTTATCAACCTTTCTTTGACTTGCGGGCTGCTCAAGAGTTTTCCCACTCCTTAGAACTGTCACAGCACTACCTTGCTCATGATGGGGAGAGGAAGCATGTTGTGGCTGTGGAGGAGGTGGGGGTGACACTTGGGGTTGAAACTGAGGTGGAGAAGAGGGTTGAGGGGGAGGAGAGAATTGGGGTTGGAAAGTGAAGTTTTGGGCAAATTGAGGTGGTGAAGGTGGTGGAGGAGTGTAAGGATGGGGATAGCCTTGGAAGGAGTGAATTAGATGCACTTGCATGGGGGGTGGACTGTAGAAAACTTATGAAGAGGGTATGGGTCCACTTGCTTCATCGTGGCTCACGATGGGTCTTGAAGACAATTTTTCCTCTTGGAGAGCGATTATAGAAGATAGTTGCTCTATTCTCTCTTCTAACCTTGCAACATCCCTTTGAACATCATCAAACACTCTCAATCTAGAAAGAACCTCTTCCTCAAACCTTGAGCTGTATGTGGGACTTTGTGGTTCCTGGTAGCTATAGGAGTGAGGTGTCTTCTTTTCTTCCCCATAGAACTCAATAGAATTGACCGGGTAGCAAGGAGCATTTGTCACCTGGTTCTTCATGAGGCTCACCATGTCACCAAGAATCTTCATCACTTGCGGGCTTGAGTCATCATGAGTAGGGGGTGTCACAGCAAAGGCATACCCTCTTTCATTCATCATGCTAGAAGCTCGAATTCTTGATCCTTCAGCCAACTGCTCAAACAAAGGCCATATCTCCTCAGGTGGCCTAGCCATGAAAACTCCTCCACAAGAAGAGTCCACTGTGTCTTGGTCCTTTAGAGACAAACCAGAGTAGAATGATTGAACTAGCTGCCACAAAGGGATCTCATGGTGAGGACACTCTCTCAACAGCTTCTTGAATCTCTCCCATGCATCATGAAACTACTCGCTGCCCATTTGGCTAAAACTTGTCACGGAACACCGCATTTGTGTCAACCTTGCAATAGAGTAGAAATGTCTCAAGAAAGCATTCTTCATCGTTTCCCAACTCATAATGTCCCTTCTTGAGTCATACTAATCTTTAGCTCTATCTTTGAGGGAGAAAGAGAACAAGGTCAACCGGATTGTATCATCACTAGCCGTCGGCGTCCTGAAGGTGGAGCATACTTCAAGAAAGGAGTCCAAGTGCTTGTAGGGGTTCTCACTCTCTGAGCCGTAGAAGATGGGCAGGAGTCCAAGAAGACTTGGAGGAATAGAGAATTGCTCCCCTGGCATTTGATCAACCCTGCTAGAAATTGGCGATTTGTAGTTGCTAGGCATGAAGTAGTCTTGAAGTGGCTTGTGAGGTGCATTTTGGTCTTCCATCCTGTTTCCTCCCAAATGGCTTGTCACATGCATAAAGCACAAAAAACAAAAGAAAGCAAGTTAGTAAACCAATATACACAAGAAATGCAAAGAAAAATGAATAAAGAATAGCAATGATGAGGGCAGTAGGAAAAGTCAAAGAAAAACTAACTAGCTAGGCCGAGCGCCTCTAATCCCCGACAATGGCGCCAGAAAGCTTGGTGCGATTCCGCTAGTGGTGCTAACACACTACTCAATTGAATTGATGCACCCCACGAGGTCGGAATGCACGATGGATGGGGGTTTGCTTTCAAAATTTATAAACCTAAACTAGCTACCTACGTCTACTAAAACACTACACCCGCAAGTGCACGGGGTCGTGTCGTAGTATAGGAAGGCGGCAAGTATAGGGTCGATCCACAGGGAAAAGAGGGGGCACTAGAGCTAGGTTAGTTTGGCTAGGTTCCTACTGCGGAGACTAGGGTTAAGGGTTTGAAGGTTGATTTTGATTGTTAAACTACTATGAACAAGCGAGGAATTAAAGGCAAGAATGAAATCTACGTTAACCCTAGACTAGATTAAGGCTAAAAAAGCAAGAAAGGATTAAGCTAGGTATGAAAGGCAAGTTACACTAAGGCAAGCAAGAGAAAAGCAAAAGAGCAATTAAAGAACTAAACTAGCATAAACAAGGCAAGAGAAAGGCAAGAAGCTAATTAATCTAAGCAAGCACAAAACTAGGGTTTCAAACAGTAAAGAGATGTGTGGGCTGTCTAGGGGTATGAACTTATCACTTAAGTTGGTGGGTGACATATGAACATTATGATTCCATTTAGATTATCCAAACCAAACAACAAGTTAGAGTCTAATGAATTAACCTAAGCTACTAACTGGCCATGGATATGCTAGGTTGTGTATAGGGGAACTAGTCCCTAACACCCCCTACTACCCTTACGAGGCTCAATTGGGTTAGGGATTAGGTTTAATCCAATTAGAGTCTAATCAAGTCTAGGTTTCTACATTAGACATTCCTAGGGCAATTAGGGGCCGAGGGTAGTAATGGGGGGGGTGAAATTAGGGTTTTGGTCCCTAATTCCCCCACATTCTAGCCTTGAGAAGGCTCCATGCTAATTGCACTAGAATTATCCAATCTCGCTACTTAGATCTCTCACTTAGGCTTAGGGAGATTGATTAAGATGTAGGAAGATGGGAGGCAACCTAGGGATCCAAGAATTGGACCTAGGGGCAAATCCCAAAATTCACACATATAAGCAATTTGCCTAAATTCCTAAGTGATTTCACACACAAACCAACAAGCAATCCATGGAGAATGAGATGCAAATAGAACATAATCATTAACAAATGGAATTACAAAGTTTACATGTCATTTTCCCCCAACATGGTATCAAAGTAACATATTTGACCCCAAACAGCCCACCTAAGGGGGCCTAGCTACTCATGGAAATAGAAAATACAAAAAGAAAGGAAAAGAAGATGGAGGTGGCCATGAAGCTCGAAGTAGTGGTTGTCAATCCTCTCTCTAGCAGCAGCAGGTCATCCTCCTTCTTCTTCTTGGATGGAAGGGAGTGGGATGATGGTGGGAGGTGGATGGAAGGCTTAGATATGGGGGGTTATGTAGTGGAAATGGTGAAATGGAGTGGATTTGAGGTGGATTTGGAGTGGAATGGAGTGGGTGGCAATTTGGGGAGCTAGGAGGCGGTGGAAGGTAGCCAAACTCGTGCCCCAGCCACCACCGAGGTATATATAGGTGTGGGGGAAGCACTAGGTTAAGTTAGGGGCAAAATGGGGAAAGCAGTGAAAAAGTGGCTGGATTTTGTGAGTAGCACGGCCGTGGTGGGGTACCACGGCCGTGGTGGGCAGGGTAGGAAACGGTCGTGGTGGCTGGGACACGGTTGTGGGAATTAAATTGCACAATGTCAGGTTGGTGGTCAAAACGGCCACGGCCGTGGTGGGTCAACACGGCCGTGGTGGTGGTAGTGTGCCATGGCCGTGGTGTATGGCACGGCCGTGGTGGGCTTGGCGGAGGTGGTCGTTGTGCTGCTGCACGGCCGTTTTGCTCTGCTGTGCCACGACCGCTTTGTGGAGCATGACCGTGGTGTCTGCCCATTGCACGGCCATGGTGTTGTGCACGGCCGTGGTGTTCTCTGCTTCACTTGGATGTTGAGCCTGTTAATTTCTAAGTCATCTAGCACGGCCGTTCTGTGGTACCACAACCGTGCTGGGTCCTGGGGCAGCACCTTGACTTGGATCTTTGGATTTTCTTAGACATCTTTGCTTCAAATGATCTTTGGCCACTAAGGGTAGGTTGAGGGAGCCTTGGACTTCACTTTGGGTCTCTCCAAGGGCAGAGGAACCCTAGGATCACTCATTCTCTCTCTCTTCCATCAAGTGTGGTCCAAATGCCTGAAAAACACGCAAATGATGTCCATAAGTGCATTTTATACAAATAAGCATATTAGGGGGAATGACATGCAATCTAACAGGTATAGATGTGATTGAAGAGCAAAATAACACAAGATGAAGCCCTAAAATAGGGCTGCATCACTCACTTCTAGTTTGAAGTGTGGAACCACTCTAAATAGCTTGTCTACTTGTGTTTGCTCAATCTCTCTCTCCCTTGCTATGCATGTTTTAGTTGCACACAAATTTCCTAATTAGCAACCTTAACTTGTGATATATCTTGAAGGTCTAATGAATTTTGTTTAAGTGCATTCAGCTCTATTCACCCCCCCCTCTAGAGCATCTAATTACCCATCTAGGATCCAACAATTGGTATCAGAGCAGGTATTTTCCAAACATACTTCCACAAGTAGGAGAAGATGGGTGTCTACCAAGGAGGGAGATACTTGATCATCCTTCCAATCTTTGATGGGAGCAATTTCCTCTATTAGAGAAGAAGGCTTCAATTCTACATCTAAGGATCAAGTCTTGAGATGTGGCAAATGGTGAACAACCCATACAAGCTACCGAGACAAAGATTGAATAATGGGATGATGCTACCTTGAAGAAAGCAACCTTGAATGCTAGAGCCATGTATATCCTCTATGCCTCCATGATCCCCACCGAGTTCAACCAGATTTCTTCATGTGAAACAGCCTATGAGGTATAGAGAAAGATATGCATCACTTATGAGGGGACATATCAAGTGAAGGAAAGCAAAGTCAACATGCTCAAAGGGTTGCTTGAGAACTTCAAGAAGGGAAAGGAGGAGAAGATAGCCAACATGTACTCAAGGCTCAACACCATTGTGAATGGTCTTGTAGTTCTAGGTCATCTTATGTCTAGTGGAGAGATCAACTCAAAGATCCTTAGAACTCTCCCCAAGAGGTGGGAACCCAAGGTGACTTCCATTGAAGAAGCAAGGTCTCTTAAGGATGTCCCTATTGAAGAGCTCATTGGAAACCTACAAGCACATGAAGCCAAACTTGACAAGAGGGAGGAAGTATAAAGACAAGAAGATAAAGAACTCAAGAGAATGAAGAAGGCTAAAATCAAAACTGAAATCAAGGCTATTGTTGGTCAAGCTTCTCCATCCTCTCAAGTTGAAGAAGATGCCATGTACTCCAAGGGAAGATTCTATAAAGGCAAGAATTCCTCCTCCATCTGGTGTCTCAAGTGTGGAAAGAAGGGTCACTTCAAGATAGATTGTCCATAAGTTATAAAGACTCATCATCACAAGAAAAAAGAAGGTAAGTGGCACTTAAGCTCAAGTGAATCCTCCAACTCAAGCTCAAGTGAAGATTCAAGTGGAGGATCAAGCTCAAACTCTAGTGAAGAAGGAGAATGCCATTTTTCTCTTATGGCATAAACAAGTAAGGACTCAAGTGAGGTAAATCTAAACTCTTTAGATAAAAAATCTTTGATTGATATTATTCATGATACTTGTGCCTATCTTAAGTCTTATATAAGGAAAAAGAAAAATCTTGCTAGAATTGTTGATAATATGCATATAGAATTAGATGATCTTGAACATGCTAATTCTTGCCTGCTTGATGATAAAAATGATTGTCTTAGTCAAGTAGATTCTCTTAAACTTGAAAATGCTAGTTTGCTTGATAACATTAGATTTCTAGACCTCTTATGCCTAGTTTTAATGAAGAGCATACTTTGATTGTTGATTCTCTCATCCATGATATTGATGTTCTTAAATTTGAAAATAAGGACAAAGATTTTGTTTTGCAAGGATTAGAATCTGAAAATGGTGTTTATCTTTCAAAGATTTCTTTGCTTGAAATAGAAAATGCCACCTTGCTTGCTAAAATTAATGTGCTTGAATCTTGTTCTAGTAGAGAGAATAATGTTTCTACTCTTCATAGTGATAGAGATTCTTATTTAACTAAATCTCTTTGCTTAGAAAAGGATCTTTTGCATGCTAGAGATAATATCAATCATTTGTCTTCTACTATTACTTCCCTTATGCATGATAATGATAGTTTGAGATCTTCTTTGTAAAGATTCTCAGTTGGTAAGACGAGACTTAACGATATCCTACATCATACTACTAAACAAATTGGTAGACATGGTTTGGGGTATGAAAGTAGTCAAAGGAACAACAAAGGCAAAGGACCTCCAATATTTCATGGCGAATCCTCTAGTTCCAAGACTATGGGCACATACAACTATTACAATGATATTGGACATTATTCTACTTGTTGTTCTTTTAGGAAAGCACCCAAGAGCAATAGGATTGCTAAGCTAACCCCTTCGGACCCAAAAACATGATTGGGAACAATTTCATCTTTCTTCTTGTAGGTACTTGCAAATGGATTGACTTTAGCCATTGAATTGTAAATTGACTTCTCAATCCACATGAAAGAAGAAAGGTGAGATGTATATGAGGTGAAAACAAGTGGAAAAGTAATGGCAAGTACAAAGGTAATGTTCCTCTTGCTTATAACCAATCCTAACTTGTTTTTGTCAAGATAGTGTGCACTATACATATGATTTTTTAGTCAAAAGTGGTATTTTGTGTTTCTCTTCACACTCTTGCTCAAAAATTGTTTCAAATGATTTTATATATAGTGCAATACTAACTTGCTTACACATGTTTGGATATGGTTTGTATTTTTAGCATGCCTTTAAATATGTTTTTATGAAATATATGTGCTTTTTGACAACTGCTTTGTTTGTCGAGTTTGTCCTGATAGAAACTCGACCGAGAGGCACCAATGGGTGTTTCCGACAGCTGTCATCGGTCGAGTTGTCAATACACAGAACTCAACCGATACTACTATGCACAGAATATACTTTTGGCTTACTGAAATAGAATTTCCCTCTCAACTAGATTTTCTCAACCAATAGCCTTATTCTTTGGCACTCTCAATTGATACCTTTATATATGCATATTTCCATACTTTAAATTGCCTATCTTGCTTACAACTCTGTCTTTTAAATATCTCTAAATTGGTATATCTATATCTTAAAATTACTGGATTTGAGTTGCTTTGCAGGTTTTAATGATGATCTCTTTGAATCTCTTAGTTGTGTCTTAAATTTCTTCTGTTGTTCTCTAACTTGCTACATATATCTATTTGTATATCTTATTTGGATACAACCTTGAGGTTCTTAGTGGTGATCATCTTTTGGTAATGATGCATACTTATTAGTGAGTTATATCCTTGTATGCTTCTAAAATTGCATATCTCTTTGTTTGGATATATCTCTACATCTACTCATAGCTTGCTTTATCTTGTGTACCTTTTGGTATCTCTTGCTATGATCTAGATCCTACTAGTAGTCATAACTTGTGATATCATCTACTAGTAGTTCACATACATGTAGTTCTAACCTTGTTTATAATTGGTATCTTTGCTCATCTAGTGGTATTTCACTATATGATATGCGTGTATCTTGTCTCATACATGCTCAAGCTTGTTCCTTGAATTGTTTTTCTACTATCTTGATTTGGCTGCATAACATCGTGATGCAGGATGCATAAAGCTACATTGTATGTAGAAATTAGAGTATTTTTGGTTTTCATATAGATTTGGCTCCAGTTTCAGTTTTTAGTGCAAGACTAGTGTTTTTTATGCAGAAACTACCTTCTAAGAAAGGCTCATCGCTATGCCATGAGCCTTGACACTTTTTGGGTAAATTATGTCATCTTGAGGGTCAAAATTGCGATGTATTGTTTTCTGTGACACTTCATCTTACTTTTTGGGTTGTTCAAGTGCATGGTTTAACTTGCATTTATTTCTATGCTTGGACAAGCCCCTATATGTGCTCTTCTACTCTCATTATATAACTTTTTGTTATCTCCTTTCTCTTAACAAGTGGTGTTTCTTATTTCTTCATACCCCCACTTTTTGAAATGACAAAGGGGGAGAAAGGTATGTCTTCTTTTGACAAAATAGGGAGAAGGCGTGTATTACATGAAGAAGAGAAGTATGTCAATGTAAAGTGGATAAGGTAAATGGGAGAAGACATATATGTGTAGAAACGCATATGAGTAGAAGACATAGTATTCTGTAAATGTTATGAAAGCTAACAATGCAGGAGAAATAGCATCAATTGAGGGGGAGTATGAGAAATCCACGAGCATCAATTGAGGGGGAGTATTTGAACTCAATTCTATTGAAACCCCTAAGTTTCTCCAAAGTTATGACTTTACTTAAATACTTTCAATACATTTATGAAATGATTTGTCATCTTCAAAAAGGGGGAGAATGTTGACTAAAGGTCTAAATTGACTAAAACCTTGTTTTGAGGATGACTAAACCATTCCAATTAATTGTGTCCAATGTCTCTACTTGAGTGATTTTAGATTAGGTATAGACACACTCCAAATGCCCTAACTTGCGCATCTCAACTTCGAGAAAAGACAAGTCAAAGTCCATACAAGTGCATGTTTTTGTAATATGATGTAATCCATTAGAATCATGTTGTGAATCACTTGTAATGATTGTATGACTTGTAATTAAGCTTATAAAAATCAGGATTACTTAGATCAAATGTTTAAGCACTCAAAAGCTATTTCACATCAGGTTGTTCATCGGTTGAGTTGTAAACTCGACCGATCCTGATTAGATCTTGAAAATGATTTTTGATCGGCCGAGTTTACACTTCACAGAACTCGACCGATCCCTCTACTGACCAAAACTCATTTAAGTGAATCGGTTGAGTTATCTCAAGACAAATTCGACGGATGGCCTAAATTGGTCTTGTCTTTTAGTGGGATCGGTCAAGTTACCTTTATAGAAACTCGACTGATTGCACTATACGAAAAAGTACAGAAAAGTATTTCTATCTGTTGTAGAGTTGCAACCATGGTTCAGGAAAGCAGTATGCGGTGTACGGGCGGAGAGGGTACTGCATAGAGTATATGCGGTATGCGAGAGTATATACGAGAGTATATGCGGTTTTGGATTTTTTTTCAATTAATTAGTTATATATAAAATAATATAACGAGATCATAAATTAAAATGTATAGAGTAGGCACACACATCTATTTACTTATAAACATATTAATATGCATGTATGATGTATGATATGCTTATATATGTATATATGTCTATATATAGAATGTGTTTGTAATATATGTACAAATACTAAAATGTAGGTAAATCAATGTACAAATATATGTATAGTGTGTATAAATGTGAATAAATCAAAATGTATATGTACTTGCACAAATATGTGATGGTATATTTAGGTATATTTTGTATATGTATCTATACATGTTAATATATCAAAAGTTATTCGAATAAATGTACAAATGTGTGTGGAAATTTTTTATATGTATTACAATGTATACATATAATTCAATGACTATATATCTCAATTTATATATATAATGAAATGTGTGTATATATATGCATGTATGTACAAAATGCATGAACATTAGTTGTGGACTTTTTGAAAAGCGGAGTTTAATCGACCGCTTAATCGGCCAAGTGGGAGTATATGTGGCCCACGACCACTTAGTGGACCGATTCGTAATATGCGGTGCGGTAGGGTGACTGAATAGGTATATGCGGGAGTATATGCGGCCGTGCGGACTGATTTCCCGAACAGTGGTTGCAACAAGTAAAAATATATCTGTTGCAAGCCACAAAATGGATAGTTTTCGTTCTTAAGTGTTCTCAAAGGCTAACGGGCATCCCCAGCTATAAATAGGACCCCTTGGGCTTCATTCCAAGGTTGAGCATTTAATACAAAACTCGATGTGAGGTTTTTATTCTATAGTTGAGTGCTTCCTACAACCTCCTCTCTCTCTAAGCTTATTCACTTGCTACGCTCGTTAGAGTGAGTAGGAAATCTATAAGAGAGCTAGTCCTACATGTATATCTTGTGAGGCTCTCACTTCCATCACCTCCCCATCTCTCTTTTCAACCACGAAGATGAAGGTTCTCTCTCTTGGCTAAGAGAGGTGAAGAAGAGCAAGGGAAGGCATCCCTTGGTGAAGATCAAGGCTGAAGACTTGGAGCAAGAGTGGGTAAGCCCTTGATGAAGGCAGAAGACTCCTTGCTCAAGTGGGTAAGTCCTTGGTGGAAGCTTCTCCAAGTGAAGGTGAAGTCAAAGGCTGAAGATCCAAGAAGACTGGGTAATTCTTTGAAGGCTGAAGACTTGTGTAAGAGTTGGTAAGTCCATGGAAGAAGGCGGAAGACTCCTTGTAAAGTGGGTAAGTCCTTGGTAAGGTTGAAGACTCTTTATATTGGATATGTACGTCCTTTGATTGGTCATGTATTGTATCTCTTATAATGAATATAATGAAGGTGCAAGGTTAAGAAATCCTAGAGGTTGACCTCTCTAGGTAAGTGAACTGACTCACTTCTAGTTTGAAGTGTGGAACCACTCTAAATAGCTTGTCTACTTGTGTTTGCTCAATCTCTCTCTCTCTCTTTCTATGCATGTTTTAGTTGCACACAAATTTCCTATTTAGCAACCTTATCTTGTGATATATCTTGAAGGTCTAATGAATTTTGGTTAAGTGCATTCAGCTATATTCACCACCCCGGACATCTAATCACCCTTCTAGGATCCAACAGTATTTACAGGAATGGAATTAATTAAAGTGTTGGTTTGAAGCAATGAGATGACCAGGAAATGAAAGATACTTTGCCTTCCAACCAATTATCTTTCTTCCTCGTGTTATACATTTTGTATTGATACAAGAATCCTAAAAAACAGTATGCTACCGATAGCATGCACTAGCTACCCCAAGTATTTTCCATTGTGATGGGTATAAATGTTTTTTTCATATCGGAGCTTGAACTTGAAACCCCTGTTACCATCATAGAGCTTGATTAGGGATGACCAACATGCATATATAGCCGCATGAAAGTTGCATGCATTCTTGTCCGGGTGCCGGTGACTTTGTGCAAAGTGGAGCTCCGCCTCACACAATCAATCGAGATATTCAAATATCAATCGTCGCTCCTGCGCGGCTCTTCTCAGGCTATGACATATTATTTGGTAGGAATATGATATTTGGACTAGATTTGAGACTTTTTTTCCCCTAACTTGCTATATAACAAAATACAGGAGGTAAGTAACTAACTTTTCTCTATTTTGTTCTATAACATGCTAAGAGACAAAAATGGTCCAAAATCTAGTCCATTTCATAGATCTCTATTTGAAATTATTTGACTGCTGCTCTATCACCACGGCATTAATAGCAAAGCAGCATGGATAGGATATGACAGCTCTACAGTTCACTTCCTACTTAGGGCCTATTTGGTAGGAAGTAAAACAAGTTCATTACTTTTGAACTCTAGGAATTAGGTTACGATTTTTATTTGGTTGACAGATTGGAAAATGAAAACGCTGCTTTCCGATTCGCAAAATGCTTCTTTTTGTGGCAAAATCTCAGAGTTGGTACCAGCCTTGAAAAACTTGTGGTCCGGTGCAGTTGTCGTGATACAGCTGTGAATCAACATATCTCACGTAATTTTTTGCCACGCAAAAGCTGTTAGCTGCTGCTACCAAATCAGTACCCTTGCATTCGTTCTCTGATATACCAAATTCTTAAAAAGTAAAAGACGGCTACATGTTGTATTAGATAAGAGAAACCCTACTCCTATATATAGGAGGACAGGGAAGCGTACAGACATAAGACCAACCCTAATGGGCCAGAACACTTAGGCCCATATTACAACCTAATAATAAAACACTAACTAAATAACTCTCAACACTCCCCCTCAAGTTGAAGTTGGGAGAATCCCAAATCATCTTGCAAATAGAGAGTCAAACTAGATAATAAAGAAACAAAACAAAAGGATAAACCAAGCCCATACAAGAAATTTCTCCCCCTCAATATTACAATAAATCACTCATACACTCCCCCTCAAGTAGATACTCAAAGCAAGCAGGTAAGTCGCAGAAGCTTCTCGATCATCTGGAGCGGAAATAAGCAGCTTCACAATCATTTGGAGCAAAGAATAGAATAGCTGATAGGCACCAAGGCCTTCATCAAAGTCGTCGTCATAGTAGCCAGAGAGTGCTGGGTCACAGTGGCAAAGTAGCAGAGCCCAGAGAGTGTTGGATCACAGTGGCAGAAAGTCGACGTGCAAGCAAGGCACGAACAAGCAAAGAGTTAACGTGTCAAAACACGGACATGCCAGAGAGTGCTGGCGCACAGCAGCAAAAGTCGACGACGTAGGCAGATAGAAGACCGGTAGGCAGAGTAGCAAGCAAATAAATAACTCCAGTAGACGAAGCTCCATGTAAAGTCAACAACAGATGTCTTCGTCATCTTCCCTCTTTACACAATAATCATCACAATAGCAGACGTCAAAGTCCAGAGAGTGCTGGTCCACAGTAGAAAGTCAACGTGCAAATAAAGCACGGACAACAGAAAGTGCAAGAGCACAAAGCAGCAAACAGAATGTGCTAATCATAGCACAAGTAACAACAATGACGTCCCAATATGTAACTTCATAGCAACAGTCGAGGTAGATGATGAATAAGCAATTATAGCAGCAGAAAATTTCACATAACAGCAACACAATCATGAACAAGTCACATAACAATAGACGGATCCACATAGAAGAAAAATGAACACCATATAGTAACAAAAGGATCCATATATCAGTAGTATAAGTGGCATGAAGATCCATGTAGCAACATAACTGAATTCTTCTACTTCTTTCTTCATCTCTCCTCTGTTTCTCCCCCTCACACCAACCACGGAGAAGATCAACGGTTGGGGTGGACAAACACAAGTTCCACTGGATTTAGGAAATCAAACAAAAGAGTTGCAAGTGGTTTAAAACCTCACATAATCAAAATGTGGGCCATGGTGTGCGGATTATCCGAGGCAGCCATCTTAGCAACATAGCAGCAATAGCATTCGAGCAGTAGCAGCGACAAATAAATGGTATTTATAGCAGCAGCAAAAAAGAAAAACATAGTAATGCAATTGCAGCAGCAGTAGAGGGCTTAAAGGCCAAAGTATTCCAAACCAATAGCAGAAAAGAAGAGCACCTCAACAAGGAAATGTCAAAACTTCAAAAAATGTGCAGCAGTTCACGCTGCTACAGTACCAGCGGCAGCATAGAGGTTAGAAGATCAAACTCCTGCTCATTCCATAGAGATTTGATGGTTGCTAAGGTAGGAGATGCTCAAGACATAGATGACCTAAATGGAGCAGGTCCTAAGGAGAGGCAACACCTTGGTAGGCCGTAATCGAGCCGGAGATCAAGAGCAGGGACATACCTGTATAGACGGCCAAAAGAAGATGCAATAACTTCTTCTCCAAGGCATGTAGAAGACTTCTCCCTATCCTAGAAGCCGCTAAGGTGTTGAGGAAGAGAAGGGGGGCACTGGTGGCTGGCAGAAACCATGAAGGAGAGGACTGGAAGCTCCCAAAATCCCGCCGTGCTACAGTAACGTACTGTAGCAGTACGCCAGATCTGAAGGAAATGGTGCCCGGAGCAGCTGAAAATGAAAGAAATGATATAGAGAAGCATGGGGCAAAAATCTCCAGTCAAGTAGAAACAATAGGAGGAGCGTCAACAGTAGAAAAAGGAAAGGAAGGAGCAGCAGATGCCATGGATTGATGAGTGGACAAGGCCTGCGGACAGCCAAGAATGAAGAAGAGGCCGCCCGCCGGCTACTGCTCCTTTTTTTTTCTTTTTACTTGACGGCTAGGTTTTCGGATCTCTGCTCTGATACCATCTTAAAAAGTAAAAAACGGCTACATGTTGTATTAGATAAGAGAAACCCTGCTCCTATATATAGGAGGACAGGGAAGCGTACAGACATAAGACCAACCCTAATGGGCCAGAACACTTAGGCCCATATTACAACCTAATAATAAAACACTAACTAAATAACTCTCAACGAAATAGGTGCAGCCCAAAAATTTTTTTCTTCATCACACTACTTCCCATGACATCCTAGCAAACAGGGGCATAAAGGAAAGACCACTATTAATGCCAACCTCCACCTCTCATACATTTCCACTCCATCAACCATGACAGACCGCCTACGCCTCTTCCTTCCTCTCCTCCTCACCCTCCTCGGTGCCGGCGCTGCCGTCGTCAACGGCAGAGGTACGTACACAATTGCTCTCGACAATCGTCACCTACTCACAGTCCGTCCTAACACAAAGGTTCGTCGATTCGTTTACTAACATCCCCCACCCACTCGTCATTTTAATTACCTGCAGATTTCTGGAGCATCGACTGCGGTGGCACAGCGCCCTTCACTGACTTCCGCAACATAACATGGGTAGACGACACCCTCACCGCTCCACCAAACGGCGTCCCACACACCCTCCCACCCACAACCCAACTCTTCACCACGTTCGGCCCATCCCCACTCCCACGGGAACTCTCCACACTCCGGGTCTTCCCGTCAACCACCACGACGAAACACTGCTACACCATCCCGAACATCGGTAGCGGCCGCAAGATCCTCGTCCGCTCCAGCTTCTTCTACGGGAACTACGACGGGAAGCTCAACCCGCCCAGGTTCAGGATCACGTTCGAGGCTGACGATCTCGGCAAGGTCGTGATTGGAAGCAACATTTATAACGTCTCTGTGTTTGAATCTTACTATACTACCCGGAGTAACGACACCAGTGTCTGTGTGAATCGACTGTACCCTGGGGAAGACCCTTTCATCAATTCTATTGAAGTTAGGGCGCTGCCTTCGGAGATGTACGCAGCTGTGAATGGGTCTAGACAGATGTCTGCCTTGCGGAGGAGTATCTTCGGTGCCAACACCACAATAAGGTATGTATGTATAACAAATAATTGGTTTCGAATCATATTCTTCTTTGCCTTACAAAATGGGTATTATTTGTTGAAACGGATTTGTTTCTCATTGAACTCTAGTTACGAAAACATCGACGAACTGTTCAATTAGTTTATACATAATAAGTTAATTTATTGTGCTAGCTGTAATTTTCTAAGCTCACTTCAGTACCATAAATAAAAAAAAAACCTTTTTTAACAATTCAACACATAATGGGAGTCACGTTCGTCTACATATAGTTGAAGCTCACAATTACAGACCAACATGTAATGGAGTTACGTCTAAAGACAAATGTGTTTTAGTTGGCAGTTTAATAGCAGGCCAAATCTTACTTTTTAAATAATCAAACAAAACTTGGAACACCATTTGAAGTTGCTGTTTTCACATCCATTCTTCTGATTTTCACTTGCGTCATGAGTTGTTTCTGGTATTAAAAACATTGGAACCGGAAATTTTGTTTTGACTTTTAGTATTTTTTTATTGTATTTGCTAAACAAGTTGCACTTCATGTGGGGGGGCGGATACTAATGTAGTCGCATCCACGATGATTATAATAGAAGTGAAAAAGGGTTAGAAAGTCAACAGACGGCAAGCTGCGCATAATTTAAATACTATGACGACTGTTTTTGGGAAGTTGCCAAATGAAAGACGACTTTTTCTGAACTAATAAACAAACGTTCCGTCGCCACCGTTTCACCTTTTGCTTACATTTTTAATCTAAGATTGATACGGTTTAATCAAGAGTTTTTATTTTTTCTTAATACCTAGCTCTCTTATTCTAAAATTCCAGAAAGCCACCATTAGTATGCCAAATCCTAAGTAACCTCCCGTTATTCACTTTCAACGGCTGAATAAATGATGGATTGTACTAACATCGGCCACCTTACTAGCTGCTATAATTTGATTCTTTTTATCTCATTTATTTTTTTACATTATTTTTCTATACCAATTCAGCACACTTTTACAAAAAAATTTACCAACATAGCACACTTTACGAAATATTTTCTAAAATAGCACACTTTGTGTGGAACCAGCTACTCAAAATAGCGTCTTTTGTATACAAAATTGAAAAGCACCATTAATATTGACGTTTTTATTTTTAAATTATAAAAATTGAAAAAAAAAGTCAAAAGCGCCAGTTTGAGTGGAGCTTTTAACTAGTACAAAAGTGGCACTGATCGTGGTTACATTCTAGGTGAAATACACACAAATTAGTGCTAGTTGTGTGACCAGTGACGATTTAGATGTGTCTGTATGTTGGGAGTCAATTTATACAGATACAGTGATAGACATATAGAATTATGATAAGCACTGGAGTCCATTTGCAACTGGACCAACTACCCAATAACTACCCCATAAAATTATACAATCTTAAGTCAATTTTGTATGCCACAACAATCAAAAGCATCATGTTCCAATTTAGTTTAACTTACAAC
The DNA here is from genome assembly GCA_963693085.1 of Alisma plantago-aquatica. Classification (NCBI taxonomy): domain Eukaryota; kingdom Viridiplantae; phylum Streptophyta; class Magnoliopsida; order Alismatales; family Alismataceae; genus Alisma; species Alisma plantago-aquatica. Next base: position 9,152,735 of record OY856410.1, read on the forward strand.
AAAATTCAATACAAATAATATCAATTAATTCTCATATATTTTGAGACACGAGAACTTGTTCTGATGAAAGAAAAAACACAGCACAAAGGCTATGAAAGTAGGTATTATAAAAAAATCTCATTACAAAAGTTAAAGTTCAATACATAGTTAGATTTTGAACATGAATGGAAAATTAATTGTTGTTTTGACATAAAACATGTGATACAGTTAAGGTTTTACTGAACAAAATATGATCCAAAACTCATATTCTTTGCAGATGAAATAATGTCTTCTGTTGCATCTAAAAAATAGATCTTCCATTTCACATCGATCAAGAGCTGGAGAACCTCCACCATAACCTTATCATGATTCATTATGTCATTATGAGATCTCAAAACTACAAGAAATTTAGAGACAAGTCAGCTAAATATATAAAGTAAACCAAAAAAATCATTCAATTTAAAGAGCACATCATTGTTCGCGTTAAAATAATAATTATATCCTTCAAATAAATTTGTATAAGATTGAAGACAAGCTTATGTTAGTTAGAGAGGGAGTGTATATATCAAGAAATTAAGTAGAGATGTTGATTAATCTTAAAGTTATTGTATCATTTGCTACAAGTGAATGGGGTCAAGGCATGTATGATGAATAAGGTACAAAAATTGTAGAAGATGGGATGAACATATGCGGGAAGTTGCTAAATCAATTACATATAGGAAACATATTCTATATATGATTTTATCTAGTACTATTATAGTATCTTTGGCCTTGAATCTATTTACACATCCCAAAACTTCAAATTTTCCACTCAGTCTTCTAAATCATCTCATAAAGTTATTGCGTTCCCTCACATTTTATTTGATCCTTTAGTTTGTAGATCAACAATATTAGAAGTACACTCTCTTTATAACCATCACCCAATTGCTTCAAGAGCTTCACAAATTTGTCACACATCTAATCCTAGCAAGGAGGAAACTGATAGGGAGATTTTTACTTAATATTGTGGAAGAGAAGGAACTATTTAGCTGGCATTGTGTTCTTGGGAAGACCATCTACAATGTAGGATTTGTGAATGAATGTCTAGTTCATTAAATGGAGAGGTTCCATTCTATTACATCATCTACTACAACCCACACTCAACCACCAATGCAAAATATTTTTATAATCGCCCTTACTAATACTATACCTGTGAATCTCAATGTGGAAACGTACATATTATGTTTGGAGTTTTATGTTGGCTTGTGTCATGGTGTCATCATGACAAATGGGCATACCAAAAATAGAATTGCATATAGTTATGCATGTCCCATATTCCATAGACCCATAAAATGATCAAGTGTACCTTGAGAGATTGTGGCATCGAAAGAAGGGTGGAAACAATTGTAAGTTGATCAATAATGTCAAAAGTCAAGTTGTAATGTTTGAAAATAAAATGAGAATGGACGTTAAAACTGAAACACATATTTTGGGGTGGCTATGTAAAATATAAAATCCACTAACAATGTGACCATTATTGGAATGTGCGTGAAACAACATTGGGGTTAGGCCAATTATATAGCAATCATGTCATCGTTAAAAATATATGGAGTGGGAGGCCTTACTAGGAGGGGATACTGATTGGTAACAAAAAGTTCAAACTAATACAAATGTGCACTATAAAATACCTAAAAGGGGATATGGTGGTATTTTTTGGCTAATGTTGGATAGTGATCTAGAATTGAAGTAGAGAAAATGGAATCCTTAAGGCCTATGGTAGCGTGGCATCATAAACATTGAACAATCATGTAGACTCGTGAAGTTTGGATCCTGACCATAAACAAAAATTTGCATTTCAACAAGAGATTGTACCCCCTTGATTAAGGCATACAAAGGTTTCTAGCTAGAAGTTGTTATATCTATTCAACATGTGTACCTAGAAGCCATGTAACAAGGAGAGTTTATAACGCTCCTAAGGAGAGGATAGTTGTTCATGAGCTAGTTAGGTCACCTAAAACCATTTGAATCTCGTGTCATGAATGTTTTAGCCAAGGAAGTTCACCAATTAGTTTGCATGTGTAACCCATAAGGAGTTACATCCAACATAATATAAAGAACAAATGAGAAATATGTTTTCTTAATCAAGAGAACTTAAATAATTGATTAGTGAAGTTTTCATAGTCTAATTCCAATTTAATAAAAATGTGATATTTCAAGTCGATCATACACCTCCCCTCAACACCAATCAAGAATTCCTTGTTGTACAAGTAAATAAATCACCAAAGCTTGTCAAATTGGAATATCCCATAGTTCATGCAAGAATCAATTATCAGTAACCATAATGCAATGAGGCATGCTCCAAAAGAATAAGTCTATGCACACTACTCATCTCTTAGAAAGCATACATATATGTTGGACCCTTTTTGTGCTTTTGATATGTCTTATGTATATTACTGTAATCTGACCAATGTCAATACCTTACTAGTACAAAATTACATAACTATTGAAATGTCTACATGTCACATTTAATGTAGGAAGGAAACTTCTTTATGTAACATACCACCTAAATAAGTTGATTCAACATAGGGGACACTATATCACCAGCTATGACAAACAATTTTTCTAGAAGCAAACAAATTGATTTAGGTTTAATATTATTTGATGTAAATTCAATATAAAGTCTCAAGAAATAAAAGAATATGTTTGGACTAGAACCTCTTTAGTCAGTCATCTCCATAATTTAGTGATGGGATGGTTTGAATCAATAGAGGTTGGCATCAAACTAAAATGGTGAGAATTCATGCCTCCAAATAGAAAATAGCAACGATGGATTTCTTGTGCTAAAACATTTTAGGCCTTAAGCAACTTCTCTAGATGCATATATGGGAAAATTGCCTTCATCAAAGGGAGACACATTGGGGATAATATATGGCTTGCCCAAGAACTCACACATGACCCCAACATAAGTTCTTTATTGGAGGAAAATGCGGTCTATTGGTGAAACATGTCAAAGGATTTCAAAGCATCATAAACCTAGTTAGAGGTGCATGTAGAGCTAATTGCATACAACATCTAGGATTTCCACTAATCCCAAAAAGAAATATGATAAGACACTATGACAACCTAGTTGAGAGAAATATCAAGCGACTCACATCATGGTATGGCAAGTTGTTATCATTCACTAGGTGAATGACTTTGATGATATCAATCATCTCTGTAATTGTGCATCACAATCTAGCAGATTGTGCAATCCCCCCCTATATCCTCAAAAGTATTAAGATAAAGATGGCCACTTTTATGGTCATATAGTGATGGTCACAAGAGGTGACATCAAATCAGTTGATAGAAGTTTACCCTCTCTCACGAAGAGGGAGGGCTAGGAATCCATAGTCTTAGAGATAAACTCAAAGAACTACTCATAAAAGCAACATGGAACATACTAATAGGAGATTCCATCTAAACAAAATCATGTAGAGAAAATTATGGTAAGAGGAGATGGATCTTAGCACTAAAATGCCATTGGTTCCTTAAGATTAATAGGACAACTCAAGAGAATTTGAGAAGTCTTTCCCTAGGTAATGTCAAATACCATATGGGTAGTTGTTGAGGGTGAGATACCTTTTTGGATGGAGAAGTGCGATGAGAATATGATTGACCACATCACAGATATGAAAAGCAATGTTTAAGATACCTCAATCTGCTATCTAACAAAGGATGGGGCCTTCACCATTTGCTCCACTCTTACCATATTATGAGAAAACCATTTAAGAAACTTTATTTATAAATGGATTTAGAATAGCCCCTTGTCAGAAAAAAATATTGACCTTAAACAAAGGGTTAACACGATTCTTACGTACTCTAAAATTTGATCATGTAGGATTCTCATGGCATCAAGTTCTGAATGGTGTGATATGATATATAATGAAACCATTTATCATCTCTTTCTAAATGGTGTAATGTGATTTCATGTGTGGATAAGAGTGCAGTGTCTCAACACTACCAATTCTATGACTCACAAATCTAGAGGTTCCTTTTAGATTCATTTGGGTGGTATCTAATAACAAAAGTTGGATTGGTTTGGAAGATGATTGCATCCCATGTTTGTTCTTTAGGTCATTTGGAGTGATAGTTTTGCAAGTAAGTTTTATGTAGGAAGATGAACCATGAACAAATCAGGGAGAAAGCAAAAAGTATATTTAGACTGACAACACAATTTGCCTCCTTCACGGGGTTTGGGGGTTGGCAAAAGCTAAATGAAAATAGATCGAGTGCTCTTATGAAGGTAACTAGACTATACAAGAGGTCATATACCTAGGATGGAAGAAATCGATGATGGGACAAATTGAAGTATACAATTGAACATAAAATTTATTATAATTACTAACATGTCTTTTATAATCTATGCCACTAGAAAAGTAGTAGCCATATTAATAGATCATTGGACATACTATTACAAAATTCAATATAGATAACCTTATATAAACAACCAAAGACTAACAATTAATTTGACTATTGTGATTTGAATTTCTTTCATATGTTATAGTAGCACACTCATATATGTCCATAAATAAGAATGAAGCATTGCCTCATTAAATAAGTCATCATAAGTAGCACACTCATATATGTCCATAAATAAGGATATCAAAATGATATAAGTAAAAAAGGTAAATGAGTGAGAAACCATGATGTTGTTAAGAATTAGTTTATTAAACTTGGCATATCCTAATATGTCTTCATTTAAGATATGGGCATTGATTCTAACCTGTTTGAAAGTAAAATTAAAAATATGACAAACATTGCAAAATTACTTCCCAATGTATATTTTCCTTAAGCATGCCCTATACACATTTATTTTACAAAAAAGGTTTAATACATGTATGCCTATAGATATTAATCGATAAAAACCAATAAGTAAGAATTTTTTTCACCACAGTGTGACAAATATATATTTCAAGACTAATATGACAAAGTAAACAAACCCAACTTGTAATATATCTAAAATAAAGAAATTTGATTGATTACCTTTTTCTAAAAATCATCAAGATCTTGTGTTGTAGGTTAGTCTCTGCATTTTAGGATGGGTACTATCTTTCACATTGTGATGATAAACTTCATTCATAATCAAGAATTGTATTATATAGAGAAAAATGTATTTGTTTATGGATAAAGTCAACCTTCTAGAGCATCCTGAATATAAAGGAAAGGAAAACAAATATATGTCTAGAAGATAGAACAATTTGAAACAAATAGTTGTTGTGCATATTATTGTATGAGTTAATAAAGCACATAATGAGCAAAAATATGAATATAATAGGCAGTGGTCAAAGTGGAAAGAGGTTACTAGGTCAACCTTATAATTAACATTAGAGAAAGACAAAAATGTTTTAGTACTTATTGGTACAAATAAGAAATAAATGGCCAATTTTAAATTAAGACATTATAGATTATTGGGTCAACAATATAATAAACATTAGAAAGACAACAATGATTTTATACATGTTGGACAAATAAGAAATGAATCCACATTTGTAATTTGGTGTGTCGTCAAAATCAAATCTTACCATCCTGAAAGAAATATGACAATTACAAATCAAAAAGGGTGAAAAGATAAATTCATTTTCATGACTAGGTCAACAGAGACAAGTATCTTCATTAGATCACTGCATAGAAGAAGTAAGATTGTTGTCTAATTAAACCCCAAAAGGTTGAAAATTTTGTTTGATCCAAATAAAATCTATCTGAATGTCATTATCTGCCTTAACATGGTGTACATTGTGCCATTTGTGTCATTATGTTAATCCATCAATTACTAATAGAACAATAGGATTTCATTTAGTTCTATCATACTTATTTTGGCATACAACTCAGCGGAAGTGGTTTACTGGCAGCGGAATTATAGAAATCACTAAAAATTAAAACTTTTCAGGAAAAGATCTTCAAACCATAAAACTTCTTTTATAGGAAAAAAAATAATTGTTTACAACATGGTTTGTCATTACATCTCGAGATATTAAATCAAAATGCTCAGATCTACTGACTCCTAGGACCTGAGAGTACAGAGACGACATAAGACATACTATCTACAAGACTCGACAGTTAGTATCTCCATTTGAGATTCACTGCTACCCCTGATATTGTTGTTGCTGCTGCTCACCCTCTGATGGGTTCCTTCGTCCTCGGCGTCCACCTAAAAAGTCGAACCCCACGGGAGTGAGACAATTTGAATAATTGTCCCAGCGAGAGTTATAACTCTCCGCCAGAAGATTTGTTATTCCAATAAAGGAATAACATAAGCAAAATAACTTAAAACATTCAACAACAGCCTTAAAATTAAGTAAAGCAACATTTACTTAAGCAATCATTTCAATAAGGAAAATGAAGAACATGTATTCTAGTTACTTGACTAGAACATTTATAAACAATGTAACAGCAATCATTGTTTCTCATAGTTCAGCCTAAGCAGTTATGCTACGTGGCTGATTATGTTTTTCAAACATTATTATGCCCTGCGGAGATGAGGTATACCGCTCATACTCCAACCGGTCATTACTAAATCGCACCGGTATCATAAATAGGTCATCAAAAGATCTGGATTCTTATGACCTCATGTTCCTCAGTGAGTGTGAGGATCAACATGCAGGACATCTCGTGTCTCTGTTATAATAGCTTTCCAGGGTATTCTGGCAACTTCTCTATTAGAGTCACAGTGGCGTTATGTACTCTCTTCGTCATTGAAAGATCTCTTGTTTATCTCTCATCGATGCGGCATTAAGGATTCCCTCGGGAAATTTTTGATACATCACCCCGGCATAAACATATAGTGAAGGGTTGATGGATTAAAGTACATCTTACATCAATTCCTACACTAGGACGTAAGGATATTCGCGCCCATAATCCCCCACATACTCAAAAGTATGTGATCCAGGAGTTCCCTTAGGAAAACATGTTTCACCATCATTTGGATTCTGACAATGATGGATCTATGATTAGGGCTCTACATGGTATGATTATACTTGATTATTTAGGTACATTTCAGCATTCTTTTAGCATCAAGCATGTTTTCAATCATTAATCATTTAAGATAACTACTATGAAAGAAGAATACTAAATGTATCAAGTTTAACTCACATCAGTTATCATATGGATATCAATTCTTAACCATTTCATTACTATGATTCAAGGATAGGGGTGTTCAAACGCTTAAATCATCATAAGTCATCTATTCAGCATGACCTTGATGTTACTCATGGATCTTACAGCCTATCAATCTCATATGTTGCCACTTCAGCTAGGCAACATAGTATGTCACTATTCATAAAGCTAATAACATGCTTTCAATGAATATGATATCATAAACCCTTACCTGGCTATGCTCACTTCTTTATAAGAACCTGCATGGTCAATTCAATTGATAATAATAAACAATTCATCTCTAGATCAGCAATTTATAAAGCAGAGATAACCTTTCAATTCAAGGGTTGTACCATTATACCTTTCCTAAGATTAGTTTTCTCTATTCAATTCACTTATGGTTACTTCATCCCTTTATCTTGACTAGGAATAGTGATTCCTTATTTCATACTTCATTAATGAAGTTTCATGCTTAAAAGCATAACCTGGAATTAGGGGTTACTGTTCATTTCATCATATTACCCTCAAAAACAAAATCCATTCAAGATAAAATTCGGAGAAATTTTCTTTGGAACAACTTCCACAAACTAGACAAATCAGGGAAACATTACCATCTAGTAAATTGGAAAACCATTTCTGGTCCTCTGGAACAAGGAGGTTGGAGCATCATCAACATTGAAATGCACTTGCTCTGCCTTATAGCCAAAATCATTGACAGTCTTATTCAAAACAAAAACAAAATCTGGACCAATCTCATCAAACACAAATATTATCAAAACTCACCACCATGGCACCAAATCCATCTGAAAACAGCCTCCCCGCTTTGGAAATTCATCAATAGAAATATCCAAACGATTTCATAAATCTTAAACACTCCCCCTCATTCACACAAAAATATCTCCTTTTGGTTTGATCCATGGTATGAAAACAACTCTGTCTTAAATCTCAGACCATCCTGGTTTATTTGAAATAATCTCCTCAACTTAAGGATTGATAAAGCTCTCTCACTAATCACCAGTAATAGATCAAATTCCTTTAAAAGATGTATCCTATCACAGGTAAGTCAAAATGAATTCAGACAACTATCTCGTTCCATGGAAAACAACACCTCAAATACCATCACCTGGAAATGGGGGAAAGAATATTCAGTTCAACTTGCTTACAATTTTCTCTCCTACAGAGGTATCTCCCCTTCATCATCAAAGATTTGGAAACGAAAATGGCCACAAAAATACAAAACTTTCCTTTGACTTCTTTTACACAACAAACTTCTTTCAGGTGAAAACATCACAAAAAAAGGTTTCATAGGCCCGTTTAGATGTGCTCTTTGTGAACAAAATAGTGACTCGGTCAGCCACATCTTCTTTAAATGCTCTTTTTTCCAAAATATCTTTTCACACTTCATGAGAAACTGCCTTCCTGATCTCCAGGAAGCCACTTTCCCCATCCAAACAACACCATTAATACTTTACAAGAAATTCAAGAGCAGTGATCTTTTCACCACAATATGCTGGAATCTTTGGAAAGAAAGAAACAATAGAATTTTCAACAACAAGAAAAATTTGGCAAAAAATATTATAACTCAAATAGATGCCGATCTTCACATCCTTACAAACTGCAGGTAAACTAGCAGATGGGAGGCAGGATGACTCAGAGGAAGGAGAATCAGAAGCTGCTTTTCTTTGTGATCTCAAAGCTAGGGTTGACGACGAGACCAGTGTTAGCTTGGTACATCAACAACTTTAATTCTTCTTTCTGGATTAAGGGATGCTTCAACAACAAACTTTTCTAGGATGCTTAATTTTTAAAAAAAAACACCAAGGGGCTTGTTAAGGGGTGCCTCCCCCTCATTATCAAAACACTACTCTCATCAGCTTTATTTCCTTTTAGTTTTTATTTTCTGATTGCTATTTCAAACTTTCTATAGGTGTATCACATAAGCAGGTTTCGCTTGCTTGATGTGCTTTTAATATACAACATTGCCTTTCCTAAAAAAAGAGTTTACTATTCACATTACATACTATGCCCTAGAATTAGGGTTTACAATTCACATTACATGTGAATTGAAGTCATATAATCATCATGTATGAAGATTACTTTCATTAATGACTTCAAATTAGGTTAATATTCATTAACCACCACAATTAGGGTTTCCATGATCTCACTATGGAGGATCATACCCTAATCATGTGCATTCATACATATTAAGGGTATTTTACTTGATTCTCATTCATATTAGGAGTCCTCTCTCTCTTCTTACTATTAGATGATGTTTACATCACTCTAGATTAAGTTAAGTCAAATCATAAGTTAAGTCAAATCAAGTCATCACCATTATGGTCATTAGGGTTTTGCTTGATCAAGGGGTGTTGACTGCTTAAGCCCATCAAGGGTACTTTAGTAATGTTCACCATTGATCATAACATGCATCAACCAACTAATTACTTGTTCCCTTAATGTCTTTATATATCATTAGGGTTTAAGTTAATCAACCATAGAACCGTCTAAGCCCTTAAAGCATTAAGCATTCTTGACCTTAAAAGACCCCAAACGGTTTTGAACTTTCAACCTCCAAACGGTTTTGAAACCGCATGGAATGGTTGACCGTTTGATACCTCTGACATTCAAGACCACATGGAAAAGTTCATACTCAAGACCGTTTGCCCTAGGTAGGTGAAGACCATTTGGTTACGTTTACCGTTTGGTCAAGTTTGACTTTGAAACCGTTTGAGCAATTCAGCCTTGAAATCGCATGACCATAAATAGTTTTGAAACCGCATGAAACTAAATGGTTTTGAAACCGTTTGGTCTCAAATAGTCTTGAGACCATTTGCCCCCAAACAGTCTTGAGACTGTTTGGTCCAAACACCTCAAAACCGTATGGACCCAAAAGTGTATCAACACTTGCAATTAAGTTAGGGTTTTCAATGTTGAACCCCTCAATTGTTCATGCCAAGGTTAACCACTTATCAATTGAGATAAATAGGTTAATCCTTAACCAATTTGACACTCAATTTATCCTCAATTGGTCACCAATTAGGGTTAGGACCAATTGGATTAGGGTTTGAAATTGATCAACCTTCATCATTCATCAACATGAGTCTAATTGAAGTTGAACCCATTGAACCATCATCTAATTGGGCCATTACCTGACCCCAAACGGTCTTGGGATCATTTGGACATCCTCCAAACGGTCTTGAGACCGTTTTCCCAAAGTCTCATCAAAAACTAAGTCAATTACTTAAGGGTTGAACCCTAATTAGGTCACCAAATCAGCACTTGATTGTTTCAACAACCTATTATGATTGGACCTTCAATTGAGCAATCCTACTTAACCCTAGACCTCCAAATGGTCTTGGGTGATCACCAAATGGTCTTGAGACCGTTTGGGTGATCCCCAAACGGTTTTGAAACCGTTTGGGCCACTCAACCCAAACTTCAACATGATTGGTCCATTGAAATCAGCAATGAACCCAATTAGGGTTTAGGTGATTAAAGTGCCTTCAACTTGAGATTTGATTAGAATTAGTTAATGATTCTTGGAGGGTGATTAGTCCATGATGTGTCCAGAAGAGCCCCAAATGGTCAACGCGTAGTCAACCCATCCAAACGGTCTTGGAGACCGTTTGAATCTAAACGGTTTTGTGAAACAGCATAAATCCAAACAGTTTTGAAACCGTTTGGTTTCAAACGGTTTTGCAAACCGTTTGGCCAAGGGGGTGCAAACCATTTGCTAAAGTAACATTGGTATTCACGCCCCCTTCTTCTACCTCAAGATCATGGTCTATTCTTCATGGTTTTGGTTGCAAGAACTTGTAGAAGAGTGAAAGAAGAAAGAGCAAGCAACGATTGCATAGAAAGAAGATGCATAACAAAGTTTTAAGGTTTAGAGTTATAAAACCCGCCTTCGAATCTAGAGCTCCGAGATTCAAATCTTTTAATGGTGTCTTGAGCTCCACAGGCCGTCCAAGGTTTCTTCCTCAAGAATTGGTAGGAAAGGATGGCTAGAAAGAAGAACTAAGTAAGAAAAGCTAGCAAACCAACCTTGTATCATGATTTCCTCCATGAATTCGAGCTAAAAAGCAACCAAAGCTTACCCAACTTCACTTAGCCATTCTCCCCTGCTCCCGATCTCCTTTCTTAGTCGGTCCAAGCAAGAAGATAAGAAAGGAAGTGAAGGAAACGATCCTTTCTAAGTAAAGATAGGTGTATATATACTTTGGGTGAATTTTCAAGGTAAGGACAACTACTTCCTCATTCTTAAACTAGGTCCTCCTCTCCTTTTTGGGCACGTCCCTCCTTCTTTTCTTAAACCAAACTTCTTCTTAAACCAAGGTCTAGAGGAAAGAAAGCCAAACATCTTACTATGTTGTACACATAAAAGGAGTCATTTTGCTTACAACTTGGTTATTTAATTACAAGGGTTATCATTCTTATTTGATTATTTAATTAAAGTTCCCTCCTCATTATTTTTACTCTAATTGATGCCAAGAGTTATGAAAAATACTCTAGAAGGTATATTTTACATGTTACATCCCATGTTTTGGGTAAATTGCTCTTTATACCAAAATTAGGGTTTAAAGCACAAGGATTGCTCCACAAGCTGCATCTTGGTGCCCAAACTTGGAGAATCCAAAACACTTCATCATATTCATTCTTATGATGCCTCATCATCAGAGGAACATCTCAACATGTGCAATTTGCAAGTTAACCCCTCTAATTGGGTAATTTGCACATAGGTCCATGTTATCCAAAACAACATTACAACATTGTTCAAAAGGGTAGAAATAGAAATATAAGTTCCTCAGAAGCTTTAATTACATACCAAAAGATAAAAAAAAGTTTCTAATTACATAATTAAGCGAAACACCTAGGGTTAGTTCATAACCCAGGTCGGGGATGTTACAAATTATCCACCCCTTACAAGGATTTCGTCCCACAAATCAACAAAACATATTAAGAGAAAAGAGTAGGGTATTTCCTTCTCATTTTTTCCTCTGGTTCCCATGTGGCTTCTTCAACACCACAATGATTCCAGAGGACTTTCACAAGACTTATATCTTTCTTTTTTAGCTTTTTAATTCTTTTATCAAGGATTGGCACTGGTCCTTCCTCATAAGATATATCATCATTCAATTATACCTCCATAGGTTGTAGAATTGACTCTGTATCATGGTGACATTTCCTCAACATAGAAATGTGAAACACAGGGTGTAACCTCTGTAACTCTGGTGGAAACTCTAGTTTATAGGCTACCTTTCCAATCCGTTCAATGATTGGATAAGGCCCCATAAACCTAGGAGCTAACTTCCCTTTTCCTCCAAATCTCAGGATTCCTTTCCAAGGTGAGATTTTGAGATACACTTTGTCTCCATCCTGGAATTCTAAGGGTCTACGACGTCTATCAGCAAATGATTTCTGCCTATCCTGTGCAGTCTTAATGTATTGTTGTATTACTTTAATCTTCTCTGTGGTATGATGCACAAGATCAGGACCTAAAAGTTGATGTTCACCGGTTTCATACCAGCATAAGGATGATCTACAATGTCTACCATACAAAGCTTCATAAGGTGTCATATCAATGCTATGTTGATAGCTATTGTTATAGGAAAACTCTATCAAGCTTAGGTGCAGATCCCAACTCCCTGTAAACTGAAGAACACATGCTCTCAGCAAGTCCTCCAAAGTCTGTATAGTCCTTTCAGACTATCCATCAGTCTGAGGGTGAAAGGTTGTACTAAATTTTAATTGGGTGCCTAAATCTTTGTGCAATCTCTTCCAAAAATGACTTGTAAACTAGGGACCTCTGTTTGAAACTATGGTGACTGGGACCCCGTGCAGCCGCACTATCTCTTCAACATACAACTGTGCTAACTTCTCAGCAGAATAGGTTGTTTTAACAGGCAAGAAATGTGATGTCTTTGTCAACCTATCAACTATTACCCAAATGGAATCATGCCCTTTGTTTGTCCTAGGTAGGCCAACAACAAAATCCATGGTTACATGATCCCACTTCCATTGTGGTATGGGTAAAGGTTGCATTGTTCCTACAGGCTTTTGGTGTTCAGCTTTAACCTGCTGACACACAGGACACCGCATAACAAACTTAGCAACGTCTTTCTTCATTCCAGGCCACCAATACATATCTTTTAAATTTCGATACATCTTGGTTCTCCCTGGATGCATAGCATACATCGAAGAATGAGCTTCTTCCAGGACTAACTTTCTCAAGTTACCCACATCCGACACTATCATTCTACCATGATAACAGGCTACATGGTCATCTGAGTCATGGAAACCATCTCGTTTCTCATCACCATACTCCGATCTGATCTGTTGAATTGCAGCATCAACTTGCTGGGACTCCTTGATCTGCTCTCTTAGAGTATGTTTTATATGCATCTCAGCTAATAACCTGGCTAACAATGACACCTTCAACTGTACATTGTCTTGTCTTAAGGAGATAAACATATCTCTCCTTGAGCATACTAAAGAATTTAGTTGTGCTCTATCTAAGGCTAGTGTTTCTGATTTCGTACTCAAAGCATCTGCAACTACATTGGCCTTCCCTGGATGGTAATAAATTGTACAATCGTAGTCTTTAATTAACTCCATCCAGCGACGTTGCCTCATATTAAGCTCATGCTGAGAAAAGATGTACTTAAGGTTCTTACGATCAGTGAAAATATGGAATGTCTCTCCGTAAAGATAGTGTCTCCAGATTTTCCAGGCATGAACCACATCAGCTAACTCCAGATCGTGTGTCGGATAATTCTCCTCGTGTTTCTTAAGCTTTCGGGAAGCAAAAGAAATCACTTGTTTATCCTGCATTAACACGCATCCGAGTCCATTCTTGGAGGCATCACAGAAAACTATATATCCCTTGCCTTGCTCAGGTAACACAAGTACAGGTGCACTTGTCAACCTCTCCTTCAATAGCTGAAAAGACTGCTGACACTTATCACTCCAAGCAAAAGGAACTTCCTTTCGGGTCAACTTAGTCAAGGGTAAGGCTATGGAGCTGAAGTTCTTAATGAACCTTTGGTAATAGCCAGCCAACCCTAAGAAACTATGGATCTCTGTCGGTGTCTTTGGCTGTTCCCATTGTAGAACATATTCTACCTTTTTAGGGTCAACACGAATACCCAAAGCAGATATCATGTGTCCAAGGAAAGATACTTCCGCCAACCAGAACTCACACTTGCTAAACTTAGCATATAGCTTATGTTCTCTTAGCAAAGTTAGAGCCTGACAAAGATGTTGTTCATGCTACTGAGCATCTCTACTATAGATCAGAATGTCATCTATAAAGACAACAACACACTGATCGAGGAAAGGTCAGAAGATTCTATTCATGAGTTCCATAAATGCAGCTGGTGCATTAGTTAGTCCAAACGACATAACTGTGAACTCATAGTGACCATACCTCATTCTAAAGGCAAACTTGGGTATGTCATTGTCCTTAATACGGAGTTGATGATATCCTGATCTCAAATCTATCTTTGAGAAGATAGTTGCACCATGCAACTGGTCAAAGAGATCACCAATCCTCGGCAGAGGGTACTTATTCTTTATTGTTACTTTGTTTAATTGTATGTAATCAATGCAAAACCACATTGATCTGTCTTTCTTCTTAACAAAGAGGACCGGAGCACCCCAAGGCGAAGTACTCGATCGAATGAAACCCTTATCAAGCAATTCCTGTAGCTGTTTCTTGAGTTCTACCATTTCAGCAGGCACCATCCTATAAGGTGTTTGTACTATAGGTTGTGCATCTGGGTTCAAATTGATTTCAAAATCAATTTCCCGAGGCAGTGGTAGACCTAGAAGTTCTTCAGGAAATACATCTTCGAATTCCCTGACTATGGGAATTTCAACATGGTTAGGACTATCCATGGTAGTATCTACCACATGGGCAAAGAATGCATAACATCCTTGCCTCATCAGCTTCTCAGCAACCATAGCTGACACAAGACAGGTGGGTAGAATCTTTCTCTCTCCTTGAAAGATCCATGTGTCGCTCTCATCAGCAAACACATCTTGCTTGGATTCACAATCCAAGACAACCCTATACCTTTCCAAGGTATCCATCCCAAGGATTATATCAAATCCTTGCATCTCAAGTGGTATTAGATCCACTTGAATGCAATGATCAGAAAAGAAAAGGATGCAGGGAGAGCAAATCTCCTGTAACACAGCAGACCCTCTCAACGGAGTCTCAAGAAGCAAGCTATCTTCCCTATGACTAACTGTCATATTGCAGTTACCAATAACTCTTTGAGTGATAAAGGAGTGTGTAGCACCCGGATCAATCAAAACAGATACTACACATGATGTAGACATATCATAATATAACAATTCCATCTGACCTGCCACAACCTGAGGGTTGATCACTACATCAGGTGGGTTCATTGCATAGAACCTTGATGTTGCCTGTGGTTGATTCGGTGCTGACGATCCAGCTTGGGATGCTTGTCCACGTCCTCTAGATCCTCCTTGAAACTATCTCCTCTGGGATCCTTGCTGACTCTGCCTCTGTGCTTGTGTCACACTCACTGGTCTAGCTCTGCAGTCTTTCATCAGATGTCCCATCTTCCCACATATATAACAACTTCTGTCTTGTTGCTGTGATCTGGGTGGTCCTGTGACCGACATAGATGTTGAACTGCGAGCCCCTTGTAGTGGTAGTCTTCATCCTCTACCTCTACTCGGTGTCCACTGCGTCTCAGCACTGGGTCTAGGGGGTGGTGGTGCAGGCACAGAAAATCTAGGCTTCTTGAAGTCTCTGGATGAAGATCCTTGGAACTGAGGATACATCCTCTTGTTCTGGGTCTGTCTCTTCTTTGTCACTGACCTCTCTATCCTTCTGTCAGACTCTACAAAGGTCGCAAACCTTTCTCTGTTCTTTAGGGCAGACACGGGAGTAGTTAACTCAGTGTTCAACCGTTTCTCGAACCGCCTAATCCTTTCTTCATCTCTAGCAGCCATGTGCGGGCAGAACCGCAACAACTCCATGAACTTAGCCTCGTACTCACTAATGTTCATCAGACCTTGCCTTAACCTCTCGAATTGAGAGATGTTCTCGTCCAGGAACGTCTTAGGAAAATATCTATTGATAAATTCCCGTCGGAAGACTTCCCATGCAACTTCCACACCATGCCTCTTCTGCTCTTCCATGGTCCACCAGTGACCAGCACTCCCCTTGAGAAGATAGACAACATGTCTAACCTTCTCAGCTTCTGGGATGTTCAGGATTCTAAAGGCCTTCTCTAGTTCGGTCAACCACAGGTCGGCATCTACGGGATCAGCTGTTCCAAAGTACTCAGTTGCTCCGACTCGGCGAAGTCATTCAAACGTCTTCCTGATTCCTTGTCCTTCAGACTGAGTAGGTGCCCTAGGTGCAGGCATAGGCATCCTATCTATTATATGTGTCATGGCAGTCATACACTGCCGAAACATGGTCTGAACGGCTGGGTTCCCCATGTCGTTTGGATTGAACTGGGGTGGCTCAGGTACAGGTTGCTCTATCTCAGGGTTTCTTGCATCTTCTCGGGGTGCAGCAACGCTACTCTCCGCAACATATTCCTCGTGTGGTCCAGACATCCTTAAACTTATCTTCTTCTCCTGAGGAGCAGAAGACACTATTAGATATACTGGAAAACACAAAGAATAGACTCGACATCCTAAGTCCTATGTCTCTGTAGACTCAGCAAACCTAGAGCTCTGATACCACTAAATTTTGGCATACAACTCAGCGGAAGCGGTTTACTGGCAGCGGAATTATAGAAATCACTAAAAATTAAAACTTGTCAGGAAAATATCTTCAAACCATAAAACTTCTTTTATAGGAAAACAAAATAATTGTTTACAACATGGTTTGTCATTACATCTCGAGATATTAAATCAAAATCCTCAGATCTACTGACTCCTAGGACCTGAGAGTACAGAGATGACATAAGACATACTATCTACAAGACTCTACAGTCAGTATCTCCACCTGAGATTCACTGCTGCCCCTGATATTGATGTTGCTGCTGTGGGTTCCTTCGTCCTTGGAATCCACCTAAAAAGTCGAACCCCACGGGAGTGAGACAATTTGAATAATTGTCCCAGTGGGAGTTATAACTCTCCGCCAGAAGCTTTTTTATTGCAATAAAGGAATAACATAAGCAAAATAACTTAAAACATTCAACAACAGCCTTAGAATTAAGTAAAGCAACATTTACTTAAGCAATCATTTCAATAAGGAAAATGAAGAACATGTATTCTAGTTACTTGACTAGAACATTTATAAACAATGTAACATCAATCATTGTTTCTCGTAGCTTAGCCTAAGCAGTTATGCTACGCGGCTGATTATGTTTTTCAAACATTATTATGCCCTGCGGAGATGAGGTATACCGCTCATACTCCAACCGGTCATTACTAAATCGCACTGGTATCATACATAGGTCATCAAAAGAGCCGGATTCTTATGACCTCATCTTCCTCAGTCAGTGTGAGGATCAACATGCAGGACATCTCGTGTCTCTGCTATAATAGCTTTCCAGGGTATTCTGGCAACTTCGCTATTAGAGTCATAGTGGCGTTCTGTACTCTCTTCGTCATTGAAAGATCTCTTGTTTATCTCTCATCGATGTGGCATTAAGGATTCCCTCGGGAGATTTGTGATACATCACCCTGGCATAAACATATAGTGAAGTGTTGATGGATTAAAGTACATCTTACATCAATTCCTACACTAGGACGTAAGGATATTCACGTCCATAATCCCCCACATACTCAAAAGTATGTGATCCAGGAGTTCCCTTAGGAAAACATGTTTCACCATCATTTGGATTCTGACAATGATGGATCTATGATTAGGGCTCTACATGGTATGATTATACTTGATTATTTAGGTACATTTCATCATTCTATTAGCATCAAGCATGTTTTCAATTATTAATCATTTAAGATAATTGCTATGAAAGAAGAATACTAAATGTATCAAGTTTAACTCATATCAGTTATCATATGGATATCAATTCTTAACCATTTCATTACTATGATTCAAGGATAGGGCTTAAATCATCATAAGTCATCTAATCAGCATGACCTTGATGTTACTCATGGCTCTTACAGCCTATCAATCTCATATGTTTCCACTTAAGGTAGGCAACATAGTATGTCACTATTCATAAAGCTAATAACATGCTTTCAATGAATATGATATCATAACCCTTACCTGGCTATGATCACTTCTTTATAAGTACCTGCATGGTCAATTCAATTGATATTAATAAACAAATCATCTCTAGATCAGCAATTTATAAAGCAGAGATAACCTTTCAATTCAAGGGTTGTACCATTATACCTTTACTAAGATTAGTTTCAATTCACTTATGGTTACTTCATCCCTTAATCTTGACTAGGAATAGTGATTCCTTATTTCATACTTCATTCATGAAGTCATGCTTAAAAGCATAACCTGGAATTAGGGTTTACTGTTCATTTCATCATATCACCCTCAATTAGAGCTTACTATTCACATTACATACTATGCCCTAGAATTAGGGTTTACAATTCACATTACATGTGAATTGAAGTCATATAATCATCAGGTATGAAGATTACTTTCATTAATGACTTCAAATTAGGTTAAGATTCATTAACCACCATAATTAGGGTTTCCATGATCTTACTATGGAGGATCATACCCTAATCATGTGCATTCATACATATTGAGGGTATTTTACTTGATTCTCATTCATATTAGGATTCCTCTCTCTCTTATTACTATTAGATGATGTTTACATCACTCTAGATTAAGTTAAGTCAAATCATAAGTTAAGTCAAGTCAAGTCATCACCATTATAGTCATTAGGGTTTTGCTTGATCAAGGGGTGTTGACTACTTAAGCCCATCAAGGGTACTTTAGTAATGTTCACCATTGATCATAACATGCATCAACCAACTAATTACTTGTT
The DNA here is from genome assembly GCA_963693085.1 of Alisma plantago-aquatica. Lineage (NCBI taxonomy): Eukaryota > Viridiplantae > Streptophyta > Magnoliopsida > Alismatales > Alismataceae > Alisma > Alisma plantago-aquatica. The sequence goes on from OY856410.1 coordinate 9,171,793, forward strand.
CCCTTAATGTCTTTAGATATTATTAGGGTTTAGGTTAATCAACCATAGAACCATCTAAGCCCTTAAAGCATTAAGCATTCTTGACCTTAAAAGACCCCAAACGGTTTTGAACTTTCAACCTCCAAACGGTTTTGAAACCGCATGGAATGGTTGACCGTTTGGTACCTTTGACTTTCAAGACCGCATGGACAAGTTCATACTCAAGACCATTTTCCCTAGGTAAGGTGAAGACCGTTTGGTCACGTTGACCGTTTGGTCAAGTTTGACTTTGAAACCGTTTGAGCAATTCAGCCTTGAAACCGCATGACCATAAACAGTTTTGAAACCGCATGAAACTAAATGGTTTTGAAACTATTTGGTCTCAAACGGTCTTGATACCATTTTTCCCCAAACGGTCTTGAGTCCCTTTGGTCCCAAACAGTCTTGAGACTATTTGGATTCAAACGGTCTTGAGACCGTTTGGTCCAAACACCTCAAAACTGTATGGACCCAAAAGTGTATCAACACTTGCAATTAAGTTAGGGTTTTTAATGTTGAACCCCTCAATTGTTCATGCCAAGGTTAACCACTTATCAATTGAGCTAAATAGGTTAATCCTTAACCAATTTGATACTCAATTGATCCTCAATTGGTCACCAATTAGGGTTAGGACCAATTGGATTAGGGTTTGAAATTGAACAACCTTCATCATTCATCAACATGAGTCTAATTGAAGTTGAACCCATTGAACCATCATCTAATTGGGACATCACCTGACCCCAAACGGTCTTGGGATCGTTTGGACATCCTCCAAACGGTCTTGAGACCGTTTTCCCAAAGTCTCATCAAAAACTAAGTCAATTACTTAAGGGTTGAACCCTAATTAGGTCACCAAATCAGCACTTGATTGTTTCAACAACCTATTATGATTGGACCTTCAATTGAGAAATCCTACTTAACCCTAGACCTACAAACAGTCTTGAGACTGTTTGGGTGATCCCCAAATAGTTTTGAAACTGTTTGGGCCACTCAACCCAAACTTCAACATGACTGGTCCATTGAAATCAGCAATGAACCCGATTAGGGTTTAGGTGATTAAAGTGCCTTCAACTTGAGATTTGCTTAGAATTAGTTAATGATTCTTGGAGGGTGATTAGTCCATGATGTGTCCAGCAGACCCCCAATCACTCAACGCCTAGTCAACCCATCCAAACGGTCTTGGAGACCATTTGAATCTAAACAGTTTTGTGAAACCGCATGAATCCAAACGGTTTTGAAACCGTTTGGTTTCAAACGGTTTTGCAAACGGTTTAGCCAAGGGGGTGCAAACCATTTGCTAAGGTAACATTGGTATTCACGCCCCCTTCTTCTACCTCAAGATCATGGTCTGTTCTTCACAGTTTTGATTGTAAGAACTTGTAGAAGAGTGAAAGAAGAAAGAGCAAGCAACGATTGCATAGAAAGAAGATGCATAACAAAGTTTTAAGGTTTAGAGTTATAAAACCCACCTTAGAGTCGACTCTAGAGCTCCAAGCTTAAAATATTTTAATGGCATCTTAAGCTCCACAGGCCGTCCAATGTTGCTTCCTCAAGAATTGGTAGGAAAGGATGGCTAGAAAGAAGAACTAAGTAAGAAAAGCTAGCAAACCAACCTTATATCATGATTTCCTCCATGAATTCGAGCTAAAAAGCAACCAAAGCTTACCCAAATTCACTTAGCCATTCTCCCCTGCTCCTGAGCTCCTCCCTTAGTTTGTCCAAGCCAGATGATAAGAAGGGAAGTGAAGGAAATGATCCTTGCTAAGTAAAGATAGGTGTATATATACTTTGGGTGAATTTTCAAGGTAAGGACAACTACTTCCTCATTCTTCAACTAGGTCCTCATCTCCTTTTTGGGCACGTCCCTCCTTATTTTCTTAAACCAAACTTCTTCTTAAACCAAGGTCTAGAGGAAAGAAAGCCAAACATCTTACTAAGTTGTATAGATAAAAGGAGTCATTTTGCTTACAACTTGGTTATTTAATTACAAGGGTTATCCTTCTTATTTGATTATTTAATTGAAGCGCCCTCCTCATTATTTTTAATCTAATTGATGCCAAGAGTTATGAAAAATACTCTAGAAGGTATATTTTACATGTTACATCCCATGTTTTGGGTAAATTACACTTTATACCAAAACTAGGGTTTAAAGCACAAGGATTGCTCCACAAGCTGCATCTTGGTGCCCAAACTTGGAGAATCTAGAACACTTCATCATATTCATTCTTATGATGTCTCGTCATCATAGGAACATCTCAACATGTGCAATTTGCAAGTTAACCCCTCTAATTGGGTAATTTGCACATAGGTCCCTGTTATCCAAAACAACATTACAACATTGTTCAAAATGGTAGAAATAGAAATATAAGTTCATCAGAAGCTTTAATTACATACCAAAAGATAATCACAAGTTTCAAATTACATAATTAAGCGAAACACCTAGGGTTAGTTCATAACCCAGGTCAGGGATGTTACACTTATATGAAAAGGGAATATTAGTATCCAACATTCATCAATCACTACATTCTAAAGTCATATTATAAAGCCAATTTCTTGCATGCATACACATTGAGACAACAAGTTCAATAAAATATAAGTAAAAAACTAGTTTATGTTTGTTCCCAAGAGAATGAAAGTTCTTTCTTAAGATAAGAGTATATGAATACTTGACTAGTAAAAAAATAAGATTATTCCCAATATGTTCATGTAAAATATTAATTTATAAGAAACCTTCTGCAATAATCAGATCAAGAGCATCTTGGTCCTAGGTAGATCTCGTTGTGGCCACTCTGGGGAAGGGGAAGGTAGTGGTGGAATAAGCCAAAGAGGATTGAAGGGAGATGAGCTCATTTTTTGTCGTAATGGGAAACTTGAAGTCTGATCGTCTGAGAGTCATCCTACTGACAGAGAGAGGATGGGTAAACAAGGGATCAATAAACCCTGACCTGAGGCTATGGAGACCTGGAGGGAAGGGGGAAGACTTGTTAGCTACAGTCGAGCAACAAAACACCAAGAGAAGGAAGAGGGAAGAGCCAAGAAAATGAAGGAGCTTCATTTTTGTGTACCTGGTGAGGTACAATAGAAGAAGCATGGCAGCAGAGCCACGTTGCGACCGTGGAGTCATTGAGGTAGAGGTGCAACGGAATAGTAGAGATGGGGTAACCAAGGCATGGAAAAGGGGGAGTGGCTGCCGTGCATGGCGATGGAGTTGCGGCAGTCGGTGCATGGCGTCAGAGTTGCGGCAGCAAGAACATGGTGATGGAGGCGTACTAGACTAGGTACGTCAGCAGAGGAGGTACAGTGGTGAGTGTGAAGGACAGGGGTGCCGCCGAGCGAGAGTCAGGTGGGACGGAAACCAGGGGATATGTTTTGGGGGTTATGGGGAAGTAATGTGGTGGCTGCTAAGGAAGAGGGGTTTTGTTTCAATTTAGGGTTCAATGATAGTCGTCGGATGTATATGTTTCAGTACCATATCAGCCATTGGATTCACATGTATTGGCAGGAGATAAGGAGTGAGTTTGAACCTTGGTGGGAGAGGGAGTTTGGGTTGGGCTTCGCAGAGCTGCCTTTGGTGGCCGGGTATATGCCCGATACAAAATTGACAAACTTAATTGTCAAACTATATTTCGTGTCTATTATTTAGAAAACCAACGTCACTTTATGGGGCTCCTTCTACTAGTGTAATCTGACATTACAATTAAGTGAAAGATGAAAACGCCACTTGAAGTGGTGCTTTTATTTTTTTTTTTCATTTTTTTTAATATAAACACGTCAATACGTGTTGCGCTTTTCAATAATGGACACAAAAAGCTCCACACAAAGTGGTGTCTGTGTTATCAAAATATGCCATTCTGGGAAATATTTTGCAAACAATGCTATATTGGTGAATATTTTTATAAGAATGTCATATATGTGCTTCTTTTCCATATAATTAATACATATTCGACGTGTCAGTCAGACCATAACTTTAGATCATGGTCAAAGCGGGTTAACATGTCAAATTCTGACAGTCGACTGGAATCAGTTAGAATTCGGATTTTGATCCCTCTGCCCAACGCAAACCATCTGAGGATACTAAAGTATAACTTAGAACCAACTCGAATCTGATTTCAATAAAACTACAACCATCCAGGATTCAACAAAAGTTAAACCTATAAGTTAGGCATGTCAAAGAAAAAACATTCCACCGAGTGTGAGTTAGAATTCACTCAAAACGGTTTGTCTGAACCCGTAGTCAACCTGGATTGTCAAAACTAGAATCTAGAACCTTTTTTTTCTTTTCTCTTCAAACACGAACACATTCACATGTTTATATACAATCGTTGATAATTCTATTATGGTATGTTCTTTTCATAAACTCATATATATGTAAGGATGAAATGTGATTTTTTGTCTATTCAGACATAGCAAGAGAATAATATAAATGAATTTAAATGGGAAAAACCTAGACAATTATTAGTGTGGCATGTAAAGAAAAGTGCAGATCAACCATCTGTATGACAATTACTCCCCATCTAGGAATACACCAGATGGTTCTGGGTTTGAATACAAACTTGTCAGTATAAAAGAAACCCTTATGCTTTTTAGTTTTGACAATCCAGAATGGTTAAGGATTTTGACAAACGGATTAAAATTTTGACAAATTTGAGTCTACGTCGAGTTAGACTTTGTGGGGCTTATATTTTGAGACACCTAGATTATAATATTCAATTTTGAGAAATCGAACTAGTGGTCAATTTAAGGATGTAAATTTAGTAACGTCCACATTTTATATTGGATAGAGCTAATCCGGATCCTAATTGCTACTGGTCTCAATTATCAGAGAAATTTCGGTCCTTTTTAGTACTCTTGATTAGTCTATCGATATGATCCTCTTCCAACCACGACTGATGCAGGTACCCGGACGACGTGTATGACCGCCTGTGGCGCCCTGGTCGAACGGCAGCTGGCCAGGTATACTCGTCAGTACCCAATACCGCTCCAAGCGTCAACATATCCTCCGTCCCCGAGGCGCCGCCTCTACTGGCATTCGAGCATGCTGCCGTTCCATTTGGCAAAGACGCTGTCATCAACATCAGCATATTCAACCTGCCATCTGACCCCGTACCAGTCTACATCAACATGTACTTCACAGAGCCAGCCAACCTCACCGGCACCGGCGCTAACATCAGGGCGTTCCATGTACTCGTGGACGGTGCGCCGATCACCAACACGTCCAAGCCTATCATCCCAGAATACGGCAAAGCGAATGAGATCTTCGGGCTTCTTCTCGTGTCGTCCAATACTGTGTTCTCGCTTGTGCCAGCCAATGGATCGAAGCTCGTACCTGTTATTAGTGCACTTGAGGTGTTCTGGATCGGGGATGTCCTCACTGAACCCACGGACGCCAATGATGGTACGTACGTTTGTTGTTGTACATTTATAAGAACTTTGTCTCGCAGTTGTAAATTTAGTTTGTGTGATCATTGTACTCTATGTTTGCAGTTCTTGCATTGAAGCAGCTTCAGAACCAATACCCAGTACTCCAACAATGGACCGGGGATCCATGCTTACCCTCCGACTTCACTTGGGAATGGGTTGGATGCAGCTTCAACAGCCCTCCAAGGATCGCTAAATTGTAAGTGTAATTACTCCATCTGTTTAGCTCTTTCACATCTTTTAATTAATCGATTCATTGCTAATATTGCAACTGTCGCACTGAATATGATGCATGTTGACGTCCATTAATTTCAATAGGCTGCTAAGCGGTCTCGGTCTCACTGGTCCAATTCCAGACTTCAGCCCCTTCGATGCTCTAGTGAACATGTAAGTCAACTAGAGTCGATAACCACACAACTACTCATCTTTCTCCAAGCAAATATCACAACAACGACCTCCTTTTGTTACTGATCTTTTCTGTCCACGGTATAGTGACTTGCACAACAATAGCTTCACTGGAGCGATTCCCGAGTACCTTGCCAAGTTGCGCAACGTCAAGCTACTGTAAGCATGCTTATTATGAAGAAATAATGTATCCCGAGATTAACTATTATTACCACTGAGAGTGTTTGGTTTTAGCTTTTTATTATGGTTTCCTGACAACTCTTGTGCAGCAACCTGGCTGACAACAACTTTACCAGCATACCCCGAGGACTATACCAGCAGAACTCTTCATTGATGCTCAAGTAAGTTCATCAAGATTGACAAGTGTTCATGACAGTCAAATATACACAGAATTTATATTTATGATTTGTTTATTTACAAAAATTGAAAACAATAACAGATCAAGTCTTACAAAGATACTCAGAATAGCAGAGTTTGGTAGAAGTTAAGAAATAAATGGAAATTGTTGACTAACTGAATAATCCGTTAGTTGTTGTTACGTTTGATGTTTGATTACAAGGAGAAAAAAAACACACATTAGAAAGTGTAATCCAGTCACATCATCGTATAAATGGAGTATTTACCAAAATATTAAATTTGAATCCCAATCACCCCTCTTTGTGGGCCATTACCTTCTTAATTCTGACCTCATCTGGACGCAATCGCTGGCCATTCACAAGGATTTGATTCCCTTAATCAAGTAATAGCAAGGATTGAACCGCCACCATGTAGGGATGAAAATGTAATGTTCCATAAAAAGGGCGCAGTACTCCACCAATATTACCTTTTGAATTCAAATTTGGGTTGTGGTGCAGTTTTATACAGTTGAAATGTTGAAGATCTAAGCAGTACAATACTATGCCCACAAGGTCTCTTTAACATAGTTGAAATGTTAAAAGATTGCAATACTCTGTGCCACTATTTTATTTTTCCTAGCCCCCCACAACATAGTCGGTTCTTAGACTAAAAGATTACATTTATTTTCCTTTTGTAGTGTAACAGGGAATCCAGCACTATGTGGCCCGAACGAATATTGTGTTCCTAGTTTAAATTTGGTCGATGCACCGCCTCCTGCATTATCCCCACCGTCACCATCAAGAAATGGATGCTCTAGATTAAAAGATCAAGGAATGCCATGGTGGGCACTGTGGGTCATCCTTCTTGCATTAGTCTAAATGTTAAATAAGTAAAAGGATTCAGTAAAGGATTCTTGTAAATTGTTGTATTTTGGATTTTGAAAATTTCGGAAGATCTTTCTTGAAATTATTGATTCTTGCAGTGTTTTTGTTGTATATGTTCATAAACATAGATATTCTTGACTGCTTCCATGATTGTGGAATGTTGACTTTAAAGAAGAAGAAAATGACTATGCAGATTTTATTTGTATTCCACTACAGATTGATGCCCAACTTGATAATGAAAATTTTACCATTATTCTTAATTGAATTGAGAGAGATCACACTATCGAGGTATGCTTACACTAATTACATTTTAGACTCGTAGCAGCATCTTATTTTTTGCAATTAGCTTATATTTTTTAATTTTGCTACATGAAATGGGAAAATTTGGTGAAATCTAAACCCGTGGTTGCTTTTTGTTCCTCATTTTTTCTCAAGAAGTATAATTTGCATTTGTCAACTTATTACAGAAAAATTATGTTGGATGTTCTTTTTGAATCAAAATCATAACAAATCTGTGATGGACTGGATTTTTGGCTTAATTTCGAAGATGAAATTTCTTTTAAGGTGTGTAGGATGTGATGAAGTAGATTTTGGAAATTTAAATGCACAATGACATTAGTGAATTCATGCATGTTAAGTTATTTTGAGAGTTCCTAATATTTTACCAGAGTTTGGAAGTCAAATTATATTGATGTCATGATCAAGATCCTTAAGTTTATGCATTTTTGAGGTATTTATTTGACTGACGATATAGTTGAGTTTTGGCACCAAAATTAAATGGATTGTGCCTTTAAGGTATGATAAAGCTATTTTTAAAATTTTATGGCAATTAGAGTATCCAAGGGGGAGTTATAAGGTTTGAAATTTAGAAAATAATGTGCATTATTGATAGTTGTTAGACCAAAGTTTAGTATACATATGGTGTCACGTGCCCTTGGTTTGGGTTGGACCTGTGTGGCCTAGGTTTAGCCTTGGATCTCAAATCCAGTGGTCGTGGTACTTTCCAAGAAGAGGTCATAGATCAGTGTTAGTGGGAGATGATCCCAGACCCTTGGATGCGCGATCGATGGATAGTAAGACATTATCTACCTTGCGATTAGAGCAAGGTAGTGGGGCAGATAGACGCCACAACCTCCCCATCAGTCCACATTGTGGTCGTGGCTTGGTGAAGGACATGAAGTGGACGGTTCTCTTAGCCTTGACCATACCTACATCCAAACCCCTCAAGTCATTCTTTGCACGATGGTAGACGGAGAATGAACTTATCAGTGCAGTAGCACTCCACCGTGCTGAGTAGGTTGCGACTAGAAGTGGAAAATGGAGACAGAAGGAAGATCAGAGGAAGATAATAGAGGGAAAAAAGTATGAGGTTAGAGGAGATTATTTTCGTTGCCTTTGTGCACCCTTGAGGTGGTTCTTCTCATCAGCCGAACCCAGTTGGCCAGAGATGAGGACCGAGCTCAAGGATTGGTTCCGGAGCATTCTCACTACAAATTAAGCAGAGGAACGAGTTCTTGGAGGCTTTGCAAAGCATTCTGAAGCTTATGATCTATGTGTGGATAAGAAGAAATCAGTACCCTCCTTTTGTGCCTCCATGGAAGCAGCCTACGACGTCTAGCTCCTCGAGTTCATGAGAAGGTGCCTCGAGTAGTTATTCGATTAGACGAGGAGGTCTGTCTGGGATGGACGAAGACATAGGTAGCTGAAGAATCTTGAACAGAGGTCCGACCACCCATATCTTTCTCACTGGAGTAGCCTCATGTGGAGGCACCCTCGCAAAACAGAGAAGCCACATCTGGTTGACTCGAGCGTTTGAGAGAGAAAAGAACAAGCAGAGAGAGGAAAGGAGAGATTGGTGTGTCTAACCGTCTGAGCAAGCTGGACCAACTAGCATCCAACAATTAACTACTAAATTGGCAAGAAAAGCATGCGCCCAACCAATGAAATGGCGGGCTCGATGTTGAATCAGGCGGGTCCGTGAGTGGAACCAGTTGAAGGAGCCGTGCCAGTTGGTGGACACGTGGTTATATCCCATTGGTTAGAAAAGGTAAATTTTTAGTAAATACCAGGATCTTCAAAATGCATAGAAATTAGCCTGCTCATCAGAAAAAATACAAAGAAGGTACCAAAACTCTCAGAAAAATGGGTAAAACAAAACGGAACTATAATATTATCCTTTTGATTCTTAAATCACAATGATTCATATAAGACATGTTACACTTGTTTCATGAGTAATAAATATCAAATATTGACCTAAAATTATGAGAATGCATCAATAATTCTTAAAAGTGTTTTAGAATCCATGAGACATCAGATATGATCATGCTGTGACATGTAATCATGTATTTTTCTTAGAATGTCTATCTAAGACTAATAACTCTATATAAAATATAGAAAATACATTTATCATCAATAAATGATGGAAAGTATAGAACATCCTAATATCATTAACTAGAAGATAATGTGAAAGTAACATATCAATCTTATGCACATAATTTTTGTTATGATGATGATGACTCCTAAATTGAATATACCCTAATATGACTAATACATTTCATCTAGGGTTAATATGTGCACATAATTATTTACAATCAAATAATCAGATTTTATATGTCCATCTGTAAGCCAAGACTAGTAAGATAATTCTAAGAAGATAAGACAAGTAATGATGTGTACATCCTAATGACAATGCTAAAACCTAATGATTCATGACTAGGGTTAAGATGATGAGAACCTGATGGTGATGTGTGATCTTGTCTTAATCAAGTTTGACAAGGATATAGTTGATATCAGGAATGTGTGGTTTAGATTATCTTTATCAAGGTACGCCCTTACCTCTTACTTGGCCTACTATTCAATATGGTTGTATTATATGTGTACAAATATACTTGGCATATGATATTGGATGAAATGACTATTCTTGTATGCTATCTTGCTTGATTTTCCATACTTATGGATATGAACACATGAAATATAAGATATATGATCCATTATATGTGCCAATTAGTTGTTACAAAAACAGGGGCCTTTAGCTGCGTCGTTGCTTGTGCATTCAATATTCAGAAATAGACACTAACTGATGGGGCATCCGTCGGTGAGGATCGGAGGTTGTTTTGAGTCTTAGGGAGACCCCGCTCCCCCTCCTCCTCAAACATGTGTCAGAGCCCTATCTGATCCATTATATGATTGTACTAAATCTCTTTCGTAGAATAGTGCATTGATAAAAGTACTAAATCTCTTTGACAGAATAGTACATGTGAGAACTAAATCGCTTTGGTAGAATAGTGTATTTATGAAAGTACTAAATATCTTTGGCAGAACTATACATGTGAGCACTAAATCTCTTTAGTAGAATAGTGCATGCGGTTGATTAATTTTACATATAATGGAAAATGTGCCTAAAATATGTGTTCTCTTTTGTTAATGAACATCTTTGTTCGAGTATGCTTTTGCTATATATTTCTTTTGTTACTGTCAAATATTGGTTTTATCTTATTGCCAGGTCTTAGTAATGAGAGGTATATAAAAAGACACATAGGCATACTCAATACAAAATTCTTGAATATTGTATTGAAGTGTACCACATGTAATCCTTTATTTAGGTTGTGGTTATATGCTCTTGAAGAACTAGGATGGTTAAGAGTTGTGTGGCGAGCTGATGTACAGGTGGATCTATTGTCTTAAGATCATGTTGTAGATGTAGTATATGTATATGTAAAAGTTTGTTGTTCAATGTGTAATATCAAATGTTGTAACAATTCATGTTGTAATTATATGTTGAATGGTGATCATGTGTTGTATGGTTTTATTATTATTCATGTGCATGTGCTACTGTTGTTTCCTTCTGACTTCCTCTGATTTTCTTCTTCTTAGCCTAGTGTGGGATGTTTAAATTGTAATCTCTATGAGGTGAGGTTTCAATTTGGACGTCACACATTAGATTATGTTTTGAAAATTCTGAGGACATCGCCAAATCTCCATCGGTTTAACTAATTTAAATATTGATCTATTATTATTTTAAAGGTGGTGTGGATTTGTATGACATAGTGCCCCTACTTGAGAAGAAATGGAAAAACCAACATTCATTTTATCACTCCTACTGGAACATTAGAAAAAATGTACGAGGAATAATATGACACAAAATTGTTTGTGACATACACTTTTATCACATATCTATTTGACCAATGAAATAACCTACACAATGTGGCATTAAATAAAAAGGACAAAAAAAAGATCATAGGGAACCCATCAAAGAGAGGGAGAAACTAATATCCAAATAGATATGGTAAGAAACTAATCAGAAAAATGACATATTATATATGGAAGGAAAATGACATATATTGACCCTCGAATGTTCCACAACAATGAGTAATAATTCATTACATGTGGAATATAATGAAGATTAGCATTATTCACAAGAATGGAGGATATATAAATTTAGATCCATGAAAGGAGTAATAGAATCTCAACTCCCTAAGTAAAAACATGGAAGGACTATTAGTGCCTAGAAAGGTTACTAAAATCTTTGTGCCTAATATAAAGCATCACATGAGGATTGAAACATTGATGCGTGGTAGGAAGGTTGGGACCAACTCTATTTTACACACAAAGCCTAGATATTACTAGACAAAAGTAGTACATGCATAATAGAGTAGGCGAGATCATGTTTAGGGAGAACCATCACTTAAGAATTTGAATTAGGGCAACACTATAGAAGATTGAAATCCAACTTCACGATTAAGTTGCAATTTGATATAATATGAAAATCACTTGTCAATTACGGTTTTCATTATAAAGTAATTGATCAATACACTCCATCTTCATAAGTAGGATATAAGTCAAGATAATACAAACAAGGTATAACATATGAAGTTAAACTTGTTATTACAATAGATAAAGTATGTGATAGGATCAAATTAAAGATAAGATACCAAAATGATTTAACCATATTTGAAAGAGGGGATATGTAGAGTAGTATGTCACAATCAAGTCAATAGGAAGGGAACATAGGTTAATTTCCAAATACAAATCAAAAGATTTGAACATATGCAGGTTTGGTCTACACAAGTCCAACATCAAACCCTAAGTTTAAATCAAGGCATTGGCTTACGAATTAAATTATTAGACAAGGGTAGAATTAATTTCCCAGTAGAAATTACCCATAATATACCATTTTGTTATTATTGAACTAGTTTATAGGATGCATACCGTTGTGTAAATAATAATCTAATGATTCCATATAATATTTTATTAAAATATTTTGAGAACAAAATATTTCATGATGAATTTTTTTTTATTACAAGAAATTATTGAAATACTCATAAAAAAGGTGTTACATGACCAACCTACAATGCATTCACACAATCATGTATATATCATGATGGGGATAGGTTAGTCAGACAACAATACAAACATGATAATGTTGCTAGATACAAAATAGGATAAAAGAGAAAAGTATCGATATACCTACGACACCAAAATAGTCGTAAGAGGCAAGCTTAGTGAAGTGCTACTCTAGTTGTTTTTTTCTAGTTTGTAAAGAAAAATGAATTTTGAATATAAAAAACACAAACCAGACATTGATTTAACCGGTCATATAGAAAAACAAACCTCTGAACCAAGTTTCCAACAATCCCTTGATCATATTGATCCTTCACTTGGGTCTCTACTATGGCAAGAGGAGGCCAATGAATGCTTGCCCATCAACATGACAACCAAAATCTCTTATAGTGACACAAATAAATATGAAATACACTAGTACAGTAAATGCCAAAAGGGAGAAAAAGAGAACATATATGGATCGTAAGTACATCGTTAGAGGTAGAAGACTAGGACAGGAAAAGGAGAAACTATATTTTAAGAATTACCTTGAAAGAAGGTAATAGAAGCTGCAAATAATTGTAACATCCTAGGATTTTAGGACTCAGATAATTTGTTCTTAGAAGGACTGACTGGGGTACCCATATCACCAAGGTGCACCTCCTTTTCAGGAAGCTCAACACTAACAACTCCATAGTTAAGTGTGCTTAGCTTGAAGTAGTACTAGGATGGGTGACCAATCAGGAGGTTGATCTTGGCTTGCATGTGAGTGAAGACAAAGCCAACTATTTTGACCAATAGTGGTCTACACGACATTCATTATTTTTGAAACTCTACTAGAACCTTGGGTAGTGCACCAGGTGTTATAAATGGTATTAGAGACAAAAATCTCTAGTAGGAGGGGCCCAAATGGCCATCTGGGATGCCAATATTGAGTCGTTCGGTCTAAGGATGTTGGAAAGGGCTTTCCATGGTTATGGGAGAACTTAATTGGAGAACTTAATTGGATTTTCATGAAATATACTAATCAAAATATAAAATCAACTAAATCTTGAAGAAGATTAGTTGTTACACGTTGAGAGGTGAATAAATAGGAAGGATAGAAGTGTTATTGAAAGGTTGTTGACAGTGAGGGAATATAACCTTTTATATGATTATTAGATAAGGAAAACATGTTAGTCTTAATGGAGGAAGAAATAGATCATGGATTGGGTCTTTCAATCTTAATGGAAGATGGTGTTTGAGTTTGTTATCAAAATATGCAGATACTAGAGAAAGGCACTATCATAAGAATCATGATTTCTTCAAAAAAGAGGGGAAGAAATATTTGAGGGACATATAACATATTATTTGACAAAATTACATGTTGGATATAGGTATAGGATGACGTTGCAAGAATCGAATGCCAGATCTGATGGTCCCAAAAGGGTCTATGGTTTAGCAGCCTAAAATATGTGTGATAACACCATAGTAGGGGAAACACAATCAAAATGAAATCAATTACATCCTAATTTATAATAAAAATACTTATTTAAGGATTGTCTTCTCTAGTTTGACCTTGATATCTAGTATTGTTCAATTACTATGTAACATGTAACCAAGACTAATTTGAGGTTAGTCTCTAGTTTTGAAATCATTTTTGAAGTCATCCATTATTATTTGGTTTATATATATATATATATATATATATATATATATATATATATATATATATATATATATATATATATATATATATATATATATATATATATATATATATATATATATATATATATATATATATATATATATATGCCATTGATTCACTACTTGTGCGGATAGATATGGTTAGTTACCCGTCGATCAGTTTTGTAATAGGGAGACACATATTTGTAACCAGAAAATCAAAATTGTAATAAGATGACCAAAATCATAATACAAATACTCGTTTTGTATTACAACATTATTTCTATGACAAATATCAGTTTTACAGTAATCAGACATGTAATACAAAATGAGTGTTTGTGTTAGAAATTTGGTCATCTCATTACAAACGATATCTGTCTCAATACAAATAGGTACCTTTTTATTACAAAATAGATCCACGGGTAACTAAAGTTAGTTACCCACTCGGGTAGTGAATATATATATATATATATATATATATATATATATATATATATATATATATATATATATATATATATATATATATATATATATATATATAGAGAGAGAGAGAGAGAGATAGGGATTTATTTGTTACCCGGCGGGTAGCATACTTTTTCGCTACTCGCCCATTCAAAGAGTAACTATATGGTACACAAGAGTAACTCTAAGACTATAAAAGTAAATGCATAGAAACTATACATTCAGTAAATATATAGACGTTTTTTTTTATTTGGTGGGGCAAATGATATTATTTTTCGAAGAAATTTTTTGGAGAGCTTGATAAAATGCTCCTCTAAAATTGTGAATTTTTTTTTGAAAAAAAGTGACAGGAAGGGTGGGTGGGTAGCTACCCGTTAGCTACCTGACGGGTATTAAAGATAAACCCATATATATATATATATATATATATATATATATATATATATATATATATATATATATATATATATATATATATATCTATATATATATATATAATACATATATGGGGATTTATTCGTTGCCCGCGCGGGTCGCCTGGATTTCGCTACCCGGCAGCCAAAAAAGTAATTGTTCTGGCCAAAAAAGTAATTCTCCTATCAAAAAAAGTAACTATGTCGATCAAAAAGTAACTATACGACTAAAAAAGTAATCCCATACAAAATACACAGCAGATATATATGTAACTATGTTTTGAAATCTGTTATTACGAATGTAACTATCTATGCATTAAACTCAATAGTTTGCAAGGTAAAGTAACCCTCTACATGTCAAAAGTAACCAACTTGAAAAAAAGTAACCGAAATGGGGGGCAGGTAGCTACCCGCGCAGGTATTAAATATGGGCCATATATATATATATATATATATATATATATATATATATATATATATATATATATATATATATATATATATATATATATATATATATATATATATATATGGGTATATCTTCGCTACCCATGCAGGTAACTAAGATCCGCTACCCGTGCATGAGTTTTGTAATGGGAAGGCATGTATTTGTAATGAGACAATCCAAATTTGTAATGAGACGACCGAAATTGTAATACAAAGACTCGTTTTGTATTACGGCGCTGTTACAGTAATAAATATATATTTATTACTGTAACAACGTTGTAATAAAAAATGAGTTTTTATATTACAATTTTGGTTGTCTCATTACAAATTTGGTTGTATCATTACATATATGTGTCATCCCATTACAAATTTGATGCACGGGTAGCGAAATCTTAGTTACCCGCACGGGTAGCGAAGACATACCCTACATATATATATATATATATATATATATATATATATATATATATATATATATATATATATATATATATATATATATATATATATAGGGTATATCTTCGCTACCCGTGCAGGTAACTAGGATTCACTACCCGTGCATCAGTTTTGTAATGGGAAGGTATGCATTTGTAATGAGACAATCCAAATTTATAATGAGACGACCAAAATTGTAATACAAAGACTCGTTTTGTATTACAGCGCTGTTACAGTAATAAATATATATTTATTACTGTAACAGCGTTGTAATACAAAACGAGTCTTTGTATTACCATTTTGGTTGTCTCATTACAAATTTGGTTGTCTCATTACATATATGTGTCATCCCATTACAAAATTGATGCACGGGTAGCGAAGATATACCCATATATATATATATATATATATATATATATATATATATATATATATATATATATGGGTATATCTTTGCTACCCGTGCATCAATTTTGTAATGGGATGACACATATATGTAATGAGACAACCAAATTTGTAATGAGACAACCGAAATTGTAATACAAAAACTCGTTTTGTATTACAACGTTGTTACAGTAATAAATATATATTTATTACTGTAACAGCGCTGTAATACAAAACGAGTCTTTGTATTACAATTTCGGTCGTCTCATTACAAATTTGGATTGTCTCATTACAAATGCATACCTTCCCATTACAAAACTGATGCACGGGTAGCGAATCTTAGTTACCCGCACGGGTAGCGAAGATATACCCTATATATATATATATATATATATATATATATATATATATATATATATATATATATATATATATATATATATATATATATATATATATATATATATATATATATGGGATTAAGAGAGAAAGAGTATTCTTCTCCCCCCTCTGCCATAACCTGTGGCGGAGGTCGGACACCAGGGAGGGTGATAAATCAAGAAGATGCTTCTCCTTGTGGTTTCGAACCCGGGTCCCTTCATTAGGGACTAGCGGAATTCGCCAACCGGGCTATTCTATGTATGTATGTATGTATATATTTGCTACCTGTGCGGGTAGCTAAGAGTCGCTACCCGTGCATCAGTTTTGTAATAGGAACGCATGCATTTGTAATGGGACGGTCTAAATTATAATAGACAGACTCATTTTTGTAAATACAATGTGATGTTTGTATTCACCGTCTGGAAACGGTAAAATATATATTTGTGACTGTAATAGTGTTGTAATACAAAACGAGTCTTTGTATTACAATTTTGGTCGTCTCATTAAAAATTTGGACTGTCTCATTACAAATACATGCCTTTCAATTACAAAACTAATGCACGTGTAGTGAAGATATACCCTATATATATATATATATATATATATATATATATATATATATATATATATATATATATATATATATATATATATATATATATATATATATCTGTGTGTGTGTATGTATATGGTTGTTCATTCAATACCCACACGAGTATCTTAGAATTCGCTACTCGTTTTCTCAAAAAGTAACTATTTGGTCAAAAAAGTAACTCTGTGAAAAAAAACTATACAAGTCAAAAAGTAAATCTAGGAAAATACACAACAAATATATATGTAATTGTATATTTGTTATAGATTTTGTAAATGTAACTATCTATGCATGAAAAGTAACAATTTTCAAGGTAAAGTAACCTTCTACATGCCAAAAGTAAGAAACTCTAAAAAAGTAACCAAAACAGGGGGCGGGTAGCTACCCACGTGGGTATTGAATATGAGCCCAATATATATATATATATATATATATATATATATATATATATATATATATATATATATATATATATATATATATATATATATATATATATATATATATATATATATATATATATATATAGAGAGAGAGAGAGAGAGAGAGAGATCAAATTTTGATCCTTTACAAAAAATTCAAGAATTACATCTTATTTAAATATGCTACAAATATATAATATTCTATACTTGAAGATGAATTTCAAAATTGACTATAGTTAAGTTCACGATAATTTTTTGAAAAAGTATATTTCGAATTAATTCCTTGAGTTATTTTGTAGTATATGGTTCTCCTTGAAATTTGCTAGAAAAAGTATATGAAAATTGGAGTCGCGTATATTTATTATGTGGAATCTCTTTTTCATTAAAATAAGATTTATAGAATTTTAGTGACAACAGAATAAACCTTTGATACGAGAACAGAATATGAATCATTAAAAAAGTTTATACTAGAATGGAAATATCTTTGAATAGATTGAGCATTACCATAATGAATATTGTTTTTTATATACATGCCTTACTCGGATTTTGGTTAGGAAACAAAACATTGCATATTAGATTGAAATTTGGTCATGATAGAGATACTAGATAATGAAGCTATGTTTTAAATTTGTGTTTAATTTGGAAATGTAAGTTTGGAAGTATTGGTTTCGAAAGTAATAGGTCGTATTTGAACTAAGTGATGATTAAATGATCTATTTAGACAAAGGTTTAAATTAAATGACTTCAACATGACAAATAAGTTAGGACTTTGGGCATGCCACTTATGTGGGAGGCTAGAACAACCTTTGGAATTTTAATCACACATCCCTTATTTTTCACCTACATCTAGATTTAAATATCAACACCCTTCCTTTGTCACCTTCCTACAAGCGAATAAGGAAAGGAGGCAACAGGGTTGAAATATGATTTTTTCCAAAAAATATATCAAGAATGAATGGACTACTCATTTGACTAAAAGACTCAATTTGTGATCATTGCTGCTTCTATTTGACCCTCAAATACTCTGTAACAACACACTGATAAGGGATATTGACTCTCTTATATCTTTCCTCTAAGAATTTGTACAATGAGAAGGTAATGAGGAGTAGGGAGTAGTTGTGGCGACCATCTTTTTCTTTTCTTGTATTATTGTTGAAGCATAGTTTTATTTCTTCTTGGAGTGTATGAACACAATTCAAAATCATAAAAGGGGGGTGATGCGTGCATCCTAGCTCGGTTGGACAAGCCAATAGACAAAATAGCTAGCTCGAATCGAACATGATGGAGCCACACCCCCAAAGATGGATGATGTGGCACACATATACAACTAGGAAATAGAAGGATCAATGGTTTTGATGAATTTATTAATATAAATAATTAATAAATTTCCAAAAAGTGCCTCATCATGTAAATATCATTAAAAATACTAGGATTAGCCATTTATACAAAATGTTTTAACTAGAATAACAAGCCCTACCTCCATATGTTACTTTTTGTGTGTTTGATGAATGGGTTATCACGATGTTAATAAGAAATGATAATACATTAGTTGTTAGTTATGCATAATGTTGCGAGACACTATACTTTTTAGGTGATTATTTGGAAATGAACACAGTTTAGCCTAATTTGTTATTATGAGATGTTTAAAGACTTTTGATGAGTATCCATGTAATAAATCTATATATACCCTAATGTTGATACAAATCCAAAATTGACATGAAAAATGAACCATGGGTTGATGGGTCAGGTTAGGATGAACCTCGTAATACATAAAACATGAACATGGATGACAAGACTTTAAATATGAAATCCAATACATGATATTCCTTGATAAGGTTTAATTATTCATTTGACTCAAATGTTGACAAGTATCTAAACCAAGGTACATCGGACTATCCTCCTTCGTTGTTATCTACTATAGTGGGACTTGAAGCATAATATGTATGATGTATTTAGCTTACTCACCTGAAATATTTGACAATATATTATAATTTATTGTCATATTCTATTATTTGAAACAACATGATCACTATGGTTACTAATTTTTTTCATATGAAAGTTTTGCAAGGGCATAAAAATAAATAAAATATCCATTGTACTATCACCTAATATTGACCTACACAAAAGCATGTCAAATTGATAGTGATATTGATACCAAGTAGGTGTTTTACTGAATTTTTCTTTTTGGGAGATAGATTATTTTATCATCCTTCTTTCTAGTATAGGACCACATGGTATATCCATACATTTTTTGTTTGAAAAGAAAAGAGAACAAAAGAGTTAAGCATGCTTTGATTTTTCTCAACACATGGTAGAAAGAAGACATTGTTGTTGGGTCTTTCATTATCAATAAGTGTCTCTAGAGTGCATTACATAGGTGTGGTTCACCATAATAATGAGGATAGTGATTGATTGTGAGTAATCGGTGAGGATGGTGCAGCTATACCATACATGATGTTAGTAGGTTTTGAAGGATAAATAACAACTTGGATATCTACATCCATGGCTGTCATATCTATTCTAGAATCCCCACACCTAGGTAACACCTTCCTTCTAGATCCATAATGTGGATACCCACCCAAATTTGTGGGAATGCATAAGGAACATTGCATTTGTGAAGATGATGAGGTCATTGTTCAAGCTAAGCATACATGTTGGTGTATTGTTGGTATCATTGTGATCAACATCAAGTTGTGAATGGTGATGCGATGATTTTGAGTCACATTTATAGACCTGTTTGATATGTGTTTTATGCTTTTATTAGTCATTTTTATGGTTAATATTGCATAATTCATCCATTTTGGTCTTTGCCACTATTTTATGTCAAATCCCCTTTATTTCATCATTTTGAGCATTAATTGTCAAATTATTATTATTTGTGTGAATTGATGTGATCTTGTCTTTGAATTTCAGGACAAACGAGTATTTGCTTCCGTCGATACCATCGACGGAAGTCGATACCATCGACGGAAGTCGATAACATCGACATGGTCACAGGTTGCCATCCGGAAGGAGCAGCAAAGCGTCGATACTATCAACAGGGATGTCGATGGTATCGAGTCACCTTCAGGTTGTTGGCGCAGAAGCAGTCGATAGTATCGACACCAAGGGGATACCATCGACACATGGAGGCTACAGCGTCGCAAAATGACAAAACCGACGCCTAAAGGAAGTCGATACCATCGACCCGAGTCGATGGTATGGAGATGATGTCAGGCACGACAAAGGAAGGGTTTGCAGCCAGCCGCTACTGTAGTGGGTCGATACCATCGACGCGAGATATACCTAATGAGGGCCGCCCGGATAAGAGGAGGATCTGATTAGCCATTGCAAAAGTACCAAGGAGCGAGGGAGAGGAGAACGGAGGCCAGCAGCTCATACCAGTCGATCCGGACACCACAGAAGACAAATTTCACCACCGAAAGGTGGGAGAGCACGTGTTCCACGCAAAGGATCAATCAGTTCTTCTCCGTTCAGGGGTTTTCTCTTTCATTTCACGTTTTTTACATGATTTCCCCTATCTCTACCTTGTACTTGTTTGAGATGAACATGCGGGGCTAATCCCCTTCATCTTTAGGACCAGGAGTAGCCCGGGAATTCATTGTATGAAAGTTTTATAATAGTAATTCATATTTTATCTCTTAAATCCGTGGTATAGTTTTGTTTTCTCCATATATTGTTATGCTTGATCACCATAATAATAACCTAATGCCCTTAATCACTTTGAAAGAAGGATTAACGGTTGAAAAGAGACGAAATCTACGTTAATCGACAAATCCCTTGACCAAGGTGGTGTAAAATTAATGGTGGATACTGAGAGATCATTCATAATGCATCTAGTTTAGGGTATAGGTTACTACGACGGTGGAACCGACCTAAACCTAAATAGTGAATTATACCACGACAGTGGGTAATTCTGTATTCAGGCCACTACCCAGATAGAGAGATAAGATTGAGGCATTATATAAAACCTAATACAATGAAAACCCACGGTGAAACCACAATCCTAAAGATACCCTTTTGAATTGATTAAATTAACATTTAATCTATTGTTTGCTTTGTTTTATTTTTGTTTTCTTTTAATTTCGAAAACAAACCCCAGTTTGTTATTCGGCTTAGCTGATCGCAAATAGTTAGTAGGAGTCTCCAACAATTCCGAGTATCCTTGTGTTCGACTCGGGCCTCACAAGGCCTATACTACTCGACGCGTACACTTGTGTTTTTAGCGCGTAGTAAAATACACGTCAAGTTTTAGGCACCGTTGCCGGGGATATGGCGAATTGTTGGCACTTTGAGTGCTACGAGCGGCCATTCTGGGCCACTTTATTTTTTTTATTTTGAGACAACTTCAAATATTTTTAAATTGATCTATAAATTTTTAATAATTGTTTAAGCACTGTACTAAATTTGATTTTTCTATTTTCAAGTATTGTGCATGGTGCAGACGCGTACCACTGACTACGCGCAGCACGCACCAAAGGTTCCACTGGCGGGCTCGGAAGACGAAGGTGGCCATAATCAAGATCATCAAGAGGAACTGTTATCTGAATCCGAACATGAAGAGATGGCCGACGAACCAACGATTTGGGCGAAGATCAAAGCTTCTTCTGCATCTGCTTCTAAAGGGCTGATAAAGAAGCAAGCAATCAATATACCGACGTATAAGATTGATCCGGCTCTAATCAATTTGGTGAAGTCTAACGCTTTCCATGGTGTAAAGAATGAGGATCCTGTCGCGCACCTGAGTCAATTCGTGGAGAACTGCGATATGGTGAAAATTGAAAGATTTCCGCAGACTGCGCTCTACTTGAAGCTCTTCCCGAGTTCACTAGCGGGAGTTGCATGAGAATGGCTACACAACCTAGATGACGAATTTGTGGAGTCTTGGGACCATATGGTGGAGGTCTTCTTTGAGAGGTTCTTCCCTCCTGAGAAGACCAACGACATGATCAGAAAGATTCACAACTTTACTCAACAGGACGGTGAAACATATTCGGAGACCTGGGAGAGATTTCAGGTCATGCTGAGGAGGTGCCCACATCACGGGCTGGATAAAGAAACACAGGTGAAGATCTTCTATTTTGCTCTCTCCGAGCACGATAGGAGTAATCTGGATTCAGCTGGGTCGGGATTCTTTCTGAATAATACGGATACCAGATGTTGGGAGATATTAAAGAACATGGCTAGGAAACAGTCATGGGGTGACAGAGGCATTGTGGAGCAAGTCAGAGTTGCAGGTGAATCCAAAGTAATTAAGGAGCTGAACGACAAGTTAGATATTCTAGACAAGAAGTTGCTAGCTAAGGAAGATGCATCTGAGGATGAGGAAGCCCAAGTTAAATTCATGCAACAACAGGGCTATAGAAACAATGACTATGCATGGAGAAAGGACAAAAAGTTCTCATGGAAGGATCCGAATAATTTTCTGCAAGATCTGGATGCCAAGCCACAACCTAGAGCGGAGGACAAGAACACTGAATTACTTAGTCAAATGGTGCAGCAAAATCAGGAGATGATGGCTATGTTTGGTAAACAACTACAATCTCAAGGTGATATTCTAACCAAATTTGGGCAGACGCTAAAAAGACATGGAGCACAGATGCGGGCATTAGAAACCACTGTGGCATAGATTTCCAGTGAAGTGGCGGCCATCAAGCACGCCAATCAATAGAAATCGGCCGAGAATGCAAACGTGGCCCAAGCACACCATCAGGTCAAGTACATATCTGTGGTAAGCAATGAGGAGGAATCCCAGGTGCCAGAGACAAAAGATCAAAGCAAATTGACTTTTAGTACAGAGGCGACACCGGCAATACCGTACCCTTGCACCTATTATGGACTAGCAGGCGGAAGCACTTTCTTCAGGAAATCTCAGCCAGTTATGAATATTGCATCTCCATCTAGGCAAGAAGAACAATTGAAGGTTGTTTGTGCACGTGTGGAAACATTTAATGCGATAGAGGAACCACAACAAGCAATTACCGTTGATGATGTCTCGCCAAAGCCCATATCAGAGGGAGTGATTGAAGTAAGCTTAGGGGAGTTGGCCCCAAAAAGCTCATATGTGCCACCTCACAGGCGTGTGAGTGCAGCCGTTGTGTCAAGTCTAGGAAATCCAGGTCCAAAGAAAGAGCATCGTCATTTTAGGAAATTCTTGGAAATATTCTGAAAACTCCACATCAATATTCCATATGTGGAGATGATCGGGAAGGTTCCCACCTATGGGAGGTTCATCAAAGAAATCATCAATAAGAAGAGGCGGATAAAAGACGATGATATTTGTCGGATGAATGAGACGGTGAGTTCTATGATTCACGGGAGTTCGCCAAAGAAGAGAAAAGACCCAGGAGGTTTCTACATTCCATGCTCGATAGGTGATCAACATTTTCCTAAAGCACAATGTGATTCAGGCGCCAACATAAATCTCATGCCTCTGGCGACATTTCAGAAACTTGGGTTAAAAGAAATCAAGAAGTCGGCCGCGACAATTGAATTGGCGGATGGGTCTTTAGTGAGACCATATGGAGTATGTGAAGATGTTCTTGTAAAAGTGGATCGATTTATATTCCCGGTGGATTTTGTTGTCATGGATATGCCACCGCTCCAAAGCTGTGAAATTCTTTTAGGAAGGCCTTTTCAAGCAATGGCGGATGTCGTGACTGCCTTAGGGAGAGGTACATTATCCTTGGGAATTGGAGGAGATCGAGTTGAATTCAAATTACCGCACGATCCTCTAAGAACATGCCCCAAAGTGCCAAGATGATGAGCTTCAAGTAGTCTAGCCTAAGACGTTAAATAAGGGCGCTTGTTGGGAGGCTACCCAACCATCGGTACAGTAGGATAGTTTGTTTACATTCGTAGTTTAATTTGTTTTTACTTAGTTTTTAGTATAAAAAAGATACTGTGATCGGTTTGTTTGATGTACAGGTTGAGGCAGAGTCGATACCATCGAAACACTGGTCAATGGTATCGACCGGGTTACAGGTTGACGACTGCAGATTTTGCTCTGTGTCGATACCATCGACGGCCTCGTCGATGGTATCGACCTACCTACAGGCAGGTCGCGAAGAAAAAGTCGATGATATCAATACAGGCGTCGATACCATCGAGATCTCTGGAGATTTACAGACAAAATCGACTCAGGAAAGTCGATACCATCGACGTCCATGTCGATGGTATCGACACAGCTACAGGTTGAGACGCAAAGCGGTGGTGTTGCAACAAAGACAAGTCGATACCATCGACCCATGTCGATGGTATCGACACTCCACGTCACCGATCCATGCAAACGAATCAACGGCGATCGCGGCTTCCACGTAATCGATACGGGTGCAGCGTCGATACCATCAACCAATGTCGATGGTATCGACACGTCAGCGATATGGGTTTCAAGATCCAACCATCGACGACCGTCGATACTCGCGAGGGAGGCGGATAGCATCGACAGGTGTCGATACCATCGATTCGCGTCGATGGTATCGACAGACCAACAGTGGCGCCGGCCAAGTCTATATAAGGAGATTCATGACGTCATTTAACGTCACACCTTCAGAGCTCTCTTCTTCCTTTGCACCGAGCACTCCCCCGAGCCATCCAAGCCCGAAGAACAGCAGCACCGAGTGACGATCTTCACCGAGCGGAGATTCAATTCTCCATCTTCACCGAGCTCTTCTTCTAATCCTTTTCTCGTCGTAACAATGGTGCATACAACCGGAGCTTCTTCCTCGCGCGCTCATATGATTGACATCCCCGAGTTTGTGCCACCACCGCCATCATCAGTTGCACGTCCTCGACTTGTCCACCCATCCACAGATGTGACGAAGGTTTACGAAGAAATCCTGAAGCGCAAGATCGAGCCCACCCGTTACGTGGATCCGGCGATGATCAATGATCTTGGCTTCAAGGCAAATCTGGATTACGTACTGAAGGGGAAGGCCCACCAAACGGGCCGTGGACACGATGAGCTCGAGTACCATGAAGACAGCCAGCCATTTTTCGGCGAGTGGACAACGTACAAAGAGCTGGTGGCGGAATTCATGGCGTCACTTGACGTCTGTGTTGTGCCCAATGAGATTTCAGCAAGCAACCGCGAGTGGGAAAAGGGCAGGGTGTCTTTTCGGCTATACAACCGCGACTACACCATCACCCTCGAGCAGTTCAACGACATCTTCAACTGGAATCACTCGCGGTACGACTACAGGCGGCCGGATAACCGCACCAACTACGACGCTCTCTTCTCCAAGTTGGTGACGGTGCCACAAGGGAAGTCGGTTAGCTACCACAACGCCGCGGTAGCTGACTTCGAGCACCCATTTGTCCGGGTCTTGCACCGGATGTTGAGCTCCACCTTGTTTTCTCGGGGCGACCTAGCCCTTAGCAAGTTTCAGGATCCTGACCTTTTCTTTCTCTACAAGCTCCTGACGCAACAAGAGTGCAACTGGGGCGCCTTCTTTCTGCAATGAGTTTTGGCGGTGAAGCGGAGTACGAGGAAAGCGTCGATTCACTTCGGCGGGCTAATCACCAAGCTGGCTTCATACCTCGGCTTGAATTTCCAGACCCTCACTCCTCTATCTACTAAGAGTAAGGTGAACTTGCAACATTTACACCGGTCCAATCTCATTCTTCTCCGAGATGGCGTGGCGTTCGCACACTGCCACGTAAATCAAGCATATCAGGAGTGTTCTCTACCCAACCTCGTCTTCAACATCGACGGCGCGCAACATTTCCGGTGGCCAATCATAGCCATCGATTCCGATGAAGAAGACGGCAGCAACAACGGTGGCGACGATGATGAGGCGGCGGAAGAGGAGGAAGAGGCGTTCACACCTCTTCGATCACGAGTGGCACCCCGGAAGCGCCCTAGGATGCATCTGGGTGCATCTTCATCTTCTCTGCATCGACCTCCACCACCACAGCCCTCACAACCGAGCGAGGATGTCTATTCTATGCAAGGGATGTACACAATGCTTCAAGACATCCAGCAGACACAACATAACCACACAGTTGCCTATGCTGGTATTCAAGACACCACCAACCGGCTCTATGTCAACCAGCAGGCGATCTTCGAGAATGAGCGCCTTCTTTTCGCCAATCAAGAGAACATCCACGATCGGCTGCACAGGATGGAGCAGCAACAGCAGCCGTTTTATGATCTTTACTGGAGCCAGAATTACTTTGGGGGGTACCCACAACCTCCTCCACTGCCCCAGTATGATCCGACCTTTCAGGGGCAATACCCATCTTGGGACCCCACGGCGCCGCAATACCCGCCTCCACCACCACAAGAATGATCTGGTATCACTGTTCCAATCTTTAAGTTTGTTTTTGACTATGAGGCCATA
This sequence comes from Alisma plantago-aquatica, assembly GCA_963693085.1. NCBI lineage: Eukaryota > Viridiplantae > Streptophyta > Magnoliopsida > Alismatales > Alismataceae > Alisma > Alisma plantago-aquatica. The sequence goes on from OY856410.1 coordinate 9,198,721, forward strand.
GTCAAATTCAAGCTTAGGGGGGTAGTTGGAACAACTTTATTTTTTATTGTTTTTTTGTTTTTAGCATTATTGCTTTTGTTTTTGTTATTTGTTTCTTGCAATTTTAGTTTTTGTAGGATCCACATGCTATCTAGTGTAATCGCGGATGTCATTAAGTTGTGTCATCTCATTTTGTGCATGGAAAATCAAGGGAAAATTTAAAATTTTTTGTGTGTTTGGAAAGCTTGTCTTGTTTTGCCTTGGGCACATATCCGACGAAAATGATTGGTTTTGTCAACTTTAAAACAAAATTTCACAACTGTATCCCTAATGATTCATGAAAGAGGACGGAAATGGTTGTTTGAGCCTAAACTGACCAAATGGTAATGCGACTTTAATTGGAAGTAGGAGAGAGAAACCTCTTGACTACTACACATGTCAGTAAGGAGGGACACATAATATCTTTCTAAGGTTCAGTCATCTAGTCTTGTGATCGTTCCACTTCATTGTTTCCATAATCCACCCAAGAATTGAAAGTAGAGTACAGTTTTAACTCTTTTTGCTTGCATAGCATCTAGATAGGACTTGCATTGCAATTGTCTATACGATTCTGCATAAAAAGAAAGAAGAAAAAATTAGAATAGTGATACATGCACATTACCCTTAGGTGCATGCCATGTAGTTGCATTCATAATTTTCATGCATAAAGTATATCATGTATCTCAATTTTTCTCCAATGGCGAATTAAATTGTTCCATACCTTCTAATTAGTGCAAATTTCTGAGTATGAAGAAAAATTAGCCCAATGTAATTATCTTTAAGCAATTATGGATATAAGGGCTGGAAAAGGAGAAAAAAAAAAGAAAAAAAATCTGAAAAATCTGCACAATGAAAAAAAAGAGTTATTTAGAAGAAAGTAGAATAAGAAAGAGAAAGGAACGTAATATCACCTGCATTTTAGGATAATTGAGTACATGATGTAACTTAACTCGATATCCATCTCATTTTGAGACAGATGGTTAGTGCATGCATCATTCCACCTAATCTTAGACACTAGGGCATTTCTCATGTGCATTTGCATCATTTAGGGCATTTTTGTTTTATGCATGTTGAAACAGTACAATACTTCCACTTTCTTCCATGAGCCACCCATTTCATCCACCCGTTGCTCGGATTGGTAGGCCACCGTGAATTTATCCTCATTAATGTATATTAGGAGAACTGCTTCCATGTAGATGGTAGTTAGGGCGAGCAACGTAGTTTAGGAGATCACAAGATGCACCAAGTCTGAACCGGCGATTTTTATTATGTTAACTTCCTTATGTGATAGTGTTCATCAGTTTTGAGGTCAATTTCTCTTATGGATGATTATTGTCGCCTGCAGGGTAATTACCATTTTGTGGTTAGAGAGGGGTGGTATGTGAATGTCCGGTGGGAGTCATATGGGATGTTGATTGTGATGTGTTGTTCTTCAGTTGACATTGGCAATTCTATTCTAAGGATTAGTTGCTCGAGGGCGAGCAACGTTCAATCTTAGGGGAGTTTGATGCGATGATTTTAAGTCGCATTTATAGACCTGTTTGATATGTGTTTTATGCTTTTATTAGTCATTTTTATGGTTAATATTGCATAATTCATCCATTTTGGTCTTTGCCACTATTTTATGTCAAATCCCCTTTATTTCATCATTTTGAGCATTAATTGTCAAATTATTATTATTTGTGTGAATTGATGTGATCTTGTCTTTGAATTTCAGGACAAACGAGTATTTGCTTCCGTCGATACCATCGACGGAAGTCGATAACATCGACATGGTCACAGGTTGCCAGCCGGAAAGAGAAGTAAAGCGTCGATACTATCGACAGGGATGTCGGTGGTATCGAGTCACCTTCAGGTTGTTGGCGTAGAAGCAGTCGATAGTATCGACACCAAGTCGATACCATCGACACATGGAGGCTACAGCGTCGCAAAATGACAAAACCGACGCCTAAAGGAAGTCGATACCATCGACCCGAGTCGATGGTATCGAGATGATGTCGGGCGCGACAAAGGAAGGGTTTGCAGCCAGCCGCTACTGTAGCGGGTCGATACCATCGACTCGCGTCGATGGTATCGACGTCGTAGGATATGAGTTGGTTTTCTGATGATCTCAATCAGACGGCTACGGTTAATTAGTGACCTAATGACCAAGATATACCTAATGAGGGACGCCCGGACGAAAGGAGGATCTGATTAGCCATTGCACAAGTACCAAGGAGCGAGGGAGAGGAGAACGGAGGCCAGAAGCTCATACCAGTCGATCCAGACGCCGCAGAAGACAGGTTTCACCACTGAAAGGCGGGAGAGCACGTGCTCCACACAAAGGATCAATCGGTTCTTCTCCGTTCAGGGGTTTTCTCTTTCATTTCACGGTTTTCACATGATTTCCCCTATCTCTACCTTGTACTTGTTTGAGATGAACATGCGGGGCTAATCCCCTTCATCTTTAGGACCAGGAGTAGCCCGGGAATTCATTGTATGACAGTTTTATAATAGTAATTCATATTTTATCTCTTAAATCCGTGGTATAGTTTCATTTTCTCCATATATTGTTATGCTTGATTTTCATAATAATAACCAAATGCCCTTAATCACTTTGAAAGAAGGATTAACGGTTGAAAAGAGACAAAATCTACGTTAATCGACAAATCCCTTGACCAAGGTGGTGTAAAATTAATGGTGGATACTGAGAGATCATTCATAATGCATCTAGTTTAGGGTATAGGTTACTACGACGGTGGAACCGACCTAAACCTAGATAGTGAATTATACCACGACAGTGGGTAATTCTGTTTTCAGGCCACTACCCAGATAGAGAGATAAGATTGAGGCATTATATAAAACCTAATACAATGAAAACCCGCGGTGAAACCACAATCCTAAAGATACCCTTTTGAATTGATTAAATTAACATTTAATCGATTGTTTGCTTTGTTTTATTTTTGTTTTCTTTTAATTTCGACAACAAACCCCAGTTTGTTATTCGGCTTAGCTGATCGCAAATAGTTAGTAGGAGTCTCCAACAATTCCGAGTATCCCTGTGTTCGACTCGGGCCTCACAAGGCCTATACTACTCGACGCGTACACTTGCGTTTTTAGCATGTAGTAAAATACACGTCAAATGGTTAACAATGGCGAGTGTTCACTCATTGATTAATTTTTCTTTTTCTATGTGTGAGGTTTGTTTAGTGGTATGTATGGTTTCATTCATGTAGTTCCATACTATAACACCCCACTTGTATCATTCATAGAGGAAGCACATATATTCATTCACATCAAGGGGATGTCACAACCATGATATTCATTGCCCAAAATAGAGCTTTAATAAACCATCATAGGATAATAATCATAGTTTCTCATTCTCAAATATTAACAAAGTTTACATGTATGTAATCATAGAAAAATGAAGAAACATCTATAAACTAGGTATGGTTGGCACCCCACCGATGCTTTTCTCCTTGAAGTTCCTTGAGATAGGGTTTCCACCTCATATGGCTTTCCCTCCTGAGCTATCTTCCAACCTACAACAATCACACCCCCATCCATGCAATAAAACTAGAGCTAGGTGGAATTGAACATGTTATAATTTAAATAAAATTTGAAAATTGAAAATAGACATTTAGCATTGAACATTGAAAAACATGTAATTTTTTTATCTTAACCTATATAAGTGTCCTCGAGTTTCACATATGTGCCTCTTATCTTATGCACTGAAGTGCCTCTTCTCTTATGTATCGAAGTGCCTATTCTCTTATGCACCAGAGTGCCTCTTCTCTTATCAGGAACTTATATAAGCCTACTTTTTACATTTTCTTTCTCTTAAATATCTTATGATTACTTTGGATTTTATTTGTAACTTCATCATTAATGCTCATGAAGGTGATACAACATAAAAAATTCAACTCAATTCATCATAATTTTATTGACTTTAGCAATTGGAACAATAAATAGTATAAATATGGCATTCATTGACATTCTCATACATGCATATATTTAAAGCAAACCATTTAACTATGTTCAATTTGCATGGACCACTTACCTTTACACTAGGAGAGTATCTTATTTCTCTTCCTAGGTTGAGTTAGCCCTAAACACGATATTGGGCATTTGGTAACCCTAATCACCCTGTTTACAACATGTTTCACATTAATATACATTTTATTCACCAAATTAAATCCTAATTTCCATTTCTCATAAAACCAATGTTTGGTGATTCACAAACGGACTCTAAAACGTCAATATTTGGATTCTTCTCCAAAAACCATTTTCAAAACATATTTTTGCTCATTTTTCTAAACATCCAACAAATTACTATGAATTTTAGAAAATCCAGCCAATCACAAAATAGTTAAATGCCACTTAGGCGACTATTTATCCACACGGTGGCGGGCCCAATTGATGTGGCCCAATCGGGTATAGCCACACAAGAAAGGGGACCTCGCCTCAATAGGTCTGCGGTCAAATGACACAGGGTGGATGACAAACTGACAATGCCCATGTGATTACAATAGATCAATTAATAGGGCAGGGATACCCTGGTCATTTGATGACCAGGTTTGTTCCCTGGAGCCATGGCCCTCGACGAGAAATCCTGGGACTCTAAGGCATAGATCCATCTGGTTAAGGACAACTAATCAGGGGGATTCAGGAGTCCCTAAAGCTCCCTCACTGTAGGACAAAGCCATCAAGCTATGGCTCAAGTTCTAGGGGCACAGATGAGCAAGCTTTGCTCTAGCCAAAACTAAAGGGGAAATCAGAGTGTAGATTCCATGGAAAGCATTGTATACATAGTATCATGAAGTCCTTACGTATTTGTGAGTTCAAACAGAAGATGAAGGTTCCATTTTGGGGAGAATCTGGTCTGAGAAACCGAATGACAGTCAGACGCAGGAAAGGAATAGGGGAGCATGCAAAAATTGAGTAGCTACAACTAGAGACCAAAAAGGAACCCAACAATTACCAATCCATAATCCATGAGTCTAGGTGAGCATACACAAAGAGAATACTGATCTAAGGAAACACTAAGGTGCTAAAATGATTGGTGCCATCGGGCATCTCTACTGGCCCCTATAGAACACAACGACCTAGAGACAACTAGGTAAAAGTAGCAACCCAAAAAGATTCCACAGGAGTTGGTGATGTTTACCGTGCGTCCAATTGAACCAACAATGATAGAGGTTGCCAGGGGAAATATGTCATCATTAGAGATGAAATGTGAGTAGGTCCTAGTGTTTGGGGCTACGTGCAGAGAAATTGGAGTTGCAGGAGGAACAAGTGGGGTATGTCAGTGCTAATGGGTGCTTGAATGGACGATGATCAGGGCTATGGCGGTGGCTGTGTGAATCGGTAGAGAAGAGAGCACAAGGCCTAATGACTATTTTCTTAAATGGGCTCGAGAGGTGGAGTTCTATCACTCTACAAATGCAGGATGAGAGATGAAACCAAAGAAATGAAGATTTTGTGAAACAGAAGACTGAGGAAGGAGAAATCCCTAAGGGAACAAATCGGGTGTCGGTGCCCCACTTGCCTAAAACATCTAGAGGTAGGGGATGACCCCCATACCATTCGATCGAGATCAACGGCTAGAAAACACGCACATATAAAGAAAAATAAAAAGTAACACGTGATAGAGATATAAATTCGGACTTGAGGGAAGTTCAAGACATTAAATGTAATTTTAGCAAACTATACATAAAACATTCCTATTTTAATTGGAGGGTCAAACAAACTCCAAAGGAGTCCAAATTTGGACCATTGGAAAATTAGATGGTCTAGAATATTCCTAGCCAACTAGATTTTGATTTCTTGCATGTTTAGTTTGTGATTTCTATTTTTGTCATGTATCTTAATTTATAAGCATAAATAACTCAATAATTAAGAGCAAACTTTCCTTTGTGGCTATTTACTCCAAAATTTGAGATAATCAATATTTTCTCTTTAAAAATCATGTCACATTTATTCCTTGCCTTTTATATACTTTCTTTGAAGGGGAGAGAAAATAAGGGGCAATATCACTTCCCTCCTATGTATTCATAAAATAAAAGGGGAAAATGGCTTAATTCCAAGGGAGTATCTTTTCTCATATTTCCAAAATTAATGAACAAGAGACATATTATCATTCCTTTTTGGCAAAACTACGAAGAGGAGGGAGAAAGATGAACATTAAAGATTTTATCTTGAAAACTATAAAATGGAAAGCATACTTATTACCCAAGTTTTTTATATTTCGAATTTCTTGCATTTTTTTCTTTAACTTTCTCTTTGATTATTTTTAGACGTATTTGATAAAAAGAGAAGGGATAACACATAACCATTATTACTCAAATATTTGCAACACATAAAAAAAGGAAAAGTTATTTTGAGTCCTTTTCCTATTTCTCTTTGCTTTGTAATCTTAGACGTAACATTATTTTGAACTCTTTGAATTAAGACCCCTAACAAATTTTCATTTAGGGAAACTACATAAAAGTTTTAAAATAGTCATAAAAATTGGGATATTACATTTCTACCCTCCTTATTTAAATTTTTTTCCTTAAAATTTTATTGAAACTACCCACCTTAGAAATTTCCATATCAAGTACAAAACTTTCAACATACTAAATAATCATGGGTTTTAATAGTTTCAAGCATTTCCACCCAATAAAAGTTGAAAAGAAAAGGCATTACACTACTAGCCTTCTACTCAGTCTTTTCATCGTCACTATCTACCTTGGCGAAGATTCTAGCCTGCCACTTCTCCTTAGGTGCTTGTTTGACATTAGGCACCTTCTTTTGAACCTTAGGGAAGTTAGGTCTAATGTGGCCTACCTTGCCACATGCGTAACAAACTCCAGTTCCAAACCTACATTCTCCCAAATGGTACTTGGAACACTTTACGCATTGGGTCTTTGCATTCTGGTTTGTAACAGCTTCAACTGGAGCCTTCCACTTCTTTTCATTGTGATGGTTGGAGTTGTGGTTTTTTTGGTGGATCTCCTTCTTCCATGCTCTTCCTGGATGATCTTATAGATCTAGGATAGCATCTAGGGCACTTTGGAGTGTACGGTGCTCGCATCCTGACAAGGTAAAACTATGGTCTGATTTGAGACCTCTAATGAACTTCTTTATCTTACGATGTTCATCATAGTCATAGTAATACTTTTGTAGGATCCTGAACTTCATTGCATATTGGATTACAGTCATGTCACGATGATGATTTAGGTTGCGAATTTCTTCCTCTTTCTTTTCGATCATGGCCTCAGATATGTAGTGGTCTTTAAAGGCCTCAAAAAATTCCTCTCATGTGAGTGGAGGAGCATCAGCTTCACAAGAACCTAGAAAGTTCTCCCACCAAGTCCTAGCAACACCCTCCAACATGTATGTCCCAAAGCAAACCTTGGATTGGTTGGGGACAATCTAGGTCACGGAAGCAGTGCGCCATGTGCTGCAACCAACTCTCACCTTTTCCTACCACATCCACCTCTTCCTCTCTAGCAAAGGAGTTAGGCTTGATCTTCAAAAAGTTGACCAAGGAAAGCCTAGGGTTGACCCAAGGGTTGCCCACTTGGTCTTCTCCTCTCCCCATGGCAGTGGCTAGAGGTCTAACAAGGACATCAAAGGGCACCATGGGGGTTTCTTGACATTGAGATTCTCGATGTTCCCCCACACTAACAGATTCATCTTCATCCCCACACATGGATACCTTTTTGTTATCACCCTTCCTATTAGGAGAAATCACTGTGAAAAAAACATAAACTACATGAGATTCTGAGAAAGCCTGGTGGCCAACCATATTTTGGCTCTGATACCATTATTGTAGCACCCCACTTGCACCATTCATAGTGGAAGCACATGTATGTCACAACCATGATACTCATTGCACAAAATAGAGTTTACATCAACCATCATATGATAATAATCATAGTTTCTACTCAAATATTAACAAAATTTACATGTACATAATCATAAAAAAAGGAAAAAATATCTATAAACTAGGATGGTTGTCACCCCACCGATGCTTTTCTCCTTGAATATCCTTGAGTTAGGGTTTCCACCTCAGATGGACTTCCTTCCTAAGATATCATCCAACGAATAGGCATCACACCCCCAACCATGCAATAAAACCAGAGGTAAGTGGAATTGAACATGTTATAATTTAAATAAAACTTGAAATATGAAAATAGACATTTAGAAGTGAACATTGAAAATACATGCAATTTCTTTTATCTTAACCTATATAAGTGTCCTTAGGTTGCACATATGTGGCTCTTCTCTTATGCACCAAAGTGCCTCTTCTCTTATGCACCGAAGTTCCTCTTCTCTTATGCAAGGAGTGCCTCTTCTCGTATGAGGAACTTATCTAAAGCCTACTTTTAACATTTGTTTCTCTTAAAAATCTTAAGATTAATTTGGACTTTATTTGTAACTTTATCATTAATTATCATGAAGGTGATACAAAATACAACATAAAACTCAATTCATCATAATTTTATGACTTTAGCAATTGGAATAGTAAATAGTATAAATATGTCATTCATTGAAATTCTAATACATGCATATATTTAAGGAAAACCATTTAACTATATTCAATTTGCATGGACCACTTACCTTTCACTTGGAGAGTATCTTCTCTCGCTTCCTATGTTGACTAATCCCTAAACACGATCTTGGGGGTTTCGTAACCCTAATCACCATGTTATACAAGGTTTCACATTAATATACATTTTATTCACCAAATTAAACCCTAATTTCCATTTCTCATAAAAACAATGTTTGGTGATTTAGAAACAGACTCTAAAACCTTAATATTTAGATTCCTCTCAAAAACCATTTCCAAAAACATATTTTTGATCATTTTTCTGAGCATCCAATGAATTACTGTCAATTTTAGAAAATCCGACCAATCACAAAACAGTTAAATGCCACTCAGGCGGATATTTATCCATAGGGTGGTGGACCCAGTTCATGTGGCCCAATCAGGAACAACCACACAAGAAAGGGGGCCTCGCCCCAGTGGGTCTGTGGTCAAACAATGCAAGGCGGATGAAAAACCTAACAATGCCCATGTGATTGCAATAGATCGATTAATAGGGTAGGGACACACTGTTCATTTGATGACCAGGTTTGTTCCCTGGAGCCATGGCGCTCGACGAGAAATGTTGGGACCCCAAGCCACAGATCCAGCCGATGAAGGATAGCTGATCAGGGGGTCTAGGAGTCCCTAAAGCTCACTTACTGCAGGATGAAGCCATCTAGCTATGGCTCAAGTTCTAGGGGGCACAGATGAGCAAGTGTTGCTCTGACCAAAACCAAAGGGAAAATTAGAGGGTAGATCCCATGGAAAGCATTGTAAATAGAGTATCGCAAAGTCCTTACATCTTTGTAAGTTCAAACCAAAGACAAAGGTTTAGTTTTAAGGAGGAGCTGGTCTGAGAAACTGAATGACAATCGGACGCTCGCAAGGAACAGGGGAGCATGTGAAAATCAAGTAGCTACAACTAGAGACCAAAAAGGAACCCAACAATTACCAATCCATAATCCTTGAGTCCAGGTGAGTACGTGTGAAGAGTATATAGATCTAGGGAAACACTGAGGTGCGAAAATGATTAGCGTCATTGGGCATCTCTACTGGCCCATATACGACACAATGACCTAGAGACAACTAGGTAAAAGTAGCAACCCAAAAAGATTCCATAGGGTTTGGTGATCTTACCGTTCGTCCAATTGGATTAGTGGTGATGGAGCTTGCTAGGGAAAAGTTGCCATTGTTGGAGATGAAACGTGAGTAGGTCCTAGTGTTAGAGGCTATAGGCAGAGAAATTGGAGGTGGAGGAGGAACAAATGAGGTCTGTCGGTGCTAATGCGTGCTTGTACAGACGTTGATCAGGGCTATGGCAGTGGCTGTGTGAATCGGCGAAGAAGAGATCACAACCCCTAATGGGTGTTTTCTTAAATGGGCACAAGAGGGAGAGTTCTAGGGCTCTACGGATGTGGGGGAGAGAGACAAAACCAAAGAAATGAACATTTCACAAAACGGATGACTGAGGAGGGAGAAATCAATCAAGGAACAAATCGGCTATTGGCTCCCCACTTGTCTAAAATGGCTAGAGGTAGGGGATGATCCCCATACCATTCGATCGAGATCAATGGCTAGAACATGTGTGCATATAAGGAAAAATAAAAAGTAACGTGTGACAGGGATATAAATCCAGACTTCAGGGAAATTCTAGACTTTAATATAATTCCTAAGAAAACTATACATAAAACTTTCCTATTTTAATTGGAGGGTCTAACAAACTCCAAATGAGTCCAAATTTGGACTATTGGAAAATTATATGGTCTAGAATATTCCTAGCCAATTATATTTAGGTTTCTTACATGTTTAACACGTTATTTCTATTTTTGTCAATTATCATAATTTAATTGCATAACTAAATTCAATAATTAAGAGGAAACTTTCCTTTGTGGCTTTTTATTCCAATGTTTGAGATAATCAGTGTTTGTCTCTTTTAAATTCATGTCACACTTATTCCTTCCGTTTTTAAGTACTTTCTTTAAAGGAGAGAGAAAATAAGGGGAAATATCACTTCCCTCCTATGTATTCATGAAATAAAATGGGAAATTGGCTTAATTCCAAGTGAGTATCTTTTCTCATATTTTCAAAATTAATGAACAAGAGACATCTTATCATTCCTTTTTAGCAAAACCATAAAGAGGAGAGAGAAAGATGAACATTAAAGACTTTATCTTGAAATCTATAAAAAGGAAAAGCATACGTATTGCCCAAGTCTTTTATATTTTGAATTTCTTACTTCTTTCTCTTTATCTTTCTCTTCCATTCTTTTTAGACTTATTTGATAAAAATAGAAGGGAAAACACATTACCATTATTACTTAAATATTTGCAACACATGAAAAAAGGGAAAAGTTATTTAGAGTCCTTTCCCTATTTCTCTTTGCATTGTAATCCATGAAGTAACATTATTTTTAACTTTATGCATTAAGACCCCTAACAATTTTTCATTTAGGGAAAACTACATAAACATTTTAAAATACCCATTAAAATTTGGATGTTGAACATACATCCCATCAGGAAATAATCAATAACGGTATAGATGTTAATAGTTACGTGTTCTCAGTATTAATGAATTTGATCCAAGTAGCTTCAAAGAGGTTAAAAAAGGAGGCATCTAAGACGAAATTGATCCATACCACTCTACTTTCGAGTCAATCAAGAAGATAGTGAAGGAAGGTGATGCGATGATTTTGAGTCGCATTTATAGACCTTTTTCATATGTGTTTTATGCTCTAATTAGTCATTTTTATGGATAATATTGCATAATTCACTCATTTCGGTCTTTGCCATCATTTTATGTCAAATCCCCTTAGTTGTATCATGTTGAGCATTATTTATCATATTATCACAATTTGTGTGGATTCATTTGGTCTTGTTTTGGAATTTCAGGAAAAACAAGTATCTGCTTCCGTCGATACCATCGACGGAAGTCGATACCATCGACCAAGCCATAGGTTGCCAGCCGAGAGGAGCAGCACAGAGTCGATACCATCGACACACAAGTCGATGGCATCGAGATCCCTTAAGGTTGCTGGTGAGGAATCCGTCGATACCATCGACGCAAGTCGATGCCATCACCACATGGAGGCTACAGCGTCGCTAAACGACAACAACCGACGCTAAAGAGAGTCGATACCATCGACCCTAGTCGATGGTATTGAGATGGATACAGGCACTCAGACGAAAAGAAAAGAAGGCTGCCGCTAATACGCTGGGTCGATACCATCGACCCGCGTCGATGGTATCGACGCCGACAGATATGCGTTGGATTTGTTTTGATCTCAATCGGACGGCTGGAGTTATTTGACGACCTAATTAGGGACTTATACCTAATGACTGCCGCCGACACGAGGAGAGAATCGAATTTTGTCATTGCACAAGTGCTGAGAAAGGAGAGAGAGGAGAACGAAGGCCAGAAGCTCATCCCTGTCGATCCGGACGCTGCCGAAGAAGAATTTCACCACCGAGAGGCGGGAAAGCTCGTGTTCTATGCAAAGGATCCACCGGTTCTTCTCCGTTCAGGGGTTTTCCCACTTAATTCACGTTTTTCTTATGAATTCCCCTATTTCTACCATGTATTTGTGCAAGATGAACATGCGGGGCTAATCCCCTCCGTCTTTAGGACCGGGAGTAGCCCGGGAATGCATTGTATGACAATTTTATATTAACAATTCATATTTTCTCTCTTAAATCCATGGTATAGTTTCATTTTCTCCATATATATTGTTATGCTTGATCACCATAATAATAGCTTAATGCCCTTAATCACTTCGACAGAAGGATTAACGGTTGAAAAGAGACGAAACCTACATTAATCGATAAAACCCTTGACAAAGGAGTTGTAAAATTAATGGTGGAAACTGAGAGACCGTTTGTAATGCGCTTAGTTTAGGGGAATGATTACTACGACGGTGGAATCAACCTAAACCTAAGTAGTGGATTACACCACGACAGTGGGTAATTCTGTTTTCAGGCCACTACCCGGAAAGAGAGAGAAGATTGAGGAGTTATATGAAACCTAATGCAATGTTGACCCGCGGTGAAACCGCAATCCTAAAGATACCCTTTTGAATTGATTAAATTAACCTTTAATCGATTGTTTGCTTTGTTTTATTTTTATTTTCTTTTAATTTCGACAACAAACCCAATTTTGTTATCCGGCCTAGCTGATCGCAATTAGTTAGTAGGAGTCTCCAATAATTCACGTATCCCTGTGTTCGAATCGGGCCTCACAAAGGCCTATATTACTCGACGCGTACACTTGCGTTTTTAGCGCGTAGTAAAATACACGTCAAGTTTTTGGCGCCGTTGCCGGGGATACGGCGAATTGTTGGCACTTTGAGTGCTAAGAGCGGCCACTCTAGGCCACATTTTTTATTTTATTTTGAAACAACTTCAACTATTTCTAAATTTCTCTATAATCGTCTATACTCGTCTAAGCATAGTACTGAACCCCAATTTTCTCATTTCAGGTACTTTGCATGGTGCATACACGTAGCACAGACTACGACAATCGCACACCCGAGGTTCCGTTTTCGGGACCAGAGGACGAGGAGCATTCCAAGCAAGAGTACCAAGAAGAGATAGATTCTGAATCTGAAGCAGAAGACATGGCAGAGCCATAGACCATATGGGAGAAGATCAAAGCTTCTTCTTCATCAGCTTCAAAGGGGCCTATAAAGAAAAAGGGGATCGACATACCAACATATAAGATCGATCCAGCATTGATCAACTTGGTAAAATCAAATGCATTTCATGGATTGAAAAATGAAGATCCGGTTGCACACATCAGCCAGTTCGTGGAGAACTGTGACATGGTGAAGATTGACCGATTCCCACAAGATGCTTTGTACCTCAAGCTGTTCCCAAGTTCTTTGGCAGGAGCAGCAAGAGAGTGGCTACATAATCTCGATGATGAATTTGTTGAATCTTGGGATCACATGGTGGACGTTTTCTTCGAGAGGTTTTTCCCTCCTAAGAAGACCAACGACATGATTAGGAAGATTCACAATTTCACCCAACAGGCGGGTGAAACATATTCTGAGACCTGGGAGCGATTCCAGGTTATGTTGAGGAGGTGCCCACATCATGGGCTGGACAGGGAAACACAAGTGAAAATCTTTTATTTTGCTCTCTCCGAGCACGATAGAAGTAATCTTGATTCAGCTGGATCCGGATTTTTTCTGAATAATACAGATACCAGATGTTGGGAGATATTGAAAAACATGGCTAGGAAACAGTCATGGGGTGATAGAGGTGCCGTGGAACAGGTGAAGGCTGCCGGCGAATCCAGAATAGTAAGGGATCTGAACGATAAGTTAGATCTTCTAGCCAAGAAGCTGCTAACTAAGGAAGATGCATCTGAGGATGAGGAAGCCCAAGTGAAATTCATGCAACAACAGGGCTATAAAAACAATGACTATGCATGGAGGAAGGATAAAAAGTTTTCATGGAAGGATCCAAATAATTTTCTGCAGGATCCGGATGCCAAGCCACATCCAAGAGCTGAGAATAAAAACACTGAACTGCTGAGTCAAGTGGTACAGCAAAACCAAGAAATGATGGCCATGTTTGGTAAGCAATTGCAGTCTCAAGGTGATATTCTAACCAAATTTGGGCAGACGCTGCAAAGCCATGGAGCACAAATGCGGGCATTGGAAACCACCGTGGCACAGATTTCGAGTGAAGTGGCGGCAATCAAGCACGCCAATCAACAGAAACCAGCCGAGAATGCAAACGTAGCCCAAGCACACCATCAGGTCAAGTATATGTCTGTGGTAAATAGTGAGGAGGAACCTCAGGTGCAAGAAGCTGTAGAAGAAAGAAGAATGACGTTTAATATGCATGCGACACCGGCAATACCATATCCACGCACTTACTATGGATTGCCGGGTGGAAACCCTTTCTTCAGAAAATCTCAAAGAGTGGTGAATATTGTATCTCCATGTAGGCAAAAAGAAGAATTGCAGGTTTGTGCACGTGCGGAGACAACGAATGTGAGAGATAAACCACAACAAGATGCTACTATTGAGGATGTTTCGCCAAATACCACGTCCGAGGGAGTGATTGAAGCAAGCTTAGGGGAGGTACCCCCGAAAAGCTCTTATGTGCCACCTCATAGGTGTGTTGATGCAGCTGATGTTTCAGATCCGGTCAATTCTAAGTCAAAGAAAGAGCATCGTCATTTTAAGAAATTCCTGGAGATATTCCGAAAACTCCACATCAATATTCCATTAGTGGAGATGATCGAGAAAGTACCCGCCTATGGGAGGTTCATCAAGAAAATCATCAATAAGAAGAGGCGGATAAAAGACGATGAAATTTATTGGATGAATGAGATAGTGAGCTCTATGATTCACGGGAGTTCACCAAAGAAGAGAAAGGACCCAGGAGGTTTTTACATACCGTGCTCAATAGGTGGTCAACATTTTCCTAAAGCGCAATGTGATTCTGGCGCTAGCATAAATCTCATGCCTTTGGCGACATTTCAAAAGCTGGGGTTAAAAGAGATAAAGAGGTCAGCCGCAACAATTGAATTGGCGGATGGGTCTACCGTGAGACCCTATGGAGTATGTGAAGATGTTCTAGTCAAAGTGGATAGATTCATATTTCCGGTGGACTTTGTCGTCATGGATATGCCACCACTCCAAAGCTGTGAAATTCTCCTAGGGAGGCCATTTCAAGCAACGGCAGACATCGTGACTGCCTTAGGGAGAGGTACTTTGTCCTTGGGAATTGGAGGAGATCGAGTTGAATTCAAATTACCGCATGATCCTCTAAGTGCAGTCTCCAATGTGAAAAGATGATGAGCTTCACACCGTCTAGCCTAAGACGTTAAATAAGGGTGCTTGTTGGGAGGCAACCCAACCATTGGTACATTAGGATAGTTTAATTATAGTCATAGATTGCTTTCATTTCGTTCAAATTCTAGTATAAAGAAGATACCTTGATCCGTTTGTTCAATGTGTAGGCACAGGCAGGGTCGATACCATCGACACACTGGTCGATGGTATCGACATAGGTTCAGGTTGACAGCTGCAAAAATCGCTCTGAGTCGATACTATCGACGGTCCCGTCAATGGTATCGACAGACCTACAGGCAGGTTGCGCAATAATTGTCGATGGTATCGACATGCCAGTCGATACCATCGAGATCTCTGGAGAAGTTCAGAACGATTTGTCTCAGTCAACTCGATACCATCGACGGCCTCGTCGATCGTATCGACAAGGTCACAGGTTGAAGTGAAAAAGTGGCGGTGTCGCAATGAAGTCAAGTCGATACCATCGACACCCGTCGATGGTATCGACATCCATGTCACCGATCCGCGCAAAGACATCGACAGCGATCGCGAAGTCCACGTCAGCGATCCGGGTGCTGCGTCGATACTATCGACTTGCGTCGATGGTATCGACAGGTCAGCAATCTGGGTTTCACGATCCAACAATCGTCAGCCGTCGATACTCGCGAGGGAGGTGGATAGCATCGAGACGTGTCGATACCATCGACCCGCTTCGATGGTATCGACGGGTCAACAGTGGCGCCGGCCAAGTCTATATAAGGAGAATTGCAACGTCATTTGAAGTCACACCTTCAGAGCAAACTTCCTCCTTTGCGCCGAGCACTCCCCTTGAGCCCTCCAAGACTGAAGAGCAGCAACATCGTGCAAGGATCTTCACCGAGTGGAGAATCACTTCTCCATCTTCCCCGAGCTCTCTTCTTCTAATCCCATCTTTCTTGCAACAATGGTACACGCCGCCGGATCATCGTCCTCGCGCGCGAATCCCATGGAGATCGGGGAGTTTGTTCCACCCCCTACTGCTTCCGTACCACGTCCGCGCTTGGTTCACCCTTCTGCAGAGGTGAAGAAGGTTTATGAGGAGATCATGAAGCGGAAGATTGAGCCGACCCGGTATGTGGACCGGGGTATGATCCAGGAGCTTGGATTCGAGGCCAACTTGGCCTATGTGCTGGCAGGACAAGCACGTCACACCAATCGACTGGCCGGCGAGCTGGAGTACCATGCGGATGGGCAGCCGTTCTTCGGCGAATGGCCCACCTACAAAGAGCTGGTGGCGGAGTTCATGGCGTCCCTTGACGTCTGTGTCGTGCCCAACGATGTAGTTGCTTCTGATCGTGAGTGGATCAAGGGTCGGGTGTCATTCCAGCTGTTCAACATCAACTACAACATCACGCTTGAGCAGTTCAATGACATCTTCAACTGGAACCATTCTCAACACGATCACCGGCGCCCGGATTCCCACACCGACTACGACAAGATCTTCGCCGAGCTAGTCACAGTGCCGGCGGGAAAGACAGTGAGCTACCATAATGCTGCGGTAGCGGACTTCGAGCATCCCTTCGTCCGGGTCTTACACCGGATGTTGAGCCTTACGTTCTTTGCTCGGAGCGATTTAGCATTGAGCAATTTTCAGGAGAGCGATCTTTTCTTCCTCTACATGCTCCTGAAGCGACAAGAATGCAACTGGGGTGCGTTCTTTCTGCAGCGCGTTCTAGCTGTGAAGAGGAGTACAAGGAAGGCTCCGATCCATTTTGGTGGGCTCATCACCAAATTGGCGTTGTACTTGGGGCTGAATTTCCAGTCTATGACTCCGATTTCCACGAGGAGTAAGGTGAACGTGCAACATCTGCACCGTTCAAACCTTATCCTTCTCTGGGATGGGTTGGCGTACGCACACTGCCACGTCAACCATGCTTACCAAGAATGCGCACTGCCGGATGTCGTCTTCAACATCGAGGGCGCACAGCACTTCCGGTGGCCGATCATAGCCGTCGAGTCCGATGAAGAAGAAGGCGGCAACAATGGACAAGAAGGCGAGGCTGAGGAGGAAGAGGAGGCTTTCACACCTCTTCGGGCACGGGTAGCACCCCGGAAGCATCCTAGGATGCATCCGGGTGCGTCTTCTTCATCACAGCCCCCGCCGCCATCACCACAGCCCTCGCAGCCAGGCGAGGATGTCTACTCAATGCAAGGCATGTATACGATGCTGCAGGACATACATCAGACACATCAGTAGCATCTAGAGATGTATACTGGTATTCAAGATACTACGAACCGGTTACTTGACAACCAAAGGGCGATGTTCGAGAATGAACGTCTCCTCCTCGACAACCAACAGTAGATACACAATCGGTTGCAAAGGATGGAGATGCAACATGAGCCCTTTTACGACCATTACTGGAGTCAGAGCTACTTTGGAGGCTATCCACAGCCTCCGCCGAGGACCCATTACGATCCGAGCTTCCAGGTGGAGTATCCTTCTTGGGATCCTATGGCCCCACAGTACCCACCTCCGCCTCCACAAGAATGATCAGGGTATCTCTGTTCCACTCTTAAGATTGTTTTTTACTATGAGGCCATAGTCTAATTCCAGCTTAGGGGGGTAGTTGGAACAGCTCTATCTTTTCTTTTATTGTTTTTAGTTTTTAGCAGTGTTATTTGTTTCTTGCATTTTTAGTTTTGGTAGGATCCACGTGCTATCTAGTGTAACTGTGGATGTCGTAAAAGTTTGTCATCTTGCTGTTAAATTCATGGGAAATTTAAGGGAAATTTAAAATTTTTTGTGTCTTTGGATAGCTTGCTTTGGTTGTCCTTGGGGAACTTATCCTACGAAAATGATTGATTATGTCAACTTTAAAACAATATTTCACACCTATACTCCTTTTGACTCATGAAAAGTGGATAGTAACGGTTGTTTGAGCCTAACCTAACCAAATGGTAATGAGACTTTATTTGGATGTAAGAGAAAGAACCCTCCAAACCACTACATAGGTCAGTAAGGAGGGACACATAATATTTTTCTAAGGTTCAGTCATCTAATCTTGTGATCATTCCACGTCATTTTTCCATAATCTACCTAAGAATTGGAAGTAAAGTGCAGTTTCAATTCCTTCTTGTGTGCATAGCATTTAGATAGGACTTGCATTGATATTTTCCATACGTTTGCATAAAAAAATATATATAGGGATTCATGCACATTACCTTTAGGTGCATGCCATGTAGTTGCACTCATGATTTTCATGCATAAAGTACACCATGTATCTCAAATTTTTCCTCAAAAGTGATCTAAACTGTTCCATACCTTCGAAATATTGCAAAGATTTCCAAGCATGAAGTAAATAGCCCAATACACTTATCTCTAAGCAATTATGGATACGTGGGATAAAGTGAAGAAAAAAAAATTCTGAAAATCTGAAATAAAGAAAAAAAAAATTTAATTAGAAAAGAAAAAAAAGAGAATTTAGAAGAAAGTGGAATAAGAGGGAGAAAGGAACATGATATCACTCGCATTACAGGAAATTTGAGTACATGATGTATCTTAATTAGATTTCCATCTCATTTTGGGGTGGAAGGTTAGTGCACGCATCATTTCACCCAATTTTAGGCATTAGGGCATTTCTAATGTGCATTTGCATCATTTAGGACATTTTGTTTTATGCATGTTGAATTTGTACAATACTTCCAAGTTCTTCCATGAAACACCCATTTCCATCCACCCGTTGCTCGGATTGGTAGGCCACCGTGAATTTCTCCTCACTAATGATTATCAGGAGAACTGCTTCCATGTAGATGGTAGTTAGGGCGAGCAACGTAGTGTAGGCGATCACAAGATGCACCAATGCTGAATCGGCGAGTTTTATTATGTTAACTGCCTTATGTGATAGTGTTCATTGGTTTGAAGGATAATTTCTCTTATTGATGATTATTGTCGCCTTTAGGGTAATTACTGTTCTGTGGTTAGAGAAGGCCGGTTTGAGAATCTTCAGTGGGAGTCACATGGGATGTTGGGTTGGTGTGTTGATTTTTAGTTGACATCTGCAATTCTATTCTAAGGATTAGTTTCTCGAGGGCGAGCAATGTTTAAGCTTAGGGGAGTTTGATGCGATGATTTTGAGTCGCATTTATAGACCTTTTTCATATGTGTTTTATGCTCTAATTAGTCATTTTTATGGATAATATTGCATAATTCACTCATTTCGGTCTTTGCCATCATTTTATGTCAAATCCCCTTAGTTGTATCATGTTGAGCATTATTTATCATATTATCACAATTTGTGTGGATTTATTTGGTCTTGTTTTGGAATTTCAGGAAAAACAAGTATCTGCTTCCGTCGATACCATCGACGGAAGTCGATACCATCGACCAAGCCATAGGTTGCCAGCCGAGAGGAGCAGCACAGAGTCGATACCATCGACACACAAGTCTATGGCATCGAGATCCCTTCAGGTTGCTGGCGAGGAATCCGTCGATACCATCGACGCATGGAGGCTACAGCGTCGCTAAACGACAACAACCGACGCTAAAGAGAGTCGATACCATCGACCCTAGTCGATGGTATCGAGATGGATACAGGCACTCAGACGAAAAGAAAAGAAGGTTGCCGCTAATACGCTGGGTCGATACCATCGACCGGCGTCGATGGTATCGACGCCGGCAGATATGCGTTGGATTTGTTTTGATCTCAATCGGACGGCTGGAGTTATTTGACGACCTAATTAGGGACTTATACCTAATGACTGCCGCCGACACGAGGATAGAATCGAATTTTGTCATTGCACAAGTGCCGAGGAAGGAGAGAGAGGAGAACGGAGGCCAGAAGCTCATCCCTGTCGATCCGGACGCTGCCGAAGACGAATTTCACCACCGAGAGGCGGGAAAGCTCGTGTTCTACACAAAGGATCCACCGGTTCTTCTCCGTTCAGGGGTTTTCCCACTTAATTCATGTTTTTCTTATGAATTCCCCTATTTCTACCATGTATTTGTGCAAGATGAACATTCAGGGCTAATCCCCTCCGTCTTTAGGACTGGGAGTAGCCCGGGAATGCATTGTATGACAATTTTATATTAACAATTCATATTTTCTCTCATAAATCCGTGGTATAGTTTCGTTTTCTCCATATATATTGTTATACTTGATCACCATAATAATATCTTAATGCCCTTAATCACTTCGACAGAAGGATTAACGGTTGAAAAGAGACAAAACCTACATTAATCGATAAAACCCTTGACAAAGGAGTTGTAAAATTAATGGTGGAAACTGAGAGACCGTTTGTAATGCGCTTAGTTTAGGGGAATGATTACTACGACGGTGGAATCAACCTAAACCTAAGTAGTGGATTACACCACGACAATGGGTAATTCTGTTTTCAGGCCACTACCCGAAAAGAGAGAGAAGATTGAGGAGTTATATGAAACCTAATGCAATGTTGACCCGCGGTGAAACCGCAATCCTAAAGATACCCTTTTGAATTGATTAAATTAAACTTTAATCGATTGTTTGCTTTGTTTTATTTTTATTTTCTTTTAATTTCGACAACAAACCCAATTTTGTTATCTGGCCTAGCTGATCGCAATTAGTTAGTAGGAGTCTCCAATAATTCACGTATCCCTGTGTTCGACTCGGGCCTCACAAAGGCCTATATTACTCGACGCGTACACTTGCATTTTTAGCGCGTAGTAAAATACACGTCAGAAGGTATATTCATCGAGAAAACATATTTGGCATTCAGCTGAGACATCAATGTGAATGTTTGTGCTTCTCATAGTTTATTACAAGTGTCATTCGAAGGAGAAGGCATAGGAAGGCATTGACATGATCTTGAAACTTTGATTTTATTTTAGATTTTGAATTGCATGACCTAGATCTCTTTGTTTTCCCTAGACTATCATTATGTGGACCTTGAGATCATTAATATAGATTCTTCATGTCTCTGAGCCCAAAGATCTCACCCATATGATAGTTTTGTAGGGGGAGAGGGATGCATGGGTATCTAGGATGAGTGAGTCATGCTCTAATGGATGAATCCCTAGTCCATGTAATTTCCTCACCTACCATAGTTCCTATAATTAGTTTTTCAAGTCTATAGGGACAAAGAGGGATTGTCATAGTTTTAGAATTTGTGTCATGAACCCAATAGTTAGTCCAGTCTTTTCTTCCATTATCACTATTAATCACCTTGTTGCGGTTGAGCTTGACCTCTTTGTATGAGACTTGATAAATTCTAAAGTCGAAGAGCATATCCTACTACTCACACTATTACATTTCTTGTAGTTCTCCTTCATAAAATGAACCTAGAGTTTGGTAGGATTATTAAGGAGTAACACATAATTTTTAGCATTAATGACATGTTTTGGTCTCTAGCATCCTTGATTGGAAAACTTGTGATGTATTTGCATGATATTACATTTTCTAGGATAAAATAGAGGGCTTCGGTTTTTCTTGTTTCAAAATCATATAAAAGATTTCATGTGGGGATCGATCTCATTATAGAGGTTTGGAGATAATTTGATGGTTTACATTTTATAAAAGAGAAGGGTATGTAAGGTGAGTTTAGCCAGAGTGAATATATATCCACATAACAATATGTTGCACACTCTTCATCTACTCATGCTTTTTTTATGGAAGTTGTGATGTTGGCATGGTTTTCTTATTAAGTATACGATGTACGATGGCAATACCAATGCAACGACCTAGATATTTAGTGAATTTGAAACCTAATTTCCTATTTATCACTCATTTTTTTACAATATTGGTGTTAGTTGGAAGAAAAAATCACTTTGATTTCTCCTTTTACACTTGTTTCCCTGATTCCATTTCATATTCGCAAAGCATTTAGTTGATTCTGGTAGCTTATTCAATTGTTGTTGCCCCAATTAGAAGGATATTATCAACACATCGAACATGGGTTGGTGGAGTACCTCTACTAGTCATAATAATGGATTTCTACTCGAAATCACTCACTGAGGCTACAATGGTGTTATAGAACTATTTATTACCCTAAGTCCACAGTCTTAATGGCTACATAGACAAAGGAAAATGGACTTGGGAGTCCGTCCCTAGAATGGCACATAGTTTCACATAAGAAATTATTTGAAATAGGAAATAACAAAACCAAATAGATGACAAGATATTAAATATGGAGAAAGGATATACACACCCATTTCTATATCAATAATGTTGATTGGTAATTCATTTTTAGGTAATGTTGAGTGCAGATGATCTTCATTTGGAAACTAATAATTCAATAAACAAAATATATCAATTTGAGTGCATTATGCTATGGAAAGCCATGTAAACACAACTTAAAAGTATATAAAATTTTCCTGGCCAGAAACATGATAATAAATAAGAAGTAGAAAAGAGGTGAAATTAGTTAATGAAAATCCCTAATAAAAAGCATGTTTTAGGTTTCTTTATCAATTATATCCACTATAGACCTTTTGACCACTTCCTATGGAAGGTGGTCCATGAGGGACATTTAAGCCAAATCAATATTTGTTCCTTGTTCATCAGGACTAACATATCATGAGTAAATTGATTCATATCATTCGACTCCAAGTCCATCTCCAAGAGATAGTCTATTTTCAACATACCTTGTGTCCTTACCCCAAAACTTCAAGCATATACATAAGGATATGTAATTCATATCTTTACATTATGTTCAAGGTTTTCTAATCTATTATAATCGCACATGAATGTACTAATCATAGGAACAATAGCTCAATCAAGTACTTATCTAGCCTAGCATACTTACAAGCATAGATACAAACAAGCCAATATCATAGTAGGGTCAAGAGATTAATCATACCTTATGAGTAAAGTACAAATCATAATCCATGAGAAGATTATAGAGAAGGTCCAAACTATATGGGGCCTAAGATATAAAAATACATAATAGTGTGTCTTATATCAGTAGGGTTTGGGTTATATAGGCATCAGATGTTCCCTTAAGACAAGATTTCAATTAGTTCAATCTTGGTTCCAAAGTTCTACCCATGTATGCAATTATTCAAGATAGTCCAAGAGTCACAAAAACAATTTAGGTCTAGATGATACATCCACATCACGAGTGATGAAAAATAAACATAAACTATTATTTGACAATAGAGTAAGGAAGATTTGGATTTACACTAAGGATTAAACAAGCTAGATCATAACTAGCCATGTTAGATACATTTCATGCAATAGTTTCCTACTTCCATGTCATATGATCATAAGAGAATAAGGTAGATTAATTGGAGATTTAGTGCCACAAGTAATATAAATCTACTCATTCTAATTCATTAAGATAGCATGGATAAGTTTAGAGCGTGATTCTAGCAACATTTGAGCCAACCAATTAATTTATGCATTTAAAACCTGTTATGTGCCATAAGTATGTCACATGTAGTCAAAAGAGCACACAAATGTATAACATGGCATCATTGGGACTGATTTGAAAGTCAACACAGGGGTTATGATCAACGTTTTCCAAGGTTTATAGATCCAATCATGTAAATACTTAAGAATCACATTTAGGGCATAAAAAGGTAGGTCGTTTTAGGTTGTTTTAGATTATTTAGGAAAAGTTGCATTATATATAATTCAAACAATGCATAAGACATTATATAGATTAATGATTTCGTGGTTAAAACATAATATGATGACAAAATAAGCCAAATTTCTAAAATTGATCAAGTCACATCATGTGTAAGACCCCTGACCTTGCTTTTTGGTTGAACATGCTTGATTATCATAATTTGATGCTTAAAACATTAATCAAACCCTAATATGTTCTTTTATATCATGTGATAAAATTAGGTTTCATGTTTGGTCTAGTTTGGACACTGTTTGAGCAAGTTTTGCTATCTGTGTGCTTATTTTGGGATTTTATGCAATTTACCCATATCTAGAGTACTTCTTGTAATTTTTCACATGCTTGTTGTGCCTCACATGTTTTCAGATCATGTTTGATATATTTGTACCTTGGGTTGCCTTGATTTAGTGGTGTCATCTAACCTATGGTTGAGGGCTAGGGTTCCCTCACCTTGACGTCCTAACTCGATTGTTTCCTTTGGATGATGGGATCTGATGGTCCACCTCTAGGTGATGTGATTTGATAGTTTTCTTGAGTGAATTGAAGGTTGATGGTTTGTCTTTCAGGATTCTAGGTCAATGGTTCACCAAGTGAGGTGTAACAATCAAAGGAAAACCTTGGGTTTTGCTTTTATGACCAAGGGATGTCATGATCCAATGGACCATTTGTTGTTAAGGTTGATGGTTCCTCTAAAGTTGACATCCTATGGTCCCATTGGTGTTAAGAATCAATGGTCAACCTAGTTTTGCATGGATGAGATGTTTTGACCTTAGACACATGGCATGCATGGCTTAACACCTCTTCCTTCCTTTATCTTTCACCCGAATCTTTATATACATCCCTCCTTCCATACAAACAAGTTTTTTAGACACCCTCTCTTCTTTCTTTGCTTCTTGGATATCGTCCCTCTTTCTTGGTGGAGAAGAAGGAGCTCAAGTAAGAAGAAGCTTGGCCGATCTTGCTTGCATGTGCACCTAGGGTTTGGATCTAACCTCTCTTCAAACTTATGGAGCTTCCTTATCTTGTTCTTGACCTAAGAAAGTACGATCTCCTCTCTTCCTTTATTTTCCTTGATTCCCTACTTTCTCTCTCTTCTTTCTTTGTTATAACTGTGGTGTTCTTGGTGGATCACGTTCTCGAGGTTGAAGAACATCTTCTCTCTTCTTCTTTGACCTAGGGTTTGCTTGTTCTTGTAACTGGAGATAGCTTGGGCGTGTGGAGTGCTCAATCAAGGGTTTCTTCCCTCTATCTTCGATCTACCTTGCTGTTTGGACCTTCAGCTCCTTCTATGAGGTAAGTTATATAACTTTCTCCACGTCTATTTCTTAGTCTTAACTTGCATGTACAAGATCTTTCTCTAAAACGTAGTGCTAAGTAGAAAGATGTTATTTTGTCTAGGGTTTGAGCTTGTATGGTAGTTCTTGAGTTGATAATCTTCCTTGATGTACCTCTAAATCTTGTGCACATTTCTTCCTTAGAAGTGGAAACTCTAGACCGTGAATGCATGTCAAAACCAAAGGTTTTGGTCCCCAAAAAAGATGGATCTTCCTTAGGGTTTTGAGCTGATTTCCTATCTTATGTTGAGAATCAATGGTTTGGATTTTTGTATCAACTGAAGGTTGGTACTTGGCATGGTTTTGATGGGCCTTTCTATTCTTAGAACCAATGTCTTTGTTCCTCTAAAACTGATGGTCTTGATGATCACAACAAGTGGTTTCAATCGATGATTTTCCTCACTCTATCAAACGATGGTCTCTCTGGGTTCACAAACGATGGCTCTATAGATTTGATGGTTCTTATATTTACTTGGATCAATGGTTCACAACTGACGGTCTTCATGGTGTCAACACCTAATGGTGGTTAAGATGTCCACAACTGATGGGGTGACAAACCTTCTACTTTAAGATCCAATGGCACCACTAGCTCCAATATTCGATGGTCCTACTTGGTGCATGATCTGATGGATATTCTAGCCTCATCAAAAGTTGGTTTCTCTAGTGGGTAGTCCAATGGTTTTTCTTACATGGAATCGGATGGTTTTGTCTATCTAACATCTGATGGTTTTGCTTGTTGGAGGTTCATGATTTGATGATCTTGTGTGAGGTTCATGATTTGATGGTTCGGGTATGAAGCTCCTAATCCGATGGTTATGTCTTGACTATATGCATCCATGACCCGATGCAGATGCTAAGTTCTAGGGTTTATAGCTTTACCCATGTATGTGTGGAATCGATGGTTAATTGTAAACCTAACCCTAATGCATTTAAATGATGATGGTTAATCACACTTCGCTTCCTTGTATGTGGCTATGATGAAGTAATACTCTCTCAATGTTATAGTAACTATACTATGTTACTCTATGAAAATCATAGCTCTTTAATACAATTTTATGTTGAAACTGAGCATCACAGGTATGGTGATGATTTGTTGAACTTATCCATGGTGTGGAAAGATGATGATGTTCTTACAGGAAGTTATGTGAGTGATCTTAATGACATATGGGCATGGTTTGAGCCCTCTTGGGGGTGTGACCCTCTTCACGTGTAACAAGAATTGTTATTCTATGATGAGGTGATAAGAATGTATCTCATAGTTTTATATCTCTAAGAGTTGTATGATGCCCATGTTTTTGTAGTGATCTTTCAGGGTTTGTATGTTACTTGTTTGATGCAGCCTTAATTCACCCAGTTGCCATTAATTAATTAAGAAAAATTATAATCATGTAGTTCCCTATCTCGCAGAACCATTCCAGTATTAGGGCTTTTTGGGTGGTAAAATGAGTATTCCAGAAGGGAAGCTCAAAGTTGCATACCATTGAGTATGTGCGGGTACAAAGGGAGTACATCCTTGACATACTGATCCCATGTCTGGATGATGGTTGTGGCCATGCCTCAGATTGAGAGTGGTTGAGGCCATGTGTCAAATATTTGTATATTTCATGTGTTTTAGGATAGTTGCAGTTGTACATTAGATGATAGGGATTTGTATACCCTAGTTACTAGTTCCGTGACCTATATACCAAGGACAAACTAGGTTGTTTGTGGCTTGACTATATATGTCACTGCGGCAGACTCGTACTGACCAAGGGTGGAGAGATCTTAGGAATCTGGCTCTCCCAGATCTTATATGGAACTGAATGGCACTTTGTAGTGGTGAGTTGGAGTTTAAGTGGTATACCTCAAACTCCCTAGGGCTTAATAAAACATGTAATCTAACCATTTAGCATATCTTTTAGGGTTAAACATGATTCACTTTGGTTGATAACCCTTGCCTCGTTTCTTATATCACTTAGTTGGTATATAATGTGGTAAGAGAATTCAACTTTTTAAAAGATGACAGTTTATATGTTCCTTTATATATCATATTAGTCATCCTTGTTGTTATACTATCTATTTAATCTGCTTAAATCTATTTAAAATCTAACTAGTTGTTATTCAATTATCATTTTGAGAGTTATATATCTTGTTGGGAAATGGGTCTCACCTTGTGGGTCATCACATCTTTTTCGGTGATCGTCAATGACGTCATCAGGTTTGTGGATGCAAGGAAGAGAAGCTTGGAGAGAAATAGTAACATAAGGTTGGCTAGTAGTTAGAGTGTCTTAGAGTCGTCCTTATACTCTCAGGTCAAGGCAAGGGATGTTTTGTAGATAATATATACATCGACTCGAGTTTTTGGCAGTATGATGATGTTTACATATGGCTTGTATATGTGGAACACATATCTTTTTTATACATATTGTGTCTAAGGCCACTAGATGGATGTGGTATGTGCGGATATGCATGTTGTTGGACTCATGTAAATGTTCATGAATATGTTTTCAACATTTATTTCGATTTTAATTTACCCTATTTTGTGGATATATGGTTAATTAGTGATTGATCATGTGTTTTTTTTAGTAATCTCATTTAGTGTGGTGGGGTGTCACATGTTATGTTGGTACTAGAACTTAGGTTCATTGAGTCTATAGGGTATCACATCTTATGTAAACTAACATATCTAATTATAGCTTATATATATATGCAAATATGTCTAGTGAACGTGAAGATCATGCGAGGAGTAGATTTGTCTTTCCAGGAGGTGGCGGTAGGGGGCTAGTACATTATGGTAGAGTGCCTGAGATGGGATCAAAATAGCGTGCAGTGCCTCAGTTCGACCCTACTACCTTGGAAAATCTAGCTTTCTGGTCCATATTTTGACAGCTCATGACGACAATTGTGCACTTCGCAGATAGAGCACTCACACCTCATGCTATTCGCTAATGCTGAATCTCAGCTTTCTAAGAAGTTGTTTGAGAGGTTGAGACGTGTTGGAGGAATTGATTACACAAGTATTACAGACCTGACTGACACCAACATGTGGTTAACCGAGCTTGAGAAGGGGTTTAAGATCCTAAACATGCAATAAAAGGACAAGGTGAAGCATGATATTTATCTGATTAAGGGAAGTGTTAGCCATTGGTGTTCCATAGAAGAGGAGAAGAGATTAGAAGTTATTGTGAGTTGAGAAGCGTTTTGATGGTAGTTCATGGGATGCTACTTCCCATATACATATCTAGATGAGAATAAAACCATGTTTGAGACGTTGTACAAAGGTTCAATGTCCATCAACAAGTATGAGGTGAAGTTTATGGAGATTTTGATGTTCTATCCTCATATGGTAGCAACTGAAAGGAGAATATCTGGAGGTTTGAGAAGGGACTGAGTTTGGATTTGTCTACGACAACATATGCTTTGGAGAATAGAGATATGTTATATACCTTTTTGGAGTCAGTAATGAGGATTGAGAGGTCTACGAACAAGAAGCGTGAAGCCAGTGATAAGAAGTGTCCAGCTCAGTTCATGGCTTTAAGAAATTGAGGTTCTCATCACTGCAATTCCAGTAGAGATCAACATTTTTTGAGTAGATGTCATGAATACCATCACATTGATCGTTGAACAAGGGCTGAGGTCACAAATTTCCACCAGTAAGAGCATACAGTGCAATGTCAGTGTCAGTGACAGGGCCTTCTAGGATGTAGTACGACTCAAGAACTTGCCACATGTGTGGACAAGTAGAGCATTTGAGGTGGTCTTTCCCTATGAAGGATGAGGAAGTGACACAACAACCGAGGTAGAGTCTTTGAGGTTTGTAGAAACATCAATTTAGCAGTGGTGGTGGTAGAGGACGTGGTCCACCGTCACAGGTAGGGTCATCAAGACCAGCTGGAAGAGGACGAGGATGATAACATGCGATGGTTAGATTCTATTCTATGAGTCATCTGGAGGTAGTGGTCAATCCATATGTCATGATAGAACTTTTTCACTCTAACTTATCTTCTTCTTCTTTTGTATCTATTTTAGTTGACATGGGTGTGACACACACTTTTATCACTATATAAGTGATAAGTAGTTGGTATATGCATGTTTGTAGAAGATTTGATAGCATGCCCTTTAGTTCATTCCTCTGAGTTGCGGGATGTGTGTCCATCTTGTGTTCTTTCTTTCTCAGGGTGTTTCATCCAAGTGGATTTTATGCCACTTGACATGCATGGATTTGATGTGATCCTAGGGATGGATAAATTATAGAAGTACAAGGTTGTGTCGAATTTTCGTTCCAAGGTGGTGATGCTCAGTGAAGGAGATGTCTCTTAGACTTTCCAAGGTGATAGGAAGATCCTTACTATGTGTTTTGTGTTGGTTGTGATAGCTGAGAAGTTGATGAGACAAGGGTGTATGGATTGCTTGGCACATGTTGTGGATACCAAGATGAGGAATCATAGTATTCAGGAGGTACTTATAATGAGAGAGTTTGAGGATGTCTTTCCATAGGATTTTCTTGGTGTTGCACCTCCTAGAGAGATTGATTTTGAGATCAATTTTGTTCTTGGAACATAACCTATAGCATATTCACCTTACAGGACGGCACCCACAGAGATGAATGAGTTGAAGAAATAGTTGCAGGAGTTGTTAGAGAAGGGTTTCATCAGACCAATCACTTCCCCTTAGGGTTCTCCGGTGTTGTTTGTGAAGAAGAAGGATGGTTCCATGAGACTTTGCATAGACTACATACAGTTGAACAAGGTCATAGTGAAGAACAAGTATCTATTTTCGAGGATTGTTGATCTATTTGATTAGTTGAGAAATGCTACAATGTTCTCCAAGATAGACCTGAGTTTAGGATATCACCAAGTATCAAGGAGGATGACATACCTAAGATTGCTTTTAGGATGAGGAACATTCATTATGAGTTTGTGGTTATGATGTTTAGGCTAACCAATGCACCGACAACTTTTATGGATCAAATGAATAGGGTGTTCAGACCTTTCCTAGATTAGTTTGTAGTTGTGTTTATAAATGATAAACTCCATGGATAGTCAGCATCATGAGCAACATCTTCACCAGGCATCAACATTGTTGAGGTGACACTGACTGTATGCCAAGTTCAACAAGTGCGAGTTCTGCTTGATCAAAGTATCTTTTTTGGGTCATGTCATATCTGCTAAGGGAGGTTGTGTAGACTCGAAGAAGGCAGAGTAAGTGCTGGAGAAAGAACATCCCCAGACGCTGACCGAGGTTCGAAGTTTCCAAGGCTTGGTAGGTTACTACAAGAGATCCATTAGGAATTTTAGTGTTGTAGCATTACCCATAACTAAGTTAACCAGGAAAGGTGTTCCTTTTGTCTGGGATGACAAGTATTAGGATTCTTTCTAGTTGTTGAAGGACAAGTTGACCAATTCTCCAGTGTTAGTGCTACTAGAGAAAGGGAAAGTCTACATCATCTTTTGGCATGCTTCTCACTACGGCTTGGGATGTGTGTTGATGCAGGACAAGAACGTGATTTCTTGCGCTTTGCAACAACATAAGAAAGACAAGGAAATCTAATCGACACATGACCTGGATCTAGCATTTGTGGTTAATGCCTTGAATATTTTGAGACACTATCAATATGGAGAGAAGTGACAGATCTTCACAGACCAAAATAACCTTCAGTATATCTTCTCAAAGAAAGAGTTGAACATGAGACAAAGAAGATGGATGGATCTGATCAAGGACTAATAATGCATGGTAGACTATCATCTAGGTAAGGAGAATATGTTGGCTGATGCGCTAAGAAGGAAGTCATCTTCATCATCATCTATAGACAAGGCACAACTACACTCTATGGTGTGTCACAAGTGGGATATGTTGATATCTCTTTGTGATATGAATGTACAGTTGGAAGTATCTCTGTTGGTAGGATTGTTAGCACAGTTGTAGGTTAAGCCTACATTGATACAGCTAATCAAGGATTCATAGAAGAATGATGCAGTAATATAGAATATCAGATCAAAGTTTGGCAATAGGAAGCATGATTCCTTCCATTGAGTAAGATGATGGGACAATTTGCTTCCATAACATTATAGTGGTTCCAGATGTTGATGGCTTGAGTAAGATGGTACTTGAGGAGGCTCATTCCTCGTTGTACATGATGCATCTTGGTAGTACCAAGATGTACCATAATCTTAAATATTTGTACTGGTGGTCGGGTATAAGGCGTGATGTGGCAGAGTTCGTTGCTAAATGTAGAGCTTGTTAGTAGGTCAAGGCTGATCATAAGAAGCTTGCATGGAGTTTACAACCTCTACCAATACCACAATGGAAATGGGGATCATATAACCATGGACTTTGTGGTTAGTCTTCCTAGGAAATCCAAAGGTTATGATTCCATTTGGGTGATAGCTGACAGATTAACCAATTCAGCTTACTTTCTTCCAATCAAGACGACGTATACAACAATGAAGTTGGCACAAGATATGTTGATGAGATAGTTCGTCTGTATGGTATTCTAGTTACCATAATATCTTCCAGAGGTACTCAATTTACATGTCAGTTTTGGGAATGATTGCATATAGCTTTTGGGACACAATTGAGGTTTAACACAACTTTCCACCCGTAGACAAATGGTCAAATAGAGAGGACCATTCATACTTTTGAAGATCTCTTAATATCTTGTGTTATGTAGTTTTCTGGCAATTGTGATGTGCATCTGAGTTTGATTGAGTTTTCCTACAACAAGAGTTATTAGAGAAGTATAGCTATGGCACCATATGAGGCTTTGTATGGAAGATGTTGTCGGTCATCCCTTTCTTGGTATGAGAGAGGTGATTATCACCTTGTGGGTCCTAAGGTAGTGAAACTGACTACAGAGAAGATAAGGGTGATACAACAATATTTGAAGGCAACTCATGATAGATAGAAATCATATGCCAATAACCATTGTAGACCTATTGAGTTCCATGTTGGAGACTATGTGTACCATAAGGTTTCCCATTGGAAGGGTGTGTTGAGATTTGGCAAGGAGGGTAAGTTGGGTCTTAGGTTTATGGGACCATACCCTATCGTGGCACATGTTGGGAAGGTGGCATACAAGCTGAAGTTACTGCTAGAGTTGCACAGGTTGCACAATGTCCTTCATTTCTCCATGCTAACAAAGTGTCACCCTGATACCGAACAAATGTTGCAGCCTATGGAGGTGGAGTTGGAAGGAGGGTATTCCTTATGTGGAGGGTCCGATGTTGATCCTTGATAAGCATGTGTCAAAGTTGAGGAAGAAGGAAATAGACTTAGTTAAGGTGTTGTGGCATCACCATGGTGTGCAGGAAGCCATGTGGGAGTTAGAGGTTGATATGTGTAGGAAGTACCCGTCTTTGTTTGCATAGGATTTTGAGGGAAAAAGCCTTGTTAGGGGATTATGGTTGTAAGACCCCTGACTTTGTGTTTTGGTTGGACATGCTTTCTTATCATAATTTGATGCTTAAAACCTTAATCAAAACCTAATATGTGCTTTGACATCATGTGAAAAAGTTAAGTTTCAAAATTACTCCAGTGTGGACATTGTTTGAGCATGTTTTGCTATTTATGTGCTTGTTTTGGGATTTTATGCAATTTACCCATATATAGGGTTTTTCTTGTAATTTGTCACATGATTGTTGTGCCTCGCATATTTTCATATCATGTCTGATATATTTGTACCTTGGGGCACCTTGTTGTACCTTGGTTTAGTGGTGACATCTAACCTAGGGTTGAAGGCTAGGGTTTCCTCACCTACATGTCCTAACTCGATGGTTTCCTTTGGATGTTAGGATCCAATGGTTCACCTCTATGTGGTACAGTATGATGGTTTTCTTGAGTGGCTTGAAGTTCGATGGTTTGTCTTTGAGGCACCTAGGTTTATGATTCACCAAGTGAGGTGCAATAATCGAATGATACCTAGGGTTTTTCTTTGGTGACCAAGGGATGTCATCATCCGATGAATCAGCTGTTGTTGAAGGTCGATGGTTCCTCCGGGGTCTCCTCATTTTAAGGATCAATGGTTAACATGATTTTACATGGATGAGATGTTTTTACCATGGACACATTGCATACCTGGCTTGACACCTCTTCCTTCCTTTCTTTTTCACCCCAAGATTTATATACCTCCCTCCCTCCATGCAAATGAACTCTTTTGACACTCTCTCTTCTTTGTTTTCTGCTTGGAGCACGTCCCTCTTTCTTGATGGAGGAGAAGGAGCTCAACAAAGAAGAATCCTATCCAATCTTGCTTGCATGTTCACCTAGGGTTTGGATCTACCCTCTCTTCAAGATTGTGGAGCTTCGTTAGCTTGTTCTTGACCTTTGCAAGTAAGATCTTTCTTCCTTTGTTTTCATTGCTGCCCTATATTCTCTCTCTTCCTTATTGGTTGGATCCATGGTGTTCTTGGTGGATCATGTCCTAGAGGTTGAAGAAAATCTTCTCTCTTCTTCTTTGACCTAGGGTTTGCTTGTTCTTGGAGAAAGGAGCTAGCTTAGACATGTGGAGTGCTCAAGCTAGGGTTTCTTTTCTCCCTCTCTCAGAGCTACCTTGCTATTTGGACCTTCATCTCCTTATTTGAGAGGAGTTATATAACTTTGTTCATGTTTATTACTTACTCTTAACTTACATGTACAAGATCTTGCTGTAAAATGTAGTGCTAAGTAGAAAGATGCTACCTTTGCTTAGGGTTTGAGCTTGTTTGGTATTTCTTGAGTAGATAATCTTCCTTGATGTACCTCTAAACCTTGTGCATATTTCTACCTTGGAATTGGAAACTCTAGACCTTGCATGCATGTGGAAACCTATTAGAACTCGTCACACTAAACGATAGTTATATAACTTTCTTCATGTTTATTACTTGCTCTTAACATGTACAAGATCTTGCTCTAAAATGTATTGCTAGGTAGAAAGTTGCTACCTTTATCGAGGGTTTGAGCTTGTATGGTAGTTCTTGAGTAGATAATCTTCCTTGATGCACCTCTAAACCTTGTGCATGTTTCTTCTTTGGAATTGGAAACTCTAGACCTTGCATGCATGTAGAAACCTGTTAGAACTTGTCATGCTAAATGAGATTACTCAAAATTCAAAACACGATCGATCATTAATTAACCACATAGCATAAAAGGGGGATAATTAAAACTGATTAAACATTCCAAACATAACCAAAAACATTTATATAAGAGCCTAACATCTTGCATACATTCATATATCATGCCAAGTATCTTTTACACTATTTCGTGACCTCGACGACAACATATATACAAAAGACATTATTCACATATAAAACATATACAACCAACATGATGCTATCAAAAGCTCAAGTCTAGTAAAACATCATATACAGCCTTCCTTCCTACACCTGAGAGTACAGGGACGACACTAGTAACTAGGGTATACAAAACCCTATCATCTGAGGTACAACCGTAGTTGTCCTCATTCACGTGCATAAATATATAACACACGGCCTCAACCTCTCACAATCAGAGACATGACCGCAACCATCCTCCATAACCTTGGGATCAGGATGTCAAGGATGTACACACCCTACACCCACACATACTTAATAGTATGCGACTCCAATATTCCCGTAGGAATACTCATTTCACCATCCTTCTTGTCAGTACACTACATTATTAGGGTTTCACTGCATTAGTTATTACCAATTGGTGAATTAAGGTTGCATCAAACAAGTGAACATACAAACCCTAATTCATTGCTAACAAACATTGATATATAACACTTCAGAAGATATAAAATTTATGAGACACATTCCTCATTTCATCACAACATGGTACTATTTCATTACCATCCATGAGACTATACTTGCCATTACACCATCATAGGATATAAATCCTTATCACATTATCCCAAGGTACCAACCCATGTCACCATAAAGAGAATTACACCTCCATAAGGGCTCAAGACATGCCCAAAGGTCATTATGACCATCACATCATTTCTTGCATGAACATTATTATCCTTCAACACCTTGAAGAAGGTTCAACTTACCCCATCATGCTTTCTATTCACAAAGATAGAATTAAAAAGCATCAATCATAAGGACTATGATAACCACTAGTTAACATACCAAAGTTACCACAATCACTTAGAGGGAATATTATATCATCATATCATACAAGGGAGCTAAGTACGATTAACCATCACTAGGTTAAGTTCAATAATATAGGTGGAAGGGATTTTGAAAA
This sequence comes from Alisma plantago-aquatica, assembly GCA_963693085.1. Lineage (NCBI taxonomy): Eukaryota > Viridiplantae > Streptophyta > Magnoliopsida > Alismatales > Alismataceae > Alisma > Alisma plantago-aquatica. The sequence goes on from OY856410.1 coordinate 9,234,191, forward strand.
CCATCACCTCAAACTAAACCATAGATTCACACAGTTACTTAGGTTAAACCACATCCTGCACACATAGCATCCTCACTCAATCTTGAATGCACAAAGTAAAGCATTACCATCAAATCCCATACTATCCTCAAGTAACACAAACTTTAGCCATCAGATTGTAGCATTAAACCAATTATCAAAACTTAATGTTAATCAAACATCAATTCTAAATCATCCAATCCATGCCATTGGATTAGGTGTAGCAAACACAAACCACCGAATCATAAACCACACCTAAAACTATCAAATTCAAGGCAAACAAAACCATTGAATCATGTGCATTAATCACCATTATATGATTATGAGAAACCATAGGATTATATATCTCAAAGGACCATGGTTTGCTGAATTCAAAAGTATCATTGATTGTGGACTTTAGGTCCACCATAGGTTGTGGGCACCATCAAAGCCATTGGATTTTGATACAAGGAAACCATCGTTTGTGGACCAACCAGTTTGCTTGAGAACCATCGACCAAAGGGCCAATGAAACCATCAAGTCTTGACCCAATGTAACCATCAAGTGTCATCACTAGGTGAGAAAACATATCAACAAAACCAGCATTTGAGAGACCAAAGATACTATCATTTGGTAGGACCTAAGACTATCAATTTAGCCACTTGAGAGAGCCTCAAAATCATTAGATGTGAGAGGTAACATATCCATCGGTTTCAAGCATAAAAGAAGATCCAAATAGCAACTAAGGTGCCCACCATTGGTTTGCATAAGGGGCCCAACCATTGGATCATGGAAAAGGTAGAAACCAGTTCAAAGCCCTAAGGGAAAGCCATCATTTATCACCTAAAGGAAACCCTAGAGTCAAAGAGCAAAATCATCAATTTGGACCATATGAGGGAGCATTAAAACAATAATTTGTCAAGCATAAGAAGGTCCAAATAGAAGCTAAGTATAGACCATTGGTTGGTGTAAGAAGATCAAGAAAAATAGCACCAAGAACCAAACCATCAGGTTGCAAAACAAGGAAGGAAATCATCTCAAAACCCTAAGAAGAACCATCATTTGAGTGAGAAAAACCCATGGGTTTCCATATGCATGCAAGGTCCAGAACTACACTACTAAAGAAGGATTGTGCATAAGGTTTAGGGTTCATCCAAGAAGATAAACTACTCAAGAATCATTACGTAAGCTCAACCCTAGGCAAATATAGCAACTTTCCACTTAGAACTTCATTTTAGAGAAATATCTAGTAGATGCAAGCTAGTGGTAAGAAATAAATGTGGAGAAAGTTATATAACACGCCTCAAAGATGATGAAGAAGGTCCAAGAAGTAAGAAAGCTTGAAGAGAGATGAAGGAAACCCTAGATTGAGCACTCCACTCAGCCAAGCAAGCTCCTTCTCCAACAGCAAGCAAACCTATAGGTCAAAGAAGCAAGAAAGAAGGCATCTTCAACCTCTAGCTCATGCTCCATTATTGATCTGACCAAGAAGAAGAGAGAGGAAGGTTGTACAACAAGGAAAATGAAGGAAGAGAGGAAGGTCTTACTTTATTAGGTCAAGCACAAACTAAGGAAGCCCCACAAGCTTGAGGAGAGGGTATATACAAACCCTAGCTTGAGCACTCCACTCAGCCAAGCTAGCTCCTTCTCCAAAAGCAAACAAACCCTAGCTCAAAGAAGCAAGAAAGAAGGCATCTTGAACCTCTAGCTCAAGGTCCACCATGGACGCAACCAATAAGAACAGATAGGAAAGTAGGAGAGTAAGTAAAACGAAGGAAGGGATGGAGTTCTTATTTTCTTTGGTGAAGAACAAGCTAAGGAAGCCCCACAAGCTTGAGGAGAGGGTAGACCCAAACCCTCGGTGCACATGCAAGCAAGATCAGCCAAGATTCTCCTACCTTGGATCCTTCTTCTCCAAATAGAAAGGGGGAAGAGCTCCATGAAGCAAGGAAGAAGAGAGAGAGAGATCTAGGTTTGTAAAGAACTCATTTTCTTGCAAGGAGGGAGGTATATAAAGCAATGGGTGAGAGATAAAGAAGGTTAAGGTGTCTAGCCATGATTGCCATGTGTCTGAGGTCAAAAGCATCACATCCATGCAAACCAACAAGCCCATCAGTTGTAGGAGTCAGGAGGACCATTGAATATTGAATCCTAGGTCAACCATTGACCTCCAACAGTAGGGTGACCATCAGATCTTGGTCCCAAGGGGTGAAACCCTAACACCGCCATCAGTTCAACACTCTACTCAGTGAACCATCAATCCAGGGAGATACAAGAGGGAAAACCATCAAGCCTCATGCCTCTAGGAACCAACATTGGATCCCAACACACCAAGAAAACCATCAGATCCCAACTCACAAGAAGAACCATCAAATTCTAGAACTCAAGGTAACCCATCTATGAGAGGAAACCCTAAGTTCAACCCTAGGTAGATGCCACCATAATAACCAAGGTGTAACAAGGTGACCCAACGTAGAACTAGCCCAAGCATGATATGAAAACATGTGAGACAAAACAATCATGTGAAAATTTTCAAGAAAAACTTAGACACGTTTAAATTGCATAAAAATCCAAAACGAACATCTAAATGCATAACTTGCTCAAACAGTATCCAAACTGGACCTAACTTGAAATATAGGTTTCTCACGTGATATAAAATCACATATTAGGGTAAGATTAAGATTTTAAGCATCGAATAAAGGTATTAAAGAATGTTTAACCCAAAAGCAAGGATAGGGGTCTTACAATCATAAACCTCTAACAGGGATTTCTCCCCCAAAATCCTAAGCAATGAAGATGGGTACCTCTGATGCACATCATAACTAACCTACACGTGGTTACTTACATCATGTGGTGATGTCAAACACTTTCATAGACATCATGTTTTTCTCCCTCAAATCATGTATGTGTCATCTTGGGTCAACGTAGAAACCCCCACATAAGAAAACATCCTCATCCAACTCCATCTTCATTGTTTATATCTCTATTCCTATACCAGGGTGACACCTCCTCAAAATGGAACGTAGAAATTGGTGTGCAACCTGTGCAACTCTGGTAGTAACCCTGACTTGGAGCTCTAGTTGTTGTCCTAAACTATTTCCATTTGTTTTTGAATCACTATGTCCTTCATTATGGTCCATCATATCCACACATCTTAAAAATCTATTACTTTACCTATTCCTTACCAAACAAGGAGTATCATGTATCTCCTCCCATAATCAGCTTCTCAAGGAGTCATGTCTATGCTCCTTTGGTGGTTGGTGTAGTAACTAACTCAATCAATCATGTTAACATCCTTTATTTGCCAAAAATTGTAGAACATATGTTCTCAAAAGATCTTCCAATCGTCTGAATGGTTGACTAACCACCAATCTATAATGTAAGGTTGTATTGAACTTCCACTATGTACTTATAGGCTTCTAAGGTTTCTCCTTGGCTTGTTGACATATGTACACTTGATTATATTTGTTCCATACCCTATTTCACACTTGGCTGTCGTCGCATGTACTTCAACTTATGATACATCTGTGTATTGTCCGCATACATCATTTGTGTAAAAAAAAAGAGTATCCCTAGATATTATATCACTCAAATCACCAGTGTATCGAACCATTGTCTAGTAGTGAATGAACACGGTCATGTCACCTGTCATATGGAATCCATCATGCTCCCTGTTGTGATACACTGATATGATGTCCTGCATCATGGTGTCATCCACTTGTATACCCTTGATCTACTATAGTGGTGTGGGTCTGACTTGTGGTTGTGTCAACGATCCTGACAACAGAGGTGCTTCCAATTATATCTCCTTCTATTGAAGCAAAAGGAATTGTTCTCTTACCTTGTATCGAAAATATCCCAAATCTTTCTTCAAAGCATTACAAAAGACGGTGTATCCTTCCATTTTTGTTCTGACAACACTAGCACTGGAGCACTTGTCAATTTATCCATCAACATTTGGAAAGAACATTGGCACAAATGTTAACACTTGTCATTCCACACAAGAAGGAATACCTTTCCTAGTCAATGTTGTTAGGGGTAAAGCAACGACGTTGACGTTCTGAATGAACTTTCATGTAGTGTCCTGCTAGGCTTAAGAATCTTCATCTCTCAGTCAATGTCTGGGGCTGATCCCACTCCAACACTATCTTCACCTTCCTTGGATTCACACAACAGACGTAGAAGAAATATCATAACCCCAAAAAAACACTTTAGACACCCAAACTCACTCTTGTTGGGATTGATACACAGTTATTGTTACTTCAACAATCCTAGGGCTTAGCGAAGATGTTGTCCACGTTTTTGACCATCTCTGAAGACATTGAGATGTTATCAGCAATATTTGTCACAACTCATAAGGACATGACTTGAGCACTTTGTTCATCAAGTCCATAAACATTGTTGATGGATCAGTTAGTCTAAACGACACACACATGAATTCATAGTGATCATGCAACTTATGTTATCCACTTTGATTTATGTCTGATGATATTCCAACCTCAAGTCTATCTGAACGAATACTATAACACCTATCCACTGATCAACAAACCATCTATCCTTGGTAATGGTCTTGTCCAGCTGTAGTTAGACCATTTACAACATCGAATAATCACTCTTCTTCTTTCCAAACTACACTTGGAGGATCTCAGCATCACACTCTCTCTTTCTAAGGGAAAAGAAACATTGGGAAGTTCATATGATAAACATCTTCAAACTCCCATACTACTGGTACACCCCAGATACCAAGGCTTGTCACCTTGGTATCCACTACATGTGCTAAGAAGAACTCACACCCTGGTATCATCAACTTATCTACCATTATAACCATCTCAGAATGTATAGGAGGAGTCTTCCTAACTCTTGGAAGGTTAAAAAAATAATTCCTATCACAAAACATCATGATCTTGGAAACAGAGTCCAAAACATATGTGTGCCACACCAAGGTGTCCACTTCCAGGATTAAAACAAATCCAAACATACCAAGTGGCATAAGATCCACTTGAAAGTTGCACTTCGAAAAGAAAGAACATAAAGGAAAAAAGTTCCTCAACACAACAACACTCTCCAGGGGTTACTAGCAACGGGTTACTGATTACCTTCATTATACAAGTTACAACTTTTTATGTATCATTTTACCTTTTTCATTTAGGTTCCTTAACATCAACATAGGAATTATTAAGATTAGCATATCTCATTGCCCTTTCTCATTAACTTATTATCATTCATGTGTATGTCATCTTGTTTTATCATATTTTTTCGATCACTTATCAAGGGGTAGTTCATCATATTTGACAATTTCTTCATTTAACACAGATCATCTCCCTTTAAAATCTTCCATGTGTCATGAAAGTTTTTACATTAACACAGTCTTACTCATGTGAAATGGTATGAGATTATCTCATGTTTCACTTTATTCATCTATTATTTTTCTTATTCATCCTCTCATATCACACTTGTCTCAGGAGTTCATCATTCTTGTGTGGATTTTATACCTTAAATCATTCCATTAGCATAGATATCTCTCTCTTTTACTTCATTAACTTCTAGAATTACAGCTTCAAGAACTCCTTTTGAGATTATTTGTATTCAGATTTAGGTTTCATGGCATTTTATCTTTCTCTTTAGTTACTAAAGAATTCAAGTTTTGATAGGTTACAATGTAATTTTCATTTTTCTTTAGAGTAAGATTAAGATATTTTCATCATGACTTCTTATTCATTATGATCTTTAGATTGTTTCAAATTGACCCTTGATCAAGGTAATCAGAAAGATTACAATATAAGAGTTCCATGCTTACCTTTTATTCAATAATTGAATATCTGGCTAGGTCATCAAAATAATGAGTTTAGGAAGTATGCATCATGTCCACATGTCATGTTCCTTACTTAGTCATCATCCTAGTCCTAAATCTGAGTGTCCATGCAGACGCAGCAAACCTAAAGATCTGATACCAACTTGTTAGAATCTGTCTCACTAAACGACATCACACAAAAGTCTAAACATGATCGATCATTAATTAACCACATAGTATAAAAAGGGGATAATGAAAATCAGTTAAACATTCCAAAGATATCCAGAAACATTTCATAAGAGACCAACATCTTGCATATCTTCATATATCATGCCAAGTATCTTTTACAACTGTTGTGTGGCCTCAACCACAACATATATATAGAAGATGTTGTCCACATATACAACATATACAACCAACATGATTCCATCAAAATCTCAAGTCAATTAAAACATCATATACAACCTTCCCGCCCGGACCTGAGAGTATATAAATGACACTAGTAACCAGGGTATACAAAACCCTATAATCTGAGGTCCAAATGCAACTATCCTCAATCACATCACATATACAAATATTCAAGACAAGTCCTCAACCTCTCTCAATTCAAGGCATGACCACATCCATCCTCCATAACCTTGGGATCAAGATGTCAAGGATGTATACTCTTTGCACCTGCACATACTCAAAAGTATGTGACTCTGAGTTTCCCTTAGGAATAATCATTTCACCATCCAGCAAGTCCTGACATTGAAATGGCTCCACGACACATGGAACTACATGATTAGCATTTCACTTGATTAGTTATTCCCAATTGGATGAATTACGACTACATCAAACAATTGGACATAGAAACCCTATTCATTTCTAACAAACATTATTATATAACAACTTGAGAAGATATTAAACTTATAAGACACATTCCTCGTTTCATAATCACATGGAACTATTTCATTACCATCCATGAGACTATTCTTATCATCACACCATCACATGACATAAATCCTTATCACATTATTCCAGGGTACCAACCCTTGTCAGCATAAAGAGGATTACACCTCCATAAGGGCTCAAGACTTGCCCAAAGGTCATTAGGACCATCACATGATTTCTTGCATGAACATCAGTATCCTCCAACACCTTCAAGAAGGTTCAACTTACCCCATCATGCTTGATGATACATAGATATAGCATAAGAAAGCATCAATCATAAGAACTATGATAACCACTACTTAACATATTAGGGTTACAATAATCATTTAGAGGGAATATTCCTTCATTATATCATACAATGAAGCTAAGTATGATTAACCATCATTAAGTTAAGTTCAACAAGATTGGTGGAAGGGATGTTACAAATCAACACCTCAAACGAAACCATATACACACACCTACTTAGGTTAAATTACACCATACACACATAACATCCCCATCCAATCTTGAATGCACAGAGTAAAACATTACCACAAATCCCATACTGTCCTCAAATATGGATTCATACATAACACAAAGTTTAACCATCAGATTGTAGCATTAAACCAAAACAATCAAAACTTAGGTTCATCAACCATCAACTTTAAATCATCCAATCAAAATCATTACATCAGGTGCAACAAGCACAAATCATCAAATAATAAACCACACCTAAAACTATTGGATTCGAGGCAAACAAAACCATTGAATCATGTCCATTAATCACCATCATAGGATCATGAGAAACCATAGGATTATAAATACAAAAGGAACATCATTTTCTGACTTCAAAAGCACCATTGATTGTGGACTTTAGGTCCACCATTAGTTGTGGACACCATCAAAGCCATTAGATGTTGATACAAACAAACCTTGACCCAGTGTGGCCATCGAGTGTCATCACTAGGTGAGAAAACATATCAGAAAATACATCATTTGAGAGACCAAAGAAATCATCATTTGGTAGGACCTAAGAACATTTCTTTAGCCACTTGAGAGAGCCTCAATTAGAGAACTCGTTACACTAAATGAAATTACTCAAAACATAAAACAAAATCAATCACCAATTAACCACATACCAAAAAATATGGGTTAATTAAAACCAATTTAAACATTAGCATCCGCTCAGAAACATTTGCATAAGAGCCCAACATCTTTCTTATATCCACACTATACCAAGAATTTGATACAAATTGTTTTATCACCTTAGCGACAACATATATACATAGGAGAACAATATTTGTATATGCCACACAAGAAACATTAACATGCTAACAAAATTTCAATTTGTTTGAAACACCATATACAAACTTTTCATGCCCGGACCTAAGAGTACAAGGATGACTCTAGGACACACTAGACATCTAATCAACATTCTCAAAGATTCATTACTATAGCTCCTCTTTGCTTCCACAAGTTTGTTTTTGTCACGTCAGATTACCTAAAAGAGATGTTGTGAACCACAAGGGTGAGACCCATGTCTTAGCAAGTGATATAAGCTCCAATAATGCTTATTGATTACAACATTTTAAATAATTAAATAGTTCAAAGAAGTTTAATTAGATATAACAAATAGGCTCTGCAACACTGATGATTAACAAAATACATAAAGGAGCTGAAAACAATTATCATCATTAAGCTGACTATCGTCATTTGCCTTGTTAACCGTATGAGAGATTTAGTATCATATGCATAACTAGCATAAGCAAGTCTAGTAGCATATTATCTCTATTAAAATGAATAAGTCTTGCATCATAAGCATACCTAAAAAAATTAGCATGTCTAACAGTTTGAACAGATTAATATCATAAATAGAGCTAACAACATAAGCACTAGTGATGCATGGGTTTTGAGTCACTTTTATAGGCTTATTTTATATCTGTTTTATGCATGTATTTGTCATTTTATTGATTATATTTGCATAATTCACTATAGTTGGCCTTTAAACTCTTTTTGCATCAAATTATACTTCTTTTATAATATTTATATGATTTTATATAATCCCCAGACTTATACACATGTTTCAGCACTTTTTCAGGCACTTTTGCATTGTCCGGAGTCGATACTATCGACCCCCAGGTCGATAGTATCGACATTTCATCAAAAAGCAACCCCAAAACGCGATCTTGGAAGGAATAACCTGTCCCATGGTCGATACCATCGACCTTGGGGTCGATACTATCGACAGCGTCAGGATCTGGCGATTTTCAGCACTAAAACGGAGCGTTTTAATCCGACGGTTGAGCTTTTTCGGAGCCGTAAAGTGGTCCTATGACCTAAGAAGAGCACGGATGGCCCGAGGGGGAGAGGATATTGTGTTGCAAAACATCCAAGAAGGAGAGAGAGAGATAGGAGACGAGAGATGAAGGCCGTCAACCGAGCGATCCGGGCACCTCTGACGGGCGATTTTGCTGCCGGAAGACTGCAAAACGCACGTTTCTCGAGGAGGATCTCTAGGAACACCTTTGTATCAGGGGTTACATGAGTTTTCTCCATGTTTCCCATGTTTTTCTTCTCTACTCCTCTGTCTTTCATTGAGATGACCATGCGGGGCTAATCCCCTTCGTCTTTAGGACCGGGAGTAGCCCGGGAATTCATTGTATGACAGTTTTATATTAGTGAATCATATTTTATCTCTTAAATCCGTGGTATAGTTTCATTTTCTCAATATATTGTTATGCTTGATCACCATAATAATAACCTAATGCCCTTAATCACTTTTAAAGAAGGATTAACGGTTGAAAAGAGACGAAATTTACATTAGTCGATAAATCCCTTGAACAAGGCGGTGTAAAATTAATGGTGGAAACTGATAGATCGTTTATAATGCACCTAGGTTAGGGTATAGGTTACTACGACGGTGGAACTGACCTAAGCATAGGTAGTGAATTGCACCATGACAGTGGGTAATTCTGTTTTCAGGCCACTACCCGGATAAAGAGATAAAATTGAGTAGCTATATAGAATTTAATACAATGAAAACCCGCGGTGAAACCGCAATCCTAAAGATACCTTTCTGAATTGATTAAATTAACCTTTAATTGATTGTTTGCTTTGTTTTATTTTTATTTTCTTTTAATTTTAACAACAACTCTCAACTTGTTAATCGGCTTAGCTGATCGCGACTAGTTACTAGGAGTCACCAACAATTCCGAGTATCCCTGTGTTCGACTCGGGCCTCACAAAGGCATGTATTACTTCGACGCGTATACTTGCGTTTTTAGCGCGTAGTAAAATACACGTCAAGTTTTTGGCGCCGTTGCCTGGGATACGGCGAATAGTTGGCACTTTGAGTGCTACGAGCGGCCATTCTGGGCCACTTTATTTTTTTTATTTAGATTGAAACAACTTCAAATATTTTTAAATTGCTCGATAATTTTTATACTCGTCATAGCACTGTATTGAACTCGAATTTTCTCATTTCAGGTATTGTGCATGGTGCAGACACGTAGTACTGACTACGCAGGTTGCACACCCGAGGTTCCGTTGCCGGGACCTGAGGACGAGGATTATCACGAGCAAGAGCAACCAGAAGAGGTAGATTCCGAACTTGAACAGGAAGAGATGGCCGAGCCACATACTATATGGGACAAGATCAAGGCTTCTTCCTCATCAGCTTCAAAAGGGCCTATAAAGAAGCAGGCAATCAACATACCTACATATAAGATTGATCCGGCGTTGATAAATTTGGTGAAATCAAATGCTTTCCATGGGCTCAAGAATGAGGACCCCGTCGTGCACATCAGCCAGTTTGTTGAGAACTGTGACATGGTAAAAATCGATAGGTTTCCACAGGAGGCACTGTATCTCAAGCTTTTCCCGAGTTCATTGGCGGGAGCCGCGCGAGAATGGTTATATAATATGGATGATGAGTTTGTGGAGTCCTGGAACCATATGGTAGAGGTTTTCTTTGAGAGGTTCTTCCCTCCTGAGAAGACTAACGACATGATCTGGAAGATTCACAACTTTACCCAACAGGCTGGTGAGACATATTCTGAGACCTGGGAGAGATTTCAGGTTATGCTGAGGAGGTGCCCACATCATGGGTTGGATAAAGGGATGCATGTGAAGATCTTTTATTTTGCTCTCTCCGAGCATGATAGGAGTAATCTGGATTCAGCTGGGTCAGGATTCTTTCTGAATAATACGGATACCAGATGTTGGGAGATATTAAAGAACATGGCTAGGAAACAGTCATGGGGTGAAAGAGGCGATGTGGAGCAGGTCAGAGTTGCAGGTGAATCCAAAGTAATTAAGGAGTTGAACGACAAGTTAGATCTGCTAGCCAAGAAGCTGCTAGCTAAGGAAGATTCATCTGAGGATGAGGAACCCCAAGTAAATTACATGCAACAACAGGGCTACAGAAACAATGACTATGCGTGGAGGAAGGACAAAAAGTTCTCTTGGAAGGATCCTAACAACTTTCTACAGGATCCGAAGGTGAAGCCACAGCCTAGAGCTGAAGATAAGAACACCGAATTACTGAGTCAAATGGTGCAGCAGAATCAGGAGATGATGGCTATGTTTGGTAAACAATTGCAATCTCAAGGTGATATTATAACCAAATTTGGGCAGACGCTACAAAGCCATGGAGCACAGATGCGGGCATTAGAAACCACCGTGGCTCAGATTTCAAGTGAAGTGGCGACCATCAAGCACACCAACCAGCAGAAACCGGCCGAGAGTGCAAATGTGGCCCAAGCACACCATCAAGTGAAGTACATGTCTGTGGTAAGCAATGAGGAGGAATCTCAGGTGTCAGAAGCAGAAGATCAAAGCAAAATGAAGTTTGATACGGAAGCAACACCGGAGATACCGTATCCTCGTACTTATTATGGACTGTCGGGCGGAAACACTCTCTTCAGAAAATCCCGCCACAAGCACATGATAGTTGCGCCTACGCTTAGGCGAGAAGAGCAAAGTAAGACTGTCCGTCAAGGTGCTGATGCATCTATTACAGGGGAGGAGTCACAACACATGATTAATGTTGATGATGTTCTGATAAAGCCCACGCCAGAGGGAGTAATTGAAGTAAGTTTAGGGGAGCTGGCCCCGAAAAGCTCATATGTGCCACCTCACAGGCGTGTGAGTGCAGCAGTTGTGTCAAGTCCAGGAAATCCAGGTCCAAAGAAGGAGCACCGGCACTATAGGAAATTCTTGGAAATATTCCGCAAGCTGCATATCAACATTCCGCTGGTGGAAATGATTGAGAAGGTTCCCGCCTATGGGAGGTTCATTAAAGATATAATCAACAAAAAGAGGTGGATCAAAGATACTGATGTATGCAGGATGAATGAAATGGTGAGCTCAATCATTCTTGGGAGCTTACCAGAGAAGAAGAAAGACCCGGGGAGTTTTTATATCCCATGTTCAATAGGCGACCAACATTTTCCACAAGCACAGTGTGATTCGGGTGCCAGTATTAATCTTATGCCTCTGTCCACATTTCAAAAGCTTGGGTTGAAGGAGATAAAGAAATCGGCGGCAACGATTGAGTTGGCGGATGGGTCCATTGTAAGGCCATATGGAGTGTGCGAGGATGTACTCGTCAAGGTAGACAGGTTCATCTTCCCGGTAGATTTTGTTGTCATGGACATGCCACAGCTCCAAAGTTGTGAGATGCTATTGGGAAGGCCGTTCCAAGCTACGGCTGATGTCATCGTTGCCATTGGGAGAGGTACATTGACCTAGGGGATTGGACATGATCGAGTTCAATTCAAATTGCCACATGACTCATTGGAGACATCTCTTGACAACCCAGGTCAAAGGTATCTTTATGTCAAGCCTAGGACATTAAACAAGGGCGCTTGTTGGGAGGCAACCCAACTTTAGGTTCAATTTTATGTTTGCTTATGTTCTTTTATGTTTATGTACTTAGTTTTTGCTTAGGTTTTGATAATTTTTGTAAAAATGGTACCCTAACTCGTGTTTTGAAGTGTGCAGAATGTTAAGGTCGATACTATCGACACCCATGTCGATAGTATCGAGTTTGGAGAAGTAAACGCTGAAGAAAAGTCTATACCATCGACCCTAGGGTCGATAGTATCGAGATTCCTGAAGATTTACAGATAAATTGGTGCCAGTAAAGTCGATACCATCGACCCTAGGGTCGATAGTATCGACACTTTTGAGTTCCCAGGCTTTTAGATGCATCAATTCAACAAAATCGCTGAGTCTGGGTCGATACCATCGACCTTGGTCGATGGTATCGACACCTGCAGGACAGCTACATAAAACAGGCCGTAAAAGGTATCGAAACGAGATTTTTTCGAACCGTTTTTTGCAGAGGAAAGATGGATGAAGCAAGTCACGTCTTAGAACCACTAAGACACAAAAATGGGCCACAAAAAGGAGGGACATAGAAAGCATCACTTGGTCTACTTGAGCATCTAACCATCCTTCTTCGCCACACTTCAAAGCGAACGGTACCGTTGTTCCACCTCTTAAGTGAGAATGTTGACTATGAGGCCATAGTCATATTCAAGCTTGGGGGGTGTTGTAACAACCCTCTATCTTAGTTTTTACTTACTTATTCATGTTGATTTTACTTTTGAGATATTAGTTGTTTTTATTTCTAGGTTTACCGCTTTTGTAGGATCCACATCTATCTAGTGTAATCTGTGGAGCAATAAATGCATGGTTTCAATTGCAAGTTTTACTCTTGGGTTGTGTGCACATGAAAATATGAGTATATTGAAAACTTTTTGAGCTTATTCTTGTGAGTAATTGAGTTTCATAACTGAGGAAGTGCTTGGGTGAGTCAGCTTCAGGACACGGGGACATGAATGACCATCTTTATTGTCTAAGGAAAAGTGATTGACAAGGATGTTTGAGCCCAAACCGACCAAACGCTAACGTGACCTTAGACTAAAGTTTAAGAGAGAAATCCTTCAGTTACCCTGTACACAGGTCTTTAGAGAGGGACATATGATATTTTCGAAAGGTTCTGTCAATTAGTCTTGTGATCTGATCCACCGCAATTTCATCCACACTCCACCATAAGAAATGGGAGCACATTATTGTCTTTCACTTTTTGATTGCATCTCATGTAGATAGGTCTTGCATTATATCTATTTTCACATTTTGTTTTGCATGAAAATGAAAAAAAAAGGATAGAGTAGTTATTCATGCACATTATCCTTAGGTGCATGTCATGGTAGTTGCATAACTGTCATTATGTAGTTGCATTTACATCTTTTGAGCATATTGTACACCATGTATCTTATGTTACTCTGAAAACATTAAAGGTGATGAACTTGTTCCATACCCTCCAAATAGAATGCTTCAGATCCACAAGTATGTAACAAGAAGTGAGCCCGACAAATAATTCATTGTCATCTATGAAAATAAGGGCTTGAAAAAAAATTTTGAAAAAATAATTGAAAAAAAGAGAGAAAAAAAAAAGAATTGAGAAGTAGGAATGAGAGGGAGAAAGGAACATGTTCTCACTTACATACTAAGAAGAATAAGCACATGGTGTAGTTTTCTTAGATATTCCATCTCACCTTGAGACGAAATGATAGTGCATGCATCATTCCACCAAAAATGTAACATTAGGACATTTTCACTTGCATTTTGCATCATGATTGGTCATTAATTTTTGTATTGCATGATTGACTATTATGTGCTTCCATCTCTTCCGCAACCACCTATCCCATCCACCCGTTGCTCTAATCGGTAGGCCACCCATGATATTCTCCTCATTCATTAATATCAGGAGATCTGCTTCCATTTAGATGGTAGTTAGGAAATGAGCAACGGAGATAGGAGATAACAAGATGCATCAAGTATGGACCTGATGAGTTTATCATATTAACTGCTTTAATTGATAGTGTTTCACTGATTGGGGGATAGACATCTTTTACATAGGTCTTTGGTCGCCTGGATGGCAGTTAGTGTTCAGTGGTCAATGAGGGCCGGTTTGTGGAAAGAAAGTGGGGATGATGTAGATTCATTTCATGTATTTATGTCCTGTTGCTGACTTATCTCAACCAGATCCAAAGTTTTGTTGCTCGAGGACGAGCAAGGTTTAAGCTTAGGGGAGTTTGATGCATGGGTTTTGAGTCACTTTTATAGGCTTATTTTATATCTGTTTTATGCATGTATTTGTCATTTTCTTGATTATCTTTGCATAATTCACTATAGTTGGCCTTTAAACTCTTTTTGCATCAAATTATACTTCTTTTATAATATTTATATGATTTTATATAATCCCCAGACTTATACACATGTTTCAGCACTTTTTCAGGCACTTTTGCATTGTCCGGAGTCGATACTATCGACCACCAGGTCGATAGTATCGACATTTCATCAAAAAGCAACCCCAAAACGCGATCTTGGAAGGAATAACCTGTCCCATGGTCGATACCATCGACCTTGGGGTCGATACTATCGACAGCGTCGGGATCTGGCGATTTTCAGCACTAAAACGGAGCGTTTTAATCCGACGGTTGAGCTTTTTCGGAGCCGTAAAGTGGTCCTATGACCTAAGAAGAGCACGGACGGCCCGAGGGGGAGAGGATATTGTGTTGCAAAACATCCAAGAAGGAGAGAGAGAGATAGGAGACGAGAGACGAAGGCCATCAACCGAGCGATCCGGGCACCTCCGACGGGCGATTTTGCTGCCGGAAGACTGCAAAACGCACGTTTCTCGAGGAGGATCTCCAGGAACACCTTTGTATCAAGGGTTACATGAGTTTTCTCCATTTTTCCCATGTTTTTCTTCTCTACTCCTCTGTCTTTCATTGAGATGACCATGCGGGGCTAATCCCCTTCGTCTTTAGGACCGGGAGTAGCCCGGGAATTCATTGTATGACAGTTTTATATTAGTGAATCATATTTTATCTCTTAAATCCGTGGTATAGTTTCGTTTTCTCAATATATTGTTATGCTTGATCACCATAATAATAACCTAATGCCCTTAATCACTTTGAAAGAAGGATTAACGGTTGAAAAGAGATGAAATCTACATTAGTCGATAAATTCCTTGAACAAGGCGGTATAAAATTAATGGTGGAAACTGAGAGATCGTTCATAATGCACCTAGCTTAGGGTATAGGTTACTACGACGGTGGAACTGACCTAAGCATAGGTATTGAATTGCACCACGACAGTGGGTAATTCTGTTTTCAGGCCACTACCCGGATAAAGAGATAAAATTGAGTAGCTATATAGAATTTAATACAATGAAAACCTGCGGTGAAACCGCAATCCTAAAGATACCTTTCTGAATTGATTAAATTAACCTTTAATCGATTGTTTGCTTTATTTTATTTTTATTTTCTTTTAATTTTAACAACAACTCTCAACTAGTTAATCGGCTTAGCTGATCGCGACTAGTTAGTAGGAGTCACCAACAATTCCGAGTATCCCTGTGTTCGACTCGGGCCTCACAAAGGCCTGTATTACTTCGACGCGTATACTTGCGTTTTTAGCGCGTAGTAAAATACACGTCAAGTTTTTGCCAAAAACTTGACGCAATTTTACTGTGCGCTAAAATGCAAGTGAACGCGTCGAGTAGTACATGCCTTGTGAGGCCCGAGTCGAACACAGGGATACTCGGAAATGTTGGAGACTCCTACTAAATATTTGCGATCAGCTAAGACGAATAACAAAGTGGGGTTGTAGAACAAAATTAAAAGAAAATAAAAATAAAACAAGGCAAACAATCGATTAAAGGTTAATTTAATCAATTCAAAAGGATATCTTTAGGATTGCGGTTTCACCGCGGGTTTTCATTGTATTAGGTTTTATATAATGCCTCACTCTTCTCTCTCTATCCAGGTAGTGACCTGAAAAAGTGCTGAAACATGTGTATAAGTCCGGGGATTATATAAAATCATATAAATATTATAAAAGAAGTATAATTTGATGCAAAAAGAGTTTAAAGGCCAACTATAGTGAATTATGCAAATATAATCAAGAAAATGACAAATACATGCATAAAACAGATATAAAATAAGCCTATAAAAGTGACTCAAAACCCATGCATCAACTAGTATTTGCATAAGCATGATTAGCACTATAGGCATTTCTAATTATAGAGTCGTGACTAACATTCTAAACACAACTAACAACATGATATATCTAGCATCATGATAATAATCAGTAGTAGCAGTATAGATATCAACATAAGCATGGCTACTGTATGTAGACAACTACAATCTTAGGCATATTCGCAACATAAGTATATTTACTATCTCTTAATTTCACTAAGCATCATCGTTATGTAAACGGAACAAACAAGGGTTATCAACCAATGTGAAGCGTCATGTATAACCCTAAACAGATATGCTATACGGTTGTATTACATCTTTTATTATGCCCTCGGGAATTTGAATCGTACAATCCAAAGTCCAACTGACCCCTGTGAAGGGATATTCGGTTCCGTACAAGACCAAGGAGTGTCAGTATCCTAAGATCTCTTCCCCTCAATCAGTATGAGTAAAAAGGCAGTGACATATCTATTGGTATGTATGCCCTGAGAGCCAATCATGGGATGATTGGTGGGATACATTAAGATTGATTTGATAAGAATCAAAAGCATGCTTCCAATTCTTTCTGGTTCAGTCATATGAGATAATGATAGAACAGATTGAATATCTAGAGAATGACAGTACTCAATGGCGTATCCTTTCAGGTTAAGGACCTGAACGGTGAGATCATATGAATGCTAAGAGTTTATACATTCTTATTATGTCCCAAGTCATATGTCATCGCGGAAGGTAGATAGACAACAATGACACACAAGACTAGATTGTAGTGTTGGTTGATGACAAAATCTCATTAGTCATGATATGGAGATATCAAACCAAACACATAGGTACTTGTTAGAGAACAAGTGTACCGGACAGACCCACCGTGAGTTTGACACATGGAACCATGACATGGTAGTCACGGTCAGTTCTCACAATGATGGTGGTGAGTGTGATTCTTAGACCTAAAATCACTACACTCAACACATGTCGTTGGGTACACTTTGACATCATCAAACGTAGCCCCGAAACATGGTTTGTTATAAAGGTGAGGATTGGGTGGCTTTGACACATGGGGTTTTTGAGGGGTGAGTGATAGATATGGGATTTGTCCCTCCTGAGGGAGTTTGATATGCATGGCCACTTGATGAGTAGGATTGAGATAGGCGTGCACACGTATGTGTGAATCAGTATGTGATATTGATGTCATACATATCTCCTCCAGTCTACTCTGAGATCAAGAAAGTGAATGAACATTGACAGGATGACTGTTCCATGCCTTGAGTTCATTTGGGATATCAGTGACAAAGGAATTATACATTCTCTATAACATCATTCATGGATTGTAGGATTAAAAGTTGTTCTCCAACTTTCTATTTCACTTGGGTCGCACTGATGTGTGACTAGGCACCGCTCTTGGCTTGTGAAGTCATAAGTGTTATGGACTTTCACTGCCAACGTGAAATGGGTCTGCAGGGTCACACACATAGGATTTAACCTGGAAGAGGAGTTTATCCACAAACAATATTTAGATTGATTAATAAAGGAGTTTAGTAGTTCAATTAAACACTCAATCAATTGATAGCTCAATATCATAGTATTCAAGGTGTTGGACCGATTGATTAGAGTTTCGGATTTATTGAAACTGCAATTGACTAATTTTGTGCACTCTGCACTCCCAACCGATCGGCTCATGTGATGAACTGATCGACTCAGGTTGGTGAATTGATCGGCTCATGAGATGAACCGATCAGCTCAGGATAGGCTGAACCGACTGGTTTAAGGGTTGAACTGATTGGCTCAACTGGTCCAAACGAGCAATTTGTGTAAGTCAGGTTGGTGAGAAATTTCTTTTTGTTTCACTTGTCCAATTTGATTGGAACAAGGATTGGTATTTGGATCAATTCAAAACAAAAGAGGAAAAGTCAATCGGGAACTGATCAGGACCACGAACCGATCGACTCATGCTTGAACCGATTGACTCATGTGTCCCAACCGATCGGTTCAGGTGTGAACCAATCGGCTCAGGTCCCCAACCGACCATTTCATGCTTGAAACGATCGGTTCAGGTGATGCAGTTGGTTGTTTTGTGGAAAATATCGAACCCTACTACTCCTGCTTTAATGTTGCATTGTCCGGGGTAGAGAACCCTATCCCATGACCCTCCTATATATAGGGGTATTGGGGGCTTCTCAGGTACAACAACTCAGAACACCAGTTGCTCTGCAAAGTTGTTGTTCTCTCTGGTTGTGGTAACCAAGAGAGCCCGAGCAAGTGCTACCCGATAAGGGAGGCATATCAAGGGAAAGACAACTACAGAAAGGCAACTGGTTGCATGAGAGTGTGTCGGTGACTAGAATGCTGACAGGAGGGTACAACTCCTTACGGTGCCTTGTGAGACAAGGCGATCGGAGTTCTAGGTGGTCCGTGTGGACTACTACAGAGGCTGTAGACTTCTGCCGCTCGGAGGACATCTATCAATCCTGACAGTCCTGGTGAGACCAGGAGCTGCACAGACATCGTCCAAGACCGGAGGTGAAGACCGCGCAAGCCGCGAGGTAACGTCGTCGAGAAAGCCTCGGGATAAGGTACGCCTCTACAAACATTCCTTCCTACTGTATAGACTTTGACGTGATTCCTTTATTCTTGGTTTGGGAGAAGAAAATTTTTGTTTCTGCTGCCTTCTCTGCCTCCACTAAAACCCAACAGTGTATCAGAGGCACGTCAACTGTGTTGGTATGTATGCCCTGAGAGGCAATCATGGGATGATTGATGGGATACATTAAGATTGATTTGATAAACATCAAAGGAAAGCTTCCAATTCATTCTGGTTCAGTCATATGAGATAGTGATAGAATAGAATGAATGTCTAGAGAATGACAGTACTCAATGACGTATGCTTTCAGGTTAAGGAACTGAACGATGAGATCATACGAATGCTAAGAGTTTGTACATTCTCATTATGTCCCTAGTCGGATGTCATTGTGGAAGGTAGATAGACAACAATGACACATAAGACTAAATTGTGGTGTTGGTTGATGACAGAATCTCATTAGTCATGATATAGAGATATCAAACCAAACACATAGGTACTTTTTAGAGAACAAGTGTACCAGACAGACCCACCGTGAGTTTGACACATGGAACCATGAAATGGTAGTCATAGTCAGTACTCACAGTGATGGTGGTGAGTGTGATTCTTAGACCAGAAATCACTGCACTCAACACATGTTGTTGGGCACACTTTGACATCATCAAACGCAATCCTGAAACATGGGTTGTTATAAAGGTGATGATTGGGTGGCTTTGACACATGGGGCTTTTGAGGGGTGAGTGATAGATATGGGAATTGTCCCTCCTGAGGGAGTTTGATATCCAAGGCCACTTGATGAGTAGGATTGAAATAGGCGTGCGCACGCATGTGTGAATCAGTATGTGATATTGATGTCATAGATATCTCTTCCAATCTACTCTGAGATCAAGAAAGTGAATGAATGTTGACAGGATGATTGTTCCATGCCTCGAGTTCATTCGGGATATCAGTGACAAAGGAATTATACATTCACTGTAACACCATTCACGGATTGTAGGATTGAAAGTTATTCTGCAACTTTCTACTTTCACTTGGGTAGCACTGATGTGTGACTAGGCACCGCTCTTTGCTTGTGAAGTCATAAGTGTTATGGACTTTCACTGCCAATGTGAAATGGACCTGCAGGGTCACACACATAGGATTTAACCTGGAAGAGGAGTTTTGTCCACAAGCAATGTTTAGATTGATTACTAAAGGAGTTTAGTAGTTCAATTAAACACTCAATCAATTGATAGCTCAATATCATATTGTTCAAGGTGTTGGACACATTGATTGGAGTATCGGATTGATTGAAATCGCAATTGACTGATTCTGCACAATCTGCACTCCCAACTGATTGGTTCAAGTGTTGAACCGGTCGGTTGAGCTTGGTGAACCGGTCGACTCAAGTGTTGAACCGATTGGCTCAAGATCAGGGTGAACCGATTGCTTCAAGTGTTGAAATGATCGATTTAACTGGTGCAACCGAGCAAGTTGGGAAAGTAGGATTGGTGAGAATTTTCCTTGCGTTTCACTTGCCCAATTTGATTAGAACAAGGATTGGTATTCGATACCAATTAGAAACAAAAGAAGGAAAGTCAATCGGGAACCGGCCAGGACCACCAATCGACTTGTTCACTTGTGAACTGATCGGTTGAGATTTCACAACCGACTGGTTCACTTGTGAACCGACCATTTCAGGTCCCCAACCGGCCGTTTTAGTTATGAAACGATCGGTTCAGGTTGCGAGTTGGTTGTTTTTGTGGAAAATTTCAAACCCTTCTACTCCTGCTTTTAGTCCCGCATTTCCCGGGATAGAGAACCCTGTCCCATGACCCTCCTATATATTGGGGTATTGGGGGCTTCTCAAAGAACAACTCAGTGCAATCAGTTGCTCTGGAAAGTTGTCGTTCTCTCTGGTTTTGGTAACCAAGAGAGAGCCCGAGCAAGTGCTACCCCCAAAGGGTGGTGCAACAAGGGAAGGACAACTACAGTTGCACCTGGAGGCAGGAGAGTGTGTTGGCGACTAGTACGTCAACATGAGGGTGTGACTCCTTCAAACTCCTTGTGGGACAAGGAGTGCGGAGTTCTAGGTGGTCCGTATGGACTACTTCAGAGGCGGGAGGTTTCTGCCACTCAGGAGGACAACTGTCAATCCCGACAGTCCGGTAAGATCAGGAGTCTTCAGTCCCGGTGCGACCAGGAGCTGCACAGACACCGTCCAAGACTGGAGTTGAAGACCGCACAAGGCGCGAGGTATTTTCGCCGAGCAAGCCTCGGGATAAGGTATGATTCCACAAACCATCCTTTCCTATTGTATAGACGTTGACACATTTCCTTGTTCTGGGTTTGGGGGAGAACATTTTTGTTTCCGCTGCTTTCTCTGCCTCCCCTAAAACCCAACAGTGGTATCAGAGCCACGTCAACTGCTCTATAGTTTAGGGATTATCTATATGATCGATTTTGGTTTGTCACCTTTATTTATTGCATATGATGTGAATAATAATGGCTTTATGCATGTCCAATCCAAAATCCACAAATCCCAATTACATATATGATATGTATTATTAATGCACTCGATACGCGTCGCCCTTAAACGAGTTTTGTGGTAGATGTATAGCGTGGTTATGGCCAATAAACCCTATTTGTATATGGTTGTATGTGGTTGCTTGCATCTCAGTCTGCGCACCAATCTTCCTTCTCATATTCCTGATGTAACTCGAAATAATTCGAGATTTCTTTCCTACCTTTGCTCCCCTCGAATGTAACTCGAGGTTTCCCTTTTTACAATGTAAAATAGGATAGAATTTTATTTCTTGTTATGTCAAAGAAAGGTGGACATCCTAACGAAAGTTGAGACGGTCGGTTCAAGGTGTGAAATGATTGGTTGACGTTCCAGACGATCAGTTCAAGGAGTGAACCGATCGGTTGATGACCGGTTCGAGGAGCGAGATGAGCAGGTGGCAGCCAGAAGGAGATGCACGATGACCAGACGAACCGATCGGTTGGTGGAGCCAACCGATCGGCTGGTGGCACCCAGACGACTGGCCAGAGAAAGAAGATCATTCATGTGATGAGTTGGTCTACTCGGATGGCAAGGCACAGAGTTCATCTTGTACAGGTTGCATTTGAGGTAGACTCAGATGACCGTGATTCCTCTTGGCTCGAGGAATCACATTAGGATGGCCATAATCATCGCTTTTATCATTTTTCATGTTTTATGTGGGATATAGCATGTATATGATACGTACTATGTATTGTGGTGATTGGATATGTATATGTATATAAAAACCAAATCCCTCACTAAAATATTAAGTCTTATATGCCTTCCATTAGTGACACACATGAAAAGCTCGATCGACCAAGCGTAGGTTACGCCAAAGCATGGTGCGCCGTCTATCTTGTGGAAGTGTGAAGGGTAGACATGTAGGTTCTGCCAAAGCAGGGTGCATGTTTACCATGTCAGCTTTTGGGTTAGACTTAACTGGTGATTCTTAGAGCATCTAAGCCAAGAGGCAAGGAGTGTTCATGGCAAGGTGTTGTGCATGTTCATTCATCAAGAGTTGCATATGATGCAATTGGCAAGAGTTGCCTACCTGAGAGATCTAGGTTGTGGGTGACAACCCTAGCTGGTCCATGACTTACAGGATTTCAGGATCTTGCCCACTAGAAGGTTGTACGCTGCAATCTTCTGAATTGATGGTGAGGGCTATCAATTTGAAGAAAAATAGTTGGAGCGATAATTAATTAAAGGCCTAATTATATCGTCAATTTTTCAAATCAATCAAAATTTTCAAAAATGAGTTTTTGGACTAAAATTGCATATTTCCTTTTGTAGTACAAATGATGACAAACAACAGTCACTTTTCTTTGTGATCGGTCCTTGAAAAGGACAGGCTAAATGGGACAAACTTCCACGACTGGTATAGGACATTGAGAATTATTCTCACTCAAGAGTGAAAGCTCTATGTCCTGGATACTCCGATTCCAGAGGAACCCACTCCTAATGCACCAAAGACAGAAAGGGATGCTTACAAGAAGCATTCTGATGATGCCATTGATGCAAAGTGCTTGATGTTATGCTCTATGAACCACGAGTTGCAGAGACAACATGAGAATATGGGTGTCATTGAGATGATTCAGCATCTCAGGAACCTATATGAAGATCAGGCATGACAAGAGAGATATGATGTCTCAAGGGCACTGTTCAAGTGTGTCATGACAGAAGGAGATCCAATTGGTCCTCACACACTCAAGATGATTGGGTATGTGGAGAACCTACAAAGACTGGGATTTCCACTGAGCCAAGAGTTGGCTACTGACCTGATACTGCAATCGTTGTCAGAATCTTACAGTCAGTTTGTGATGAACTACAATATGAACAACTTTGATAGGACACTGTCAGAGTTGTTGGGCATGTTGAGGACAGCCGATACACAGATGAAGAAGGACAAGCCTAAGTCTGTGATGGTGATCACAAGCAAGAAGGGCAAGTCCAAGCGCAAGGGCAAGGGAAAAGCTAAGAAAGGTTCTGATGCTAGCCAGGAGCCCAAGTTGACTTCAGCTCTCAAGGCCAAGGGAGGCGTGACCAAGAAAGGCAATTTCCACCATTGTCAAAAGCCAGGACATTGGAAAAGGAATTGTCCTCTCTATCTGGAAGAACAAAAGAAGAAGGAGGCGACATAAGTCTCTACTTAAAGGTGTCATGAAAGTAAGCTTGTAACACTTTTTGAGGTATATGATACCAAGATGTAAAGTGTAAAGCACTCAATAAATGGGGCAAGTGTTGCCTTCATAGATAGGAGTACTTTAGTTTATTTTCAGCCTAAATGGCATGTAATACAGTAATGAACTGCTATTTCATATTTGCCAATAGATAGAAACACTTTATTTTTTGCATATTGTATGACAATGATGGCAATCAATAAAGAGAT
Source organism: Alisma plantago-aquatica (assembly GCA_963693085.1). Taxonomy (NCBI): domain Eukaryota; kingdom Viridiplantae; phylum Streptophyta; class Magnoliopsida; order Alismatales; family Alismataceae; genus Alisma; species Alisma plantago-aquatica. The sequence continues at coordinate 9,258,431 of OY856410.1, forward strand.
GTTTCAATTTATAAAGATATGATTTTTGTGGCAATGCCTTGTTTATCTTGTTGTATTTGATATGCATAAGATAAAATGATACCTAAAAGTTATAGATAACTCAAACAATCAAATTAGCATCAATCATGAGAAATTCATTTCTAGCTTCCATGAGATGGATAAATATAGACTCTTTTGATTAGAGAACCAATAAGAGACATTAATATCTTGTACATGATTAATCAATCTTCACTAATGGTAGTGAGAGAATGATTGTCCTATTAGGTATAATACATGTGATGTATTTACACCTATTGGAACAAATGTTAATACTTCAAATGGTGTTTAGAGAAATACCAATATGAATATCTTGAAGTGTTCAAGATTATCATAGATGAAGTACAAATTTGGTAAAGTGTTAATTCTTGATGAGATCAACGAATGAAATACTTGGACCAAATGTTTGAGATCCTTATGAGTGATTATGATAGTGTATCATAGTAAACTCATGATTAAGGCATGGTGATGTCTAAATCAAGAAGGAATCATACTCTAAGGAGTTAGAGAATGATTATCAAATAACTGAATTCTTCTTAATAATAGAATACCCCTCACTAATTTAAGAATCACAAGTGTTGTGAAGTCTTATATCCTTACACCTCAATTATCTATGTGATAAGTTGTTCATGTGATGAGTCAACTATCTAGATGAATATGAGTAACTAAATTTTGAGTTATGGTTTATGACCATTTCATCCTCAATGACATTCATGTGAACCATAAGGTATAACCTTGATGGTAGCACTCATTGGATGAAATCCATAAGTGCAAATGAGTCTTAAATGTTAAGACACATGGATAACATTTTGAGAAGGATGATGCTTGTTGATTGCAACTTAATGACTAAGACATTTGGCATATGGATACTAAAACTGCATTCCTATGAGGAATAAAACAAGGATGTGTATGTGACACAACCTATAAGGTTTATGAATCCACTAATGCAAATGCAGTCTATAAGTTACAATGGACTAATCAATGTGATTGATTGAGTACAAGCAACTCAGAATTGGATCTTTACTTTGATAATATAGTCAAAGAGTTTGACTGATATGTCAAAGATAAAGAAGGGATCTGTGACTTAGTGGGAGCGTGTTCACATTCCACATGTTGATGTGAAATGGAAATGTTCTAGAATGGAAATCCAAAAGTGGAAATTATCTTTAAGGAAGATAGAGATGTTTCCTATGTGATACGAATAGAGATCTATAGAGATAGTTCTCAAAAACCTCTTGACCTAAAAGAAGAGAAAACATACATTGGCAATCTGTACTGAAGGGTTCAGTATACACAGATTCAGTGGGAGAGAACTTGTCCATGTTACATGGAGTTAGTATCCCAAGGCCAAGTGTCCAATTCTTATGAAGAATGAGAACACTAAGAATAGATATGGATCTATGATGTATGTGATCATCCCAGCATTCATCATCTTGTATGTATGACATGGCAACATGATGTGCTCATCCTGATAACTCGTATGTGAGACATGACGAATGGATGTCTGTCTACTTCAAGTAAGGGTTACTGGAATACCATGAGAACTTGATAAGTACTTGTGAAGTACTAGTTCTATGGAGATAAGGAAGAGTTCAATGTAAAGAGTTACATTGATGCGAACTTCCGAAAGGACAGAAAATTAATCGCAATATATGTATATAGGATATATAAAAGTAAAAGTTTGTTGATAATTGGAAGTGTTCCAATAAAATCATTTAAAAGGAAATGCCGAGTATATATATGTTGAAGAACAGTAATGGATACTATATGGATCTAGAAGTTCATGAGATGAACTTATAGATATTCTGGTCATTGATGACAAGTATGGAATCCTTGATCATGCAATGTGGCTAAAGGTTAGCAAAGGAATGCTAGATCGCATATTACGGCAACTCCATCTCATACGTGTGACGTACAACGAAGAGATGTGAGACATGAAATTTAAAACTGACTTTGGCAAGGTGTTGCCATTACTCACTATGTTCGCACTAAGAGCACAGTAACATGTGGGACATGTTTGAAGGTCACTATGAATATGATTCAAAGGGTGATTGGCTCGCAGTGCAAGTGGGAGTCTGTTGGTATGTATGCCCTGAGAACCAATCATGGGATGATTGATGGGATACATTAAGATTGATTTGATAAACATCAAAGGCAAGCTTCCAATTCATTCTGGTTCAGTCATATGAGATAGTGATAGAACAGAATGAATGTCTAGAGAATGACAGTACTCAATGACGTATGCTTTCAGGTTCAGGACCTGAACAATGAGATCATACGGATGCTGAGAGTTTGTACATTCTCGTTATGTCCCTAGTTGGATGTCATTGTGGAAGGTAGATAGACAGCAATGACACACAAGACTAGATTGTGGTGTTGGTTGATGACAGAATCTCATTAGTCATGATATAGAGATATCAAACCAAACACATAGGTACTTGTTAGAGAACAAGTGTATCGGACAGACCCACCATGAGTTTGACACATGGAACCATGACATGGTAGTCACAGTCAATACTCACAGTGATGGTGGTGAGTGTGATTCTTAGACCTGAAATCACTACACTCAACACATGTTGTTGGGCACACTTTGACATCATCAAACACATTCTTGAAACCTGGGTTGTTATAAAGGTGATGATTGGGTGGCTTTGACACATGGGGCTTTTGAGGGGTGAGTGATAGATATGGGATTTGTCCCTCCTGAGGGAGTTTGATATCCAAGTCCACTTGATGAGTAGGATTGAAATAGGTGTGCGCACACATGTGTGAATCAATATGTGATATTGATGTCATACATATCTCTTCCAATCTACTCTGAGATCAAGAAAGTGAATGAATGTTGACAGGATGACTGTTCCATGCCTCGAGTTCATTCGGGATATCAGTAACAAAGGAATTATACATTCACTGTAACACCATTCACGAATTGTAGGATTGAAAGTTGTTCTCCAACTTTCTACTTTCACTTGGGTAGCACTAATGTGTGACTAGGCACCGCTCTTTGCTTGTGAAGTCATAAGTGTTATGGACTTTCACTACCAACGTGAAATGGACCTGTAGGGTCACACACATAGGATTTAACCTGGAAGAGGAGTTTTGTCCACAAGAAATGTTTGGATTGATTACTAAAGGAGTTTACTAGTTCAATTAAACACTCAATCAATTGATAGCTCAATATCATATTGTTCAAGGTGTTGGACACATTGATTGGAGTATCAGATTGATTGAAATCACAATTGACTGATTCTGCACAATCTGCACTCCCTACCGATTGGTTCAAGTGTTGAACCGATCGGCTGAGCTTGGTGAACTGGTCGGCTCAAGTGTTGAACCGATCAGCTCAAGATCAGGGTGAACCAATTGCTTCAAGTGTTGAAACGATCGATTTAACTGGTGCAACCGAGCAAGTTGGGAAAGTAGGATTGGTGAGAATTTTCCTTACGTTTCACTTGCCCAATTTTATTGGAACAAGGATTGGTATTCGATACCAATTAGAAACAAAAGAAGGAAAGTCAACCGGGAACCGACCAGGACCACCAACCGACCGGTTCACTTGTGAACCGACCGGTTGAGATGTCACAATCGACCGGTTCACTTGTGAACTGACCGGTTCAGGTCCCCAACCGACCATTTCAGTTATGAAACGATCGGTTCAGGTTGTGAGTTGGTTGTTTTTGTGGAAAATCTTGAACCCTTCTACTCCTGATTTTAGTCCCGCATTGCCCGTGATAGAGAATCGTGTCCCATGACCCTCCTATATATATAGGGGTATTAGGGGCTTCTCAAAGAACAACTCAGTGCGACCAGTTGCTCTGGAAAGTTGTCATTCTCTCTGGTTTTGGTAACCGAGAGAGAGCCCGAGCAAGTTCTACCCGCAAAGGGAGGTGCAACAAGGGAAGGACAACTGCAGTTGCAACTGGAGGCAGGAGAGTGTGTTGGCGACTAGTACGTCAACAGGAGGGTGCGACTCCTTCCAACTCCTTGTGGGACAAGGAGTGCAGAGTTCCAGGTGGTCTGTGTGGACTACTTCAGAGGCGAGAGGTTTCTGCCGCTCAGGAGGACAACTGTCAATCTTGACAGTCCGGTGAGATCAGGAGTCTGCAGTCCCAGTGCGACCAGGAGCTGCACAGACACCGTCCAAGATCGGAGTTGAAGACCACGCAAGGCGTGAGGTATTGTTGCCGAGCAAGCCCCGGGACAAGGTATGATTCCACAAACCATCCTTTCCTATTGTATATACGTTGACGCATTTCCTTGTTCCGGGTTTGGGGGAGAAAATGTTTGATTCCGCTGCCTTCTCTGCCTCCCCTAAAACCCAACAAATTGCTCTATACTTTAGGGATTATCAATGTGATCGATTTTGGTTTTTCGCCTTTATTTATTGCATACGATGCAAATAAAATTGGCTTTATGCATATCCAATCCTAAATCCACAAATCCCAATATACATATATTATATGTAATATGAATGCACTCAATACACGTCACCCTTAAACGAGTTTTATGGTGGAAGTATAGTGTGGTTATGACCAATAAACCATATGTATCTGTGTATGGTTGAATGTGGTTGATTGCATCTCGGTCTGCGCACCGATTCCCTATCTCTTATTCCCGATGTAACTCGAGATAACTCGAGATTTCTTTCCTACCTATGCTCCCCCCAAATGTAACTTGAGGTTTCTCAATTCAAATTTAAACAAGATAGAACCTTTTATTTCCTGTTATGTCAAAGAACGGAGGAAAACCTGACGACAACTGAGACGATCGGTTCAAGGCGTGAACTGATTGGTTGGCATTCCAGACGATCGGTTCAAGGACTGAACTGATCAGTTGTTGACCGGTTCATGGAACGAGACGATCGGGTGGCGTCCATAAGGATATGCACGATGACCAGGCAAACCGATCGGTTGGAGGAGCCAATCGATCGGCTGGTGGAACCCAGACGACCGGTCAGTGCGAGCAGGTCATTCATGTGATGAGTTGATCAACTCGGACGGCTATAGCACTTCATCATGGACAGGTTGCATGTGATGTAGACCTAGATGATCTTGATTCTTCTTGGCTCGAGGAATCACATTAGGATGGCCATAATCATCTCTTTTATCATTTCACATGTTTTCTATGGGATATAGCATGTATATGATACGTATTATATATTGTGGTGATTGGATATGTATATGTACTTATAAAACCAAATCCCTTATTAAATATTAAAGTTTTAGATGCCTTCCAAATGCGACACACGTGAAAAGCTTGATCGGCCAAGTGTGGGCACGCCCTAGCGTGGTGCACCGTCTATCTCATGGAAGCATGAAGGATGAGTATGTGGGTCTGCCCTAGCAGGGGGCATATTCATCGTGTTGGTTTTGGGTCGGACTTAACAAGGTGACCTAGATAGGATCTAGCACCTTGAGGCATGGAGGTGATCATGACAAGGAGTTGCATATGATATCTTTCAAGAGTTGCATGTGATGCAATTGGCAAGAGTTGCCTACCTAGAAGATCTAAGTTATGGGTGACAGCCCTAGCTGGTCTATGACTCAGAGGATTTCAGGATCTTGACCCACTAGAAGATTGAACACTACAATCTTCCAAATTGATGGTGAGGGCTATCAATTTGAACAAAAATAGTGGGTGCGATAATTAATTAAAGTCCTAGTTATGTAGTCAACTTTTCAAATCAATCAAATAAGTCAAATTGAGTTTTGGACTAAATTGCATATATTTCCTTTTGTACAATAAATGGCTAATAAAAAATAATCACTTTATTTGTGATCGGTCTTTCAGACCAACAAATTAAATGGGAATAATTCCACGACTGGTTAGGATGTTGAGAAGTGTTCTCAATCAAAGAGAGAAAGCTCTAAGTCCTAGTTATACCAGAACCATATGAACTCAATCCCACCACACCAATGGCTGAAAGAATGCTTATGGAAGCATACCGAGCATGCCATTGACGAGGAGTGCTTGATGTTGTGTTCTCTGAACTATGAGTTGTAGAGATAACATGAGACATAGGATGTCTCCAAGGCACTATCCTAGTATGTCATGACAGAAGGAGATCCAGTAAGGTATTCAGACACTCAATGTGATTGGGTATGTGGAAAAACCTGACTAAGAAGGATTCCCTCTGAGACAAGAGTTGGCTACTGGTATGATACTGCAAATGTTTCGAGAATCATACAGTTCATGATGAACTACAACATGAACAACTTTGACAAGCATTGACAAAGTTGTTGGACATGTTGAGGACAGTAAATGCACAGATGAAGAAGGACAATCCTAAGTATGTGATGTTGATCAACATAAACAAAGGCAGGTCCAAGGGCAAGGGCAAGGGCAAAGCTAAAAAGGGTTCTAATGCTAGCTAGTAGCCCAAGTCATCTTCAGCCTCAAGGCACATGGGAGGGTGAATGAGGAAAATGCCCTCTATATCTGGAAGAACAAAAGAAGATGAAAGGAGGATAGTGATCTCCACCATAGGTATCATGAAATAAACACTTCTTTATCTGAGGTATATGATACCAAGATATGGATATGTTATATATGATATACAAGATCCACAAAGAAGTGATGGCCTTTGTGAAAGGACCAAGAAAGAAGTACTCATCATTGGAGCAAGTGTTGCTGCCATAGATAGGAGTACCTTTCAGTTTATTTCAGCCTAAAGGACACGAAATAGAGTTGAGAACTGCTATTTAAATTTCCCAATAGAAACACTTTATTGTTGCATCTTGTAGTGACAAGATGGCTATCAATATAGTTGATGTTTCAAAGATATGATCTTTGTGGCAATTCCTTGTTTATCTTGTGTTACTTGGTAAGCATAAGATAAAATGATACCTAAAAGTTGTTGATAACTCAAACAATCAAATTAGCATAAATCATGAGAAGTTCATTTCTAGTTTCCATATGATGGATAAATCTAGACTCTTTTGGTTAGAAAACCAGTAAGAGACATGAATCTCTTGGACATGATTAATCAATCTTCACTTAAGGTAGTGGAAGAATGATTATCCTATTAGGTATAATACATGTGATGTATTTACATACCTATTGGAGTTAATGTTGATACTTCAAATGGTGTTTAGAGAAATACCAATATGAATATCTTGAAGTGTTCAAGAATATCATAGATGAAGTACGAATTTGGTAAAGTGTTAACTCTTGATGAGATCAATGAATGAAATACTTGGACCAAATGTTTGAAAAACTTGTGAGTGATTATGATAGTGTATCATAGTAAACTCATGATTAAGGCATGGTGATGTCTAAATCAAAAGGAGTCATACTCTAAGGAGTTAGAGGATGATTATCAAATAACTAAATTCTTCTTAAATAAAGAATACCCTACACTAATAAATGACATTAAGAATCACAAAGAGTTGTGAGTTCTTATATCCTTGACAGATACACCTCGATTATCTATGTGATAAGTTGGTCATGTGAAGAGTCAACTATCTAGATGAATATGAGGAACCAGATTTTGAGTTATGGTTTATGATCATTACATCCTAAATGACTTCCATGTGAACCATAAGGTATGACCTTGATAGTAGCACCCATTGGGATGAAATCCATAAGTGCGAATGAGTCTTAAGTGTTAAGACACATGGACAACATTTTGAGAAGGATGATGCTTGTTGATTGCAACTTAATGACTAAGACATTTGCATACAGATACTAAAACCGCACTCCTATGAGGAATAAAACAAGGATGTGTACGTGACACAACCTATAAGGTTTATGAATCCATTAATGCAAATGAAGTCTATAAGTTACAATGGACTAATCAATGTGATTGATTAAGTACAAACAACTCAGAGCTGGATCTTTACTTTGATGATATAGTCAAAAGGTTTGACTGATATGTCAAAGATAAAGAGAGATCTGTGATTTAGTGGCAGCGTATTCACATTCCACATGTTGATGTTAAATGGAAATGTTCTAGAATGGAAATCCAAAGTGGAAATTATCTTTAGGGAAGATAGAGAAATTTCCTATGTGATAGGAATAGAGATCTATAGAGACAGTTCTTGAAAACCGCTTGACCTAAAAAGAGAGAACATACATTGGCAATCTATACTGAAGGGTTCAGTATGCACAGATTCAGTGGGAGAAAACTTGTCCATGTTACATAGAGTTAGTATCCCAAGGCCAAGTGTCCAATTCTTATGAAGAATGGGAACACTAAGAATAGATATGGATCTATCATGTATGTAATCATCCCATTATCTTGCATGTATGGTCATAGCAAGAATAAAATGCATTCATCATCTTGTATGAAGGACATGACAATATGATGTGCTCATCCTGATAACTCGTATGTGGGACATAACGAGTGGATGTCTGTCTAGTTCTAGTAAGGGTTACTGAAATACCATAAGAATTTGATAAGTACTTGAGAAGTACTAGTTCTATGGAAATAAGGAGTTACACTGATGCAAACTTCTGGAAAAGGACAGAAAATTAATCACAAAATATATATGGGATATATAAAAGTGAATGTTTGTTAATAAATGGAAACATTCCAATAAAGCCGTTTAAAAGGAAAGGTCGTGTATTCGTGTGTTAGAGAACATTAGTGGATGCTATATGGATATAGAAGTTCATGAGATGAACTTATAGATATTCTGATCTTTGATGAAAAGTAAGGAGTACTTGGTCATGCAATGTGGCTAAAGGTTAGCAAAGGAATACTAGATCGCATATTAGGGCAACTCCAGCTCATACGTGTGACGTACAGTGAAGAGATGGGGGACATGCAGTTAATACCGACTCTGGAAAGGTGTTGTCATAACTCACTGTGTAAGCACTAGAGTATAGTAATATGTGTGACATGTTTGAAGATCACTAAGAATATGATTCAAGGGTGATTGGCTCACAACGCAAGTGGGAGTCTGTTGGTATGTATTCCGTGAGAGTCAATCATGGGATGATTGGTGGGATACATTAAAATTGATTTGATAAGAATCAAAGGAAAGCTTCCAATTCTTTCTGGTTTAGTCATATGAGATAATGATATAACAGAGTAAATGTCTAGAGAATGGAAGTACTCAATGGCGTATGTTTTTAGGTTAAGGACCTGAATGACGAGATCATTCGGATGCTAAGAGTTTGTACATTCTTATTATGTCCCTAGTTGGATGTCATTGTGGAAGGTAGAGAGACAAGAATGACACACAAGACTAGATTGTGGTGTTGGTTGATGACAGAATCTCATTAGTCATGATATGGAAATATCAAACCAAATACATAGGTACTTGTTAGAGAACAAGTGTACCAGATAGACCCACCGTGAGTTTGACACATGGAACCATGACATGGTAGTCACAGTCAGTTCTCACAGTGATGGTGGTGAGTGTGATTCATTGACCTAAAATCACTACACTCAACACATGTCGTTGGGTACACTTTGACATCATCAAATGCATTCCTAAAACATGGTTTGTTATAAAGGTGATGATTGGGTGGCTTTGACACATGGGGCTTTTGAGGGGTGAGTGATAGATATGGGATTTGTCCCTCCTGAGGGAGTTTGATATCCATGGCTACTTGATGAGTAGGATTGAGATAGGTGTGCGCATGCATGTGTGAATCAGTATGTGATATTCATGTCATACATATCTCCTCTAGTCTACTCTGAGATCAAGAAAGTGAATGAATGTTGATAGGATGATTGTTCCATGCCTTGAGTTCATTCGGTATATCAGTGACAAAGGAATTATAAATTTGTTATAACATCATTCCCGGATTGTAGGATTGAAAGTTGTTCTCCAACTTTCTATTTCACTTAGGTAGCACTGATGTGCAACTAGGCACCGCTCTTTGCTTGTGAAGTCATAAGTGTTATGGACTTTCACTGCCAACGTGACATGGGCATGTAGGGTCACACACATAGGATTTAACCTAGAAGAGGAGTTCATCCACAAACGATGTTTAGATTGATTACAAAAGGAGTTTTGTAGTTCAATTAAACACTCAATCAATTGATAGCTCAATATCATAGTGTTCAAGGTGTTGGACCGATTGATTAGAGTATCGGATTGATTGAAACTGCAATTGACTGATTCTACGTAGTCTGCACTCCCAACTGATCGACTCATGTGATGAATAGATCGGCTCAGGTTGGTGAACCGATTGGCTCATGAGATGAATCGTTCGGCTCAGGACAGGCTGAACTGACCAGTTCAAGGGTTGAACCGATCGGCTCAACTAGTCCAAACGAGCAAGTTGGGAAAGTTAGGTTGGTGAGAAATTTCTTTCCGTTTCACTTGTCCAATTTGATTGGAACAACGATTGGTATTTGGATCAATTCAAAACAAAAGAGGATAAGTCAATCGGGAACTAATCAGGACCACGAACCGATCGGCTCATGCTTGAACTGATCGAATCAGGTGTCCCAACCAATCAGTTCAGGTGTGAACTGATCGGCTCAGGTCCCCAAACGATTGTTTCATGCTTGAAACGATCGGTTCAGCTGACGCAGTTGGTTGTTTTGTGGAAAATCTCAAACCCTTCTACTCCTACTTTAATCCCACATTTCTCGGGGTAAAGAACCCTGTCCCATGACCCTCCTATATATATAGGGGTATTGGGGGCTTCTCAGGTACAACAACTCAGAACACCTGTTGCTCTGCAAAGTTGTCATTCTCTCTGGTTGTGGTAACCAGGAGAGCCCGAGCAAGTTCTACCCAATAAGGGAGGCACAACAAGGGAAAGACATCTACAGAAAGGCAACTGGTTGTAGGAGAGTGTGTCAATGACTAGTACGCCGACAGGAGGGTACGACTCCTTCCAGTGCCTTGTGCGATAAGGCGATCGGAGTTCCAGGTGGTATGTGTGGACTACTATAGAGGTGGGAGACTTCTACCACTCAGAGGACAGTTGTCAATCCCGACAGTCCCGGTGAGACCAGAAGCTGCACAAACACCATCCAAGATGGGAGGTGAAGACTATGCTAACCGTGAGGTAACTTTGTAGAGCAAGCATTGGGACAAGCTATGCCTCTACAAACCATCCTTCCTACTGTATAGATGTTGATGCGATTTCTTTATTTTGGGTTTGGGAGAAGAGATTTTTTGTTTCCTCTGCATTCTCTTCCTTCTCTGCCTCCCCTAAAACCCAATAATATTAGTCAAAGTTGCCACCACAGCGACATATAGTCAAGTTGCTAACCACTAGTCTGTCCTTGGTATAGGTCACGAAACTAGAAATGGGGGTATACAAAACCTTCTAATATGGGGTACAACAGCAATTGTCCTCAATCACATCAGATGTATGAGGCATGACCATATCCATCCTCCACAACCTGCATTGTAGATGACAAGGATATATCCTCAACTTGCCACCCCCACATACTCAATAGTATGCGGTCTAAGTTTCCCTTAGGAATACTCATTTTACCATCCAGCAAGTTCTGACACTGAAGATGGCTCTACGACACAGGGCACTACATGATTAGAGTTGCACTTGATTAGTTATGCCAATTGGGTGAATTAAGGCTTCACCAAACAAGTGGACATACAAACCCTAATTCACTTCTAGAAATCATATGACTATCAAAACTTTTAAAAGATATAAAATGTGTGGAACATAATTTCTCATCTCATGATCACATGATACTATTCACTTTCCATTCATGAGACCACACTAGTCATCATACTATCACAATATATAAATCCTTTTCATAATATCATAGGGTATCAACCCTTATCAACACAAGAGGATTACACCTCATTCAGGGCTCAACCATGCCTAAAGGTCATTAAGACCATCATACTATCACAAGATATAAATACTTTTCACAATGTCACAGGTTATCAACACAAGAGGATTACACCTCATTCAGGGCTCAACCATGCCCGAAGGTCATTAAGACCATCATACTATTCCCTTCAAGATCATCACTATCTTTGCATGCCTTATAACAAGGCTCAACAACATCACTTACATATAATACACCAGATCAACACAATATTGCATTAATGAGCTAGGATATATTCATAAACAATCATAGCAGGGTTATATTAACATTAAGAACATTCCTTTATTACATCAACATGCAAGGAATCTAGATATGATTAACCCACATCATATTAATAATGCACATATTTAGCATAAGAAAGTATCAACCATGTGGCTATGATAACCACCAATTAAAATATTAAGGTTATGATCATAATAAGGAGGTTATTCCACCATCACTCCATCATATAAGAATGTTAAACATGAATAATCATATTTATCTATTTTCATTAGAGTTAGGTTCAACAAGATAAATTCTATTATTGTTACTAATCAACACTTATACCCAAACCCTAACTCACAACATCCCCATTAGATTATGGATGCATAAGGTGAAGCATCACCATCACCTTCCATACTATTCTCAAGAATGAACCCACACATAAATCAAGGTGTAACCATCGGGCTATAGCATACTAGGGTTTCAACAACAATAACAAAGTACTCCATGATTGTACTAGTCATTCAAGGACTATTCATACCCAATTACTATCATTTAGTTATATTAAAACTAGTATATCAAGCTATACCTCATTAGGGTTACCCATTAATTCATTATGGTTATTATAAATCATAATCATATGAGGGAAAGGGTAACACTACAAGTTTAAGGCATTTAACCATTAAATTCTCATCATTAGAATCAAAACATTACACTACATGCTTCACCCAAAACAATGGGAATATTGAGGCATCAACTTCTAACCATGAAATGTTGAAAAGGTAAAGCCATTGGTCGTTTACATATATAAACACCTTAAATGAATCATCTATAATGTTATTGAGTTGTGATCTATAAAAGTCACCATTTAACCCTAGACATCCTTCGATTAACAACAATAAGGAATCTGTTGAGAGTACGGTAAAACCCACAATCAACTGTTCATTTAAAACAAGCCATCCATTGTCAACAAGTAAGCTCCTTAAGTTGATCATATAAAGGAAACCATATAAATCACATTATTAGGACCAACATATTACATTAGCAATCATTCCACTTTATTGGAGGAATAAACATTAGATCTTGATCATTGGGTCAAGTTCATATGTTAAAACCATCAATTACAGTATAGATCCGACCATTGCATCAAGTGGCCCAAGAAACCATTGGCCTAAGGCTTAATTGATGCTAAAACTATATGATTAACTCACCATAGGTTGTGGAGACCTGATTCACCATCATTAATGACCATTAAGTCACCATAGGTTGTTAGATCAGAACTATTTTCATTAATCGACATCAAATATTAAGCTATTGCCACCATTGATTGATAGCATCAATAGGGTACTTAATGGTTGATCATTAAACTCTAATTGATCATAAACCTGACCTAAGGGGGTGATCATAGGTTTTCAACATCATCTGACACCTTTGATCATGACCATCAGTTGTCATGAAGACAACACCATAGGGTTGTTGCAATGGTACCATCATCGGGTCATGGGTTTATAGAAAAATCAGCTTAAAACCCTAAAATTGACCATTGGTTGATAGGTTCTTAGCACCATAGGTTGTCAAACAAACCTGATCCAAGTCATATTATACCTTAGTAATAACGTACACATGATCACAGGTTCATCTAGAACTTAAATCATAATAGGGAATATTATAAAAATCGAAATTCAAGTCAAGCATAGCTTTTTAGTGCATGGACTATCATTTAAAAGCAAGAACATGAGCTAGCAAGCTTATGGTAAGAAATAAACGTGGAGCAAGTCATAAAAATTTCCTCTAATTAGAATATAAACTCCCAAATAGAATAAAACACGAGCAAGTAGGATAGGAAATCCAAGCATAAGTTGTGAACTCGTCCATGTAGCACCTTTCTTCATCAAATGAGCAAACCCTAAGCATAAGGAGCAAGAAAGGTAGGGTTTTAGAGCTTTAGAGCAATTTCTGCCATAGAACAACAAGGTTCCAACCTGGATAAAGGCAGGAGGAAGGATAACAAAGAAATAAATGGAGGAAATAAGGGGATTCTTACTCTTTTAGGTCAAGATCACTAGAAGGAAGCTTTTTAAACCCTAAAAGGAAGTCAATTGCAACCCTAGATGCTTTTTCCAAGAAGATCCCTTCTTTCTTATTCCTTGGATAGGAAATTAGTAGAAGCACAGAGGTAGAACGAGTTTCATAGGAGGGAAGTGTTGGAGATAAAATGGCTCGTTTGGGTGCTTAGGAATAAGTATATGAAACTTTAAGATAAAGAAAAAGAAAAAGTTGAAGTTCTAGTATCTTTCCAAGTGTCCATGGCCTTAAACTATTAAGAATATACAAGCACACACACAAGAAGCTCCCACACCATCAATACAGACCTTCTTAGCTCTCCTTTGTCGAATTTCCAAGACAATCAAATAATTCATTAGTTGATAGCTACTAAAGGTAGCTCATCCATGAAGGGGTAAACCCTAAAATACCCTTGAGGAAAACACCTTCAAAACAAAGTTTAAATAGGTTCCCCATGGCACAACAAGCTCAAGAATGATTATAGAATATACAAGGAACATAATATACATGATAAATTGCAAAGAAAACCTCTCAATTGGGTAAATTGTAGAAAAGTCCAAAATGTGCATAAAATTGCATAACTTTTTAAACAGTGTCCAAATTAGACCAAATTTAAAACTTAAGCTTTTATTATGATTTCAAAACATATCACAAGGTTATATTAGGTTTATAAGAATTCAATTATGATAATTAAGCTTGTTCAACACTTTAAGCAAGGTTTGGGGTCTCACACTCAAAACCATCTAATGTGAGAGGGAACATAACCATCAATTTCAATCACAAAAGGAAGTCTAAATAGAAACTGAGGTACCCGACATCAATTGGAATAAGGGGCTCAACCATCAGATCATGGACAAGGTAGAAACCAATTCAAAGCAGTTAGGGAAAGCCATCATTTGTCACCCAAAGGAAACCCTAGAGTCAAAGAGCAAAAACTTTCACCATATGAGGGAGAAGTAAAACCATCATTGGTCAAGAATAAGAAGGTCCAAATAGAAGCTAAGTACAGCCATCAGTTGGAATAAGAAGGTCAGAAAAGTAGCACTGATAACCAAACCATCGGGTTAGAAAACAAGGAAGGATACCAGCTCAAACCTCTAAGAAAGAATCATTGTTTGAGTGAGCAAAACCCAAGCTTTCCCATATGCATGCAAGGTCCATAACTTCCACAACAAAAGAAGGATCGTACACAAGGTTTATGGTTCATTCAAGAAGATAAAATACTCAATAATCATTACATAAGCTCAACCCCAGGAAAAGATAGTATCTTTCTACTTAGAACTTTGTTTGAGAGCAAGATCTAGTACATGCAATCTAGGCGTAAGCAATAAATATAAGACCCTTAACCTTGATTTTTGTTTGAACATGCTTTCTTATCATAGTTAGATGCTTAAAACCTTAATCAAACCCTAATATGTGCTTTTATATCATGTGACAAGCTTAATTTTCAAGTTTGGTCCAGCTTTGACATTGTTTGAGTAAGTTATGCATATGTGTGCTTGTTTTGGTCTTTTATGCAATTTACCAATACCTAGGTTTTTCTTGCAATTTGTATCATACTAGTTGTGCCTCCCATTATTTCATGCCATTTTTGATATAGTTGTTCTTTGGGGTGCCTTGTTATATCTTAGTTTGAGGGGTGACATATAGCCTTGTGTTGAGATTAGGGTTTTCTCTCTTTGATGCCCTAACTCAATGGTGGACCTTGAGTGTTGAGCCACCTAGAGTTGGTGGTCACCAAGGTTTCTTGTGTCCATCTATTTTTGGTGGCCAATGAGATTCAAGTCATTTTGGTCGCCAACATTTCTAGGGTTGGCAGTCATTCATTTTTTCTGATCTTCATTGTCGCCAGGATTTCTTGGTGGTTGCCAAGTTCACTGAACCTTGGTGGTTGATGAGTTTCCTGACTAATATTGTTCGCCAAGTTTTTTTATTGTGGTCAAACTAGTTGCATGGATGAGATGCTTGAATGGGAGAGATGTTTGGACCTTGGAAACATGGCATGCTTGGTTTGACACCTCACCCTTCCTCTCTCTCCAACCCTAAGCTTTATATACCTATCTCCTTGCATGCAAACAAGTTCTTTACACACCTAGATCTCTCTATATTTTTCCTTTTTGCTTGTATCTTGTCCCCCTTTCTTGGTGAGAAGGAGGAGCCAAGGTAGGAGAAGCTTGGCCGATCTTTCTTGCATGAGCACCTAGGGTTTGGATCTAACCTTGTTGAGGTCATTCAATGCTTCCTTGATTTGATTCATGGTCTTGGTAAAGTGATATGTCCCTCCTTTCCTTCGTTTTCTCTACTTTCCTACCTTATTCTCTCTTATTCTTGGTCAGATCCATGGTGGAGCTTGTCCTAGAGGTGGAAGATGCCTTCTTTCTTTCCTTTTCAACCTAGGGTTTACTTCCCTTTTTAGAGAAGGAGCTAGCTTAGCTGAGTGGAGTGCTCAAGCTAGGGTTTCTACCCTCTTTCCTTGAGTTATTTTTCTATTTGGATCTTCATCTTCTTCCTAGACGTGAGTTATATAACTTTCTACTCTATTTTTCCTACTCCTATCTTGCATGTAAATGATCTTGCCCTAGAATCTTGTTCCAAGTATAAAGATGTTACCTTTGTGTAGGGTTGTGCCTAGATGGTATATTTCAAGTAGATGATTCTTCTTTATGGACCTATAAACCTGATGCATGCTTCTTCCTTGAGTTTTGGAACCTATGTGATCGATGAGTTTTTGTATCTTATGTGGTCACCAAATTTTGAATCCATGTGGTCGATGTGGTTTTGGACTTAAATGGTCGCTATGTTTTGAATCCATGTGGTCGATGAGACCTACGACTCTTGATTGGTTGCTAAGATTTTGTGTCAATGATTGGTCGATAATATTTGAACTTTGTTGGTCGCAAAGTTTTGTATCTTTTATGGTCTTAATGATTGGTAACCCTAGTGGTCGCCAAGAGTGGTAACCCTAGAGGTCGCCAAAAGTTTTTTGACCTTGATAATCGATGAGTACCCTAAAATTAGAGGTCAATTAGGATGCTAACCATTTTGGTCACAAATATTTTTCTAACCTATGTGGTCGCAAATGTTCCAAACCTATGTGGTTGATGAGAATTTCTAACCTATGTGGTCACTATGTTTTCCTAATTTATGATCAATGTGTTTTCACATCCTATGAGTATGATTCATGAGTTTGGTTGTATGAAATCAAAT
This sequence comes from Alisma plantago-aquatica, assembly GCA_963693085.1. Taxonomy (NCBI): domain Eukaryota; kingdom Viridiplantae; phylum Streptophyta; class Magnoliopsida; order Alismatales; family Alismataceae; genus Alisma; species Alisma plantago-aquatica. Next base: position 9,275,709 of record OY856410.1, read on the forward strand.
GGTGATCTTTAACCTTATTCATTCATAATCCAATAATAATGATAAGAATTATGGTTTATCCTTAAGTGTTGTTTTATATCATTAAATCAACTGATCTTGTTGAATCTAACTCTAATGCAAACAGGTGAAGAAGGTTAATCATACTTTGTTTCCTTGTATGATTGGTATGACGAGAAATACTCCCTCGATGTTTTTGTAACCCTAATATGTTTCTATATGAACATCATAATCCCTTAAATGCAATATTATGTCAAAATTATATGTAACATGTATGGTGATGTTTTGATGAGCCTCTGATATGACATGGAAAGATAATAATGTTCTTGTAGGGAATGATGTGACTGTCTTAATGACCTTAGGGGATGATTGAGCCCTTACAGAGGTGTGATCCTCTTACTTATATGATAGGGATTGGTATCCTATAATGATGTGATAATAATTATATTTCATACATTTTATATCGTTTGGATATGTAACCTTCCCATGTTTTTGTAAAACTCTTTTAGAGTTTGTATATAACTTTATTGATGCATCCTTAAATCACCTAATTGGAATTGACTAATCAAGTGAAACCCTAATCATAAGATGCCTTGTGTTGTAGATCCATTCTAGTATCAAGACTTGCTGGATGGTGAAACAAGTATTCATCTAGTGGAAGCTCAGAGTTGTATATTGTTGAGTATATGCATGGTTATTGAGGATGGTTGTGGTCATACCTCTACAAGAGTACGGTTGAGGTTGTATCTAAAATGATTGTGATTCAATATATGTGATGTGATTGAGGACAATTGTTGTTGTATCTCTGATGATGAGGTTTGTATACCCCGGTTGCTAGTATCGTGACCTATATACCAAGGGTGAAATAGGCTATTTTGTATCTTGACTATATATGTCACTTAGAATGACTCGTACTGACTGAGGGGGATGAGATCTTAGGATTCAAGATGTCCTATATCATGTAAAAAACTGACTTGACTCAGCAATGGTCAGTTGGAGTTTGAGTGGCATACCTCAAACTCCCTAGGGATTAATAAAAGACATAATCCAGCCATGTAGTATTTTTGTTTAGGGTTAAACACGATTCACATTTGTTGATAACCAGTTTACTTGTTTCATATACTACTTAGTTGTTATACATAATGTAGTAACATAAATCAACTACTTAGTTGATGATAGTCTTATTTGTTCCATTATATACTTGTAAATCATGCATGTTGCTATGACTATCTATTTAACTTGCTTAAATCTAATTAATCATCTTAACTCATTTTATAATATAACATGCTATAATCAATAACCATTGTTGAGAGTTATATGTCTCACTGGGACTTTGGTCTCACCTCATGGATCGCCAAATCTTTTTAGGTGATCGTAAAAGATGTGGTCAACTTCATGGAGGTGAAGAAGAACATCTTGGAGAGTAGTAGGAGTAGAAGGTTGTCTAGTTGTTAGTTTGTCCTAGAGTTGTCCCTATACTCTCAGGACCAAGAAGGGGATATTTTTTAGGTGATATGTACATCGACTTGAGTTTTTGGCAATGTGTCGACGTGTGTATATGGCATGTATACTTTTGTATACATGTTGTGGCTTAGACCTATGGGTATACATGTAAATACCTGACATGGTATATTTTGAAATGCTAGTTGTTGGACCTTTATGTAAATATCTTTAAGCATTATAGTAATGTTTAATCAGTTTTAAGTTACCCTCTTTTATGGTTATGTGGTTAATCTCATGTGTTTTGTTTTGAGTAATCTCATTTAGCATGACAGGGCATCACAATAAACATGGAGAAAGCTATATAACTTGCCTCAAAGATGATGAATAAGTTCCAAGAAGAAAGAAAGCTTGATGAGAGAGGAAGGAAACCCTAGCTTGAGCACTCCACTTGGCCAAGCTAGCTCCTTCTCCAAAAGTAAGCATACTCTAGGTCAAAGAAGCTAGAAAAAAGGAATCTTCAACCTCTAGCTCAAGATCCACCATGGATAAAACCAAGAATAATAGAGAGGAAGGTAGGAAAGAAAGGAAAAACAAGGAAGGGAGGAAGGTACTACTTGATTAGGTCATAAACAAGCTAAGGAAGCCCCACAAGCTTGAGGAGAGGGCAGATCCAAACTATGGGTGCACATGCAACCAAGATCGACCAACCTTCTCCTACCTTGGCTCCTTCTTCTCCACTTAACAAGGTGGACAAGCTCCAAGAAGCAAGGAAGAAGAGAGAGCAAGATCTAGGTGCATAAAGAACTTGTTTTCATCCAAGGAGGGAGGTATGCAAAGCTATGGGTGAGAGAGAAGAGAAGGTCAAGGTGTCTAACCATGCTTGCCATGTGTTCGAGGTCAAAATCATCACATCCATGCAAACCAGAAGGTCCATTGGCTGTGGGATTTAGGAGGACCATTGAATATTGACTCCTAAGTCATACATCGACCTCCAAAAGTTGGGTGACCTTCAGATCTTGACCTTGGTCATAAGGGTGGAAACCCTAGCTCCATCATCGGTTCAACACTCTACTTGGTAAACCATCAATCTGGGGAGATACAAGAGAGATAACTATTGACCCTCACACATTTAGGAACCACCATCAGATCCCAACACACCAAGAAATCCATAGGATCCCAACTCACAAGTAGAACCATCAAATTCTAGCACTCAAGGTAGCCCATCTAAGAGAGGAAACCCTAAGTTCAACACTAGGTAGATGTCACCATATAACCCATGTGTAAAAAGGTGACCAAAGATACAAATAACCCAAGAATTATATGAAAAATTGTGAGGCCCAAAATCATTGTGAAAAATTGCAAGAAAACCACAGATATGGGTGATTTGCATAAAAGTCCAAAATAAGCATATCAATGCATAACGTGCTCAAACAGTTTCCAAACTGAACCAAACTTGAAACTTAGGTTTGTCACATGATATAAAAGCATATATTTAGGTTATATTAATGTTTTAAGCATCCAGTTAAGGTAAGATAGAATGTTTAACCCAAAATCATGGTCAGACATTTTACAAAACTGATGGTTTTGGTCCCCACAAATGAGGGCTCTTCATTAGGGTTGTGATCTGATTTCCTCTCTTGTGTTGAGACTTAATCATTTATCTTTTTGTATCAACCGATGGTTGGGACTTAGTTCTATTTTTATGGGACTTCTTGTGCTTAGAATTGATGGCTTTGTTCCTCTAGAACCAATGGTCTTGATGCTCACAAAAGTGGTTTCAATCGATGGTTTTCCTCACTATATCAAGTGATGGTCTCTTTGGGTTCACAAATGATGGTTCTATAGATGTGATTGGTATTTTAGTTACTTGGATTTATGGTTCACAACCGATGGTCTTCATGGTGTCAACATCTAATGGTGGTTCTGATGTCCACAACCAATGGAATTTCTTATTTCAACAAACGATGGACATTCTAGGTCTAGATTCAATGGCACCACTAGGTCCAAGATTTGATGGTCCTACTAGGAGTATGATCTGATGGCTATTCTAGCCTAATCAAAAGATGGTTTCTCTAGTTGTTAATCCAATGGTTTACCTTACATGGAACTTGTTGGTTTTGTCAACCTAACATCCGATGGCTTTTCTTATTAGAGGCTCATTATCTGATGGTCATGTGTGAGGTTCATTATTTGATGGCTTGGGTTTGAATTTCGCGATGGTTATGTCTTGACTATATGCATCCATGATCCGATGGAGATGCCAATTGCTAGGGTTTATGCCTTTACCCATGTATGTCTGCAACCAATGGTTAGTTGTAAACCTAACCCTAAAGCAATTAAATGATGGTGGTTAATCATACTTAGCTCTCTTATATGTGGATATGACAAAGGAATACTCTCTCCATGTTATAGTAACTCTAATATGTTATCATGTGAGCATCATAGCTCTTTAATGCAATGTTATGTTGAACCTATGTATCACAAATATAGTGATGATTTTTTGAACTCATCCATGGTGTGGAAAGATAATGACGTTCTTACAGGAAGTTATGTGAGTGGTCTTAATGACCTTTGTGGATGGTTTGAGATCTAATGGAGGTGTGTTCCTCTTCATGTGTGACAAGGATTGGTATCCTATGATGATGTTATAAGGAATGTATCTAATATATTTAATATCTTCTAGAGTTGTAACATATCGATGTTTTGTAGTAATCTTTTAGGGTATGTAAGTAACTTGGTTGATGCAGCCTTCATTCACCCAATTGGAATTAACTAATCAAGTGAAACCTTAATCATGTAGTTCCATGGGACGTAGAACCTTTCCAGTGTCAGGACTTGATGGGTGGTAAAACGATTATTCTAGAAGGGAAGCTTGGATTCACATACTATTGAGTATGTGCGGGTTTAGGGAGAGTACTTCCTTGAACAACTGATCCTGAGTTTGGAGGATGGTTGCGGTCATGCCTCAGATTAAGAGTGGTTGAGGTTGTGTCTCGGATATTTATATATGTGATGTGTTTGAGGAGAACTGTGGTTGTACCTCTGATGATAGGGTTTTAATACCCTTGTTACTAGTGCCATGATCTATAGACCAAGGACATATTAGGATTTTTGCAACTTGACTATATATGCCGATGCGATCAACTCGTACTGACCGTGGGTAGAGAGATCTTAGGAAACTGGATCTCCTAGATCTTCTACAGAACTGAATGGCACTTTGCAGTGGTTAGTGGGAGTCTGAGTGGTATACCTCAAACTCCCCAGGGCTTAATAAAAGATCTAATACAGCGGTGTAGCATATCTTCTAGGGTTATATGAGATTCACATTGGTTGATAACCCTTGCCTTGTTTTTTGTATTGCTTAGTTGATAATAATGTGGTAAAAGAATTCAACTGTTTAAAAGATGATTGTTTATATATTCCTTTGTATATCATGTTAATCATCCTTTTTGTTATACTATCTATTTAATCTACTTAATTTGTTTTAAAATAGAACATGTTGTAATTCATAATTGTTGTTGAGATATATATCTCTCATTGGGACATGAGTATCACCTTGTAGGTCAGCACATCTTTTTAGGTGATTGTCAAGAACGTCCTCAGATTCCTAGAAGTGAGGAAGAGCAGCTTGGAGAGAAGTAGGAGTAGAAGGTTGGCTAGTAATTAGATTATCCAAGAGTCGTCCATGTACTGTCAGGTCCAGGCAAGGGATGTTTTGTAGATAATATGTACATCGAGTTGAATTTTTGGTTGTATGCTGAACTTTGTATGTGACTTGTATATGTGGAACATATATCTTTTGTATACATGTTGTGGCTGAGTCTACTAGACAAATAAGTAAATACCTAATATTGTATGTGATAATATGCAGGTTGTTGGACTCCTATATAAATATTCTTCACTATGTTAGCGACGTTTATTTTAATTTTATTTTACCCTCTTTTTTGGATATGTGGTTAGTTAGCGTTCAGTTAGATGTTTTGTTTTGAGTAATCTTGTTTATCATGGAGGGGTATCACAGCATGTATCCACATTAAAGAGTATGGTTTTAGGTCAAGATAGTCATTCAAGGTACATATGTATGATCCAAGAAATTAATCATATCAAACTGAAGTAAGGTTTTCTAATTGAGGGATACAATTGTATTTTGGAACAAAGTTCAACACTTAGTAGCATTAATAATCTTCAAATCTCTCAAAGTAAGTATTTTTGTGGAAATATAAGAACTACTGGTAGATTTAGGTTTCAAAACTAATTCCACTAGATAGATCTTGTTAATGAAGCCTAAGGCATGCTCAAGCTAGTGTAACTAATATGTGACTCTATGGAGTTTCATTCTAATGGGTGAGGCATCATTTACTGCTTCTTCACCTATGTTATATCCTATAGCTTTTCTACTATCCAGTCTTGGTGGAGTAAGGGCATTCTCAAACAACAAATAGAAAGAAGATTGAGTGAAGAATAGTCAAAAGAAGAAGGTCTTTCCCTATCTTTGAACTACTTACAAGTCCCATTAATTAACTGGCCCAGATGGATGTTGACCTTTGACAAAGTATTGTTTGATGAGACCATGTAGTATTACGTAAAGGTTGACCAAGCCAATGATGCCTAGTAGGACTTTTTGGTTGATCAGCCATACTGGGATGTATATTATAGGCCCTATTTGGATAAAGGATGTGGGAGTTATTGATTTTTGAAGATAAATATTAAAACCATAGGGTGAAGAGGTGACATTACCCTACTATTATTGATTGACTGATCGAGAGTGTCGATCCACTCATCAACATCACTCAAAGGTGGCACCATCCCCCCCGAAGGGCCATTCTCCAACGCATCTGCTAAACTGGGCCAAAATTATGTTGGGTACTTTCTCATAACCCAACCGGATGGAACCCACCTACTTGGGATTTCGTCCACCATAGGTTAGGGTATGACAGTGTGTAAGAGAAAACACAATCTATTGTGGTGTGACAATGCCATAGTTTCGAGCTCAGCAGAGCGTGGTGTGAAGGGTTTACTAGGGCTTGCTCCCCTTGATCCAGGGTCAAGTAGACCTGTCTGTGTTGTACGACAATGGATGGCTTGTATAAATACCTAATCATCACGATCAAATATTTTCAAAATTTTCATCAGAAAATATAAACAAATCTATTCATTCATACAATTTTCTCAAAATACATTGGTGTATGTTATTTTTTCATGCATATACAATGAATATTAAAACTTTATTAAATCTAATCTTCATATTGCAATAGAGGGATATCTCATTCATTCTCTTATATGTCTTCTCTAATCACATATCCATGAGTTTCCAAAGGGAACAAAACCACACATGGCCCCAATACGGGAAATTGGGGTGAACAAAGCTGCTACAAAATTGATATTTGGAAAGTAAAAAATTATGAACCTATCTACAAGGATTTTCATGATAAATGCAAGGATTAAACAAATATAGGAAAGTATCAAAAGGTAGCAAAATGGGGTTTTAAATTTCAATTCAATTTCCAAATTTTGAAACTAGTCATTAATTTTTTTAATAGATAGCACATGTGAATGTCTATGTTGTTGGGGAAGTCATATGTTCTCTTCATGAAAACAAAAACACACCAACTATGTTTCCCAATATATTGAGGTACCTCATGTCCTTCTCTCTGTGCATAGTCATGGAAGCATTATTCAATGAAACTATGGACACTAGCCTACCCTTTTTATGTTTAAACAATGTGCTATTGTATTCCAGGATTTATTATTGTTAGCTTTAAAGGAGGAGGGCTAAGGTTTACAATAATTTTAATCCAACCAAACTATCTAATCATGAATTTAATCAACAATGGAAGTAACTTTCTAAATAGAGATAGAAATTTCATACCTTTAGATCAAAGTATGCAAAATTGTGAAGTCCAAGTATTCATCTCCATGAATTTAATCAAAATAGAGAGATCTACAAACTTCGAGAATATTAACCACTATATGGCTTTGAATGATTGTGTTGTTTGATTTAAATTTGATTATGTACCGTTATTAGGTGATTAGTATTTTCCATTTAGGACGGTTATTTCTGTTTCACATTATTGAAATTTCTAGGGTTCTTTATTTATAATCGGTATTACATATTCAACTATTTTGTTCTATTTTCCAATATTAGATGCTATATTAATGTATATTTCCATTTAGTTATTAGGATTGAAGGTATTCCTTTATCAAACTAGTCTTACTAGGAATATATAGGGTTTTAATTATACATGAAATCATATGTGATTACATTCTAGTTATGGGTAAATCAATATGGATATGTCATATATATGTGAGTATACACCTCTAGGGTTTAAGTTCCATATACCTCCATATGTAAATGCATAATTGTACATATGGGTAACTTATCCTGTACGCATACTATGACTATGATCCTTCAATGTGCATATTTAACTTATCCATGGTCATGATTAGTATATTTTAGTATTATGAATCTATCTTCTTAATAACTATTCAAATTGTAGTGTCACCATTTGACCTTTTATCAGCTTACTTGCATTAGTACTTCACATGATCAACATTGAGGTAATAGATCAACCATGACATTATTCCAGTAACCATGATTTATATGTGTAAAAATGTCATGGTGACTATTCACCTTTTGTTTCATGTATTTGTACTAATTAACTTCTGAAAATTAGGTACTAGGAACCAACTACTTATTTATATTAATACCTTACTATGTGTACTAATATGCTTTGTATTAGGAAATCAATCAATTATTAAGGTTATTATCATTGTCCTAAACACTTTGATTCACATATGTATTTTTATATCTTAAAGAATATGCAATACTGTTAGTACAATGTTATACATATAACTGATATACGATTAGGTATCTAACCCGCCACTTTCACTTATCCTAATAATTGAGTTACTAATAATTGAAAACAAAATAGTACTAACCTACTGAGGGGTTTAGTCTTTATTGACATTGTCTAGCAATGATAAATTTGATTCGCGCTTTAAATACCCTAGAGGTGTTCCTGGGTTCTGACATCTAGGAGATGTGGCAGGGGCTTATTCGATCTAGCACATAACTTGAAGAAACTTTTGTGGCATCTTAGACTCCTTTGGCATGGTTATTTTAGCCTATGTGTTTTTCTTAGGTTGTTACAGTAGCCAGGACCAAGATCTAATTTTGATGATGTGAGTCAAGGAAAGGAATTCTTCTTTAGGTCATTGAATGGTGTGGAGGATACCTATTTAGAAGGTGTTGAGTTCATGTTGGTTTGAAATATGAGTGTAAGGAAGACGTGGAATTTTTGTTTTAGGTTTAATCATTATGTGGATGAGAAGGTAATGGATTTAGTCCTCCGAGGATCATCCGTGTCACTAGACTATGATGATATAATCAGCATTGTCAAATGTTGGGCGACCTTGAGGACATTATTGTAAAGTTGTATCAACATTGAGGGTCTAATGGAGGAGGAGGAGGAGGAATGATTTCCTGACGTATTTGGGTGGATATTGTGTGCCTAGACAGGGCCTAGAGTTTTACAGAGGTAGGGGAAGGGAGGAATTATAGTTGATTATCCCAACTACGAGATGGTTGCAAGGTTGGGATTCAGTAGTGATGTGATGTAGATTCAGTGTCTCTGATTGTTTTCCTCCTTGCCGAAGGTTGTAGGGAGTCATGTCATTGAGATAGGAGGTGCCAGAAGGGGAGAGGCATGTTGGAAATGTAGCAAAATAGTACCTACACAGGCACGTACAAGATAGTTTGTAATGGTTTTTCTACAACTGTAGTATATTCTTCTTTGTCGCTTCTTTGTCTGCCAATTATAGTATGCACTGATATTGAATTCAGAACAAAAATGAAAATAGGAAGCGAAGTTAAATGATGTGGAAAACCCTCGTACACACATGGTAAGTAAGGCAGTAGAGACTCTATTGTATACTATAATAAAATACAACAACATGAGAACAATCAACTACTCTTATTCACAGTAATAATTGGTTTGTATGCCACAGACATATTAACAACATGGTGCTTCTACAGTCAGTATTCATGGCTTTATATATCCATCACACAAGCATGAACAACTTGACACTTATCCAATGACTACTTCCAGGTAGTTACTAACACAACTATAAGATAGTTAACCGTACACAAAGTTTTCAATGTAACATAACTGCAAGCACCCTTACACAAATAAACATGAGACACATTTCCTTAATTACATCCCACGGTTTACATAATTTTACATCAAATTCCAATACACTCTGTTGATGCAAAATCTAAAACATTAACTTAATAGACACACATACTAGTTTATCAACAAACCAATATTTAATTCCATCCAAAATCTATGGAGTTCTCATCAAACGGTGGAAGTGCCATGAACAATCTGTCTTCAATTTTTTCTTCAAAAAGGTTGCTTCTTGCTTTTCTTTCTCCTAACACTGAGCTTCAATATGCCCCAATTTATTGCAGAAGTAGCATCGTCTCTTCTTGTAAACATTATCATCATCATCATATGCTTCATCTTCATTAGTATATGTGTCACCTTCTATGTCACAATCTTGGTCTTCTTCATAACTACAAACATGTGCTTTCCTTTGTTGCTACTGAATGGACCGGCTGAATCATATCTACCACCTTCATGTGTCTTCCTCTTTGTATTTTCAACTTTAGATTGAAATACACTTTTGGAATTGCTTTCAGAAAACCTATTCATCCTATCTTCATGTGACATGAGAGCGCCCAACAATTCGCTAAGTGAGTAGATAGAAAGATCTTTGGACTCCTCAATAGAAGCAACAAGAAAACCATATTTTGGGGGAAAACATCATTACACCTTTTCAATAATTTTCCTGTCAGAAATGTCCCCACCATACGTGCGCATATTGTTCACAATTTTAGACAGCCTAAACCTAAAAAATATGGATATTCTTTCCTCCTTTCATAGAGACATTTTCAAATTCTCTACGGAGCATCTACAACTTCTGTACAATGATTCTTTTGTCACTGTGAAACTCCCTCATCAAAATGTTTCACACATCTATGGATTTGGCAACATATGTGATCCTTGGAGATATGTTGTCCTTCACGATCTGTTGTAAGACGAGAAGCGCCTTCGTGTCTTTCATGAGAATCTCCTTTGAAACTCCAGTCTTTCCTTCAAATGCCATATTTCTATTTTGAATTTTTCCACCGAAGTATCCATTCTCTATAAGATCCCAAAGATCTAATGAGATCAAAAAAGTTTTCATCCTAATACTTCAAAACTCTAGTTATCACTAACGAACATGGGAATAAACATCTGCTGCAAATTCAGACTGTTGTTTACATCTTCAAAAATCACACTGAGAAATCTGCACGCTAGTTTGATGCACACTGCAACAAATTCTTCAAATAACTTCACCCAAAAATAATCCCCAACGTATGCTACAACAACACGTTGAACTGCGCCCAATACAACCAAACACGGCTTTGATTACCAAAATGTTGGAAATGCAGCAGAATAGTACCTACACGGGCACATACAAGATAGTTTGAAGTGGCCATTTCACGACTGTAGTATAATGTTCTGTGTTGCTTCTTTGTCCGACAATTACATTATACACTAATACTAAATTCAGAACCAAATTAACAATAGGAAGTGAAGTTAAATGAGGCAAAAAACCCTTGTACACGCAACCAGGGGCGTAGCCAGAGGGGGGCTGCCGGGGCTGAAGCCCCCCATCCAAAAAATATTTTTATTATTATTATGATACCATGTACAGATTTGTATTTTGTAAAAAAATGTATTACATCGTACAAAATACGACTTTTAATCTTATGATTTCAGTCAATCATATCATATGAACTTCTTAATGGTCAAACTTAATATATTTATGGATTATGTGTCTTATATACTCATAAATTATAAAATTTACCGTCCTAATATGCATGTCATCAATTATGAGCTTAAGATATCATATATTTCATTTCTATCCTGTTTTTTTAATAGCTTTCTATTAATTGTGTTAAGAGTTACACAAATTGTCTCCCCTATTTGAATGTCAATCTCTATAAGACTAGGGGTATGTACACATAAAAGATGAAAATAATTATACAAAATGAAGTTTATAAAAATATATCATGCATCATGTTGACCTATTAACTGAAATTTGATGTAATATAGTTGACTTATTAATTAACATATATTATTTGCTATAAATTGAGTAAGTTCACTCAATTATAATTATACACCATTGGGAAAAATGATAACCATACATGCACAACTATCACCTTCTATTTATATATTTTTCTTTCAAACTTTTATTACTCAATCACTCTCAAATAAGAAAAGATCTATATTACTATAAAGAAATAGATCCAAATAATATTTATTATTCATGGTATTTTACAAACTTTTTTAGTTATATAATATTTAGATATTATAAGTTTTAAGCCAAGTAATAATTATTACAAATTTACTAGAACTTGAGAAGATAATGACAATATTTCTATCCATAAAAGAAAATAAGACGATTGAATTGGCATAAGGTAAAAAAAAGTAGAGAAAAATATATAAAATGTGGGGTAAGAAGGAGAAGAAAATGTGAAAATCCACCTAGTAAATATTATTTTAATCAAATAGAGAGAGAAAAATAAGGATGACATGTAAAATGAAAGTCAATAAAAATATATAATATTTCTTTCATATCCTCTCTTTTTCAACTTTTAAATAAAAAATACGCATGTATCTTTCCTCTTCATTCTCTTCACTTTTTATTTCCCAATGTGCTTCTCCATCATATGTTGTTCATACAACCACATTAAATATTTTCCTTCCTTTTTACTCTAAAGTTTCCTTCAACTGAACATTGTGTCAAGATCTTATAATATACCAAGTACATTATACTTATATCCTTTATAGTATAAGATTTGACTGTTATAATTTTTTAATTCTTCCAGTATGACACTATCCACTAAATGATGTCATATTACATTTTAATACTTGTTCTCCACTTAAAAGATGATTTTGTTCTCATTTTTAATATAATTATTATTTTTCTTGCACATTGCCAATTGTATACACATTGTACAGATCAAGTGATCATGAATTATGATTATATTGTAGATCTTCTAGTTGTTTAATCTAAAAGATATGTCAAATAATGTGTTAGTTATGACCTTAGACATTTAAACAAATTCATTATTTTGAACATTGAATTTATCATTTCATTTATGTTAGATTTTTTCACAAATAGCTTATTTTATATGTTGGAGACAATGAGACACTTATTAGGTATATTTTTCTTCATTTTTTTTAAATAAGTATTATTTTCCTCATCGTCACTACTCACAGTAATTCAGCCCCCCAGTGGTAGATTTCTAGATCCGCCACTGCACGCAACACAATTAAGGATGTGGAGACTTTGTTGCATAATATAATAGAATACAAGAACACGAGAACAATCAAATACTCTTATTCATAGGTAATAAGTAGTGTTCATACAATAGACAGACTAACAACATGATGCTTTTACAGTCGGTATCCATGGCTTTATATACCCATCACACAATTATGAACAACTCAACACTTATCCACTGACTGCCTCCAGATAGTTACAAACACAATTGTAAGGCAGTTAACCATACACGAAGTTTCCAATTTGACATAATTGCAAGCACACTTACTCATATAAACATGTGACACAACCCTTCAATTAGAACCCACGGTTTACATGATGTTACATCAAATTCCAATAAGGCACTGGTGGCGCATGCTAGGGATATGTGGAAGGTTTATGATTTGTCTGTGTTTATGGTGGTGACTCTTCTACGATCATGTTGTAGGTTGATCTTTGCGGCCATGGCAGTGATGATGTTCTTGTGGTGACGGTTGGTATTGTAGTTCGGTGTAGATTGTTTCTAGTCTATCGAGCCAAACCCAATGGCAATTTGTATAGCAGGTCAGAGTGGGTCGTCCATTGTTGTAGCAGATCGGAGGCCATAAACAGTTTGTTTGCTGAAGAGGAGCCTTAATGGATGTAGGCTGCTTGGGGTCGAGGCAGATGGGCCCAGACTGAGTCAGAGAAAATGGAACCACATTGGTGGTTTTGCAGGTCCAGGAAGGGTTTGGGGTCCTGGTGCCTAGCAGTTGTTTGACATTGGGAAAGATGGTTGTGTAGGGTTTGTTATTCTAGAGATTGCAGAGTTTTAGAGCTAATATAGGTGAGGATATATGCTAGGGTGTTGGGGGTGTTAATGGTGAGGATGAAGGGGAGACAAGAAGAGGAATGGAAGAAGGAAACGACGACTGGATGTTCTGTATGCACAGGTTTAAATAGGGTCAAGCATCACATGGTCATATTTACCTGGCGTTTGTTTCCCTTTCAAATCCTATTAATAGCTATTATTATATTAATTTCAAAATTACATATCTCCTAAAAACAAGTCTATTTTCTCTAAAAATTTATGCATGTCTATAATCTCTTTTATGCTAGATATTAAGAATACTTACATCTCTAATTATCATTCAGATATGACTAACTTGTTTATTCATAATCATTGTTGAGAGCTATATCTCTCGTTGGGACATGAGTATCACCTTGTGGGTTAACACATCTTTTTAGGTGATTGTCAGGAACATCCCTAGCTTCATGGAGGTGAGGAAGAGTAGTTTGGAGAGCAGTAGGAGCAGAAGGTTGACTAGTAGTAAGAATATCCTATAGTTTTACATGTACTCTCAGGTTCGAGCAGGGGATGTTTTGTAGATAATATATACAATAAGTTGAGTTTTTTATAATATGTCAAAGTTTGTATATGGCTTGTATATGTGAAACATATATCTTTTGTAAAGAGGTTGTGGCTGAGGACAATGGACATATATATAAATACCTGATATGGTATGTGCTAATATGCAGGTTGCTGGACTCATATATAAATGTTATTTGCTATGTTAGTGATGTTTGTTTCAATTTTAATCTACCCTCTTTTCTGGATATGTTGTTAATTAGCGATCAATCACATGTTTTGTTTTGAGTAATCGTGGTTAGCGTGGTGAGGTGTCACATAATGTATCCACATTAGAGTATGGTTATAGGTCAAGATAGTCATTTAGGCTACATACATATGATCCAAGGAATTAACCATACCAAAATTGAAGTAAAGTTTTCTAATTTAGGGATATAATTGTATTTTGGGACAAAGTTCAGCACTTTGTACCATTAATAATCTTCAAAGCTCTCAAAGTAAGTATTTTTGGCGAAACGGAAGAACTACTAGAAGATTTAGGTTTCAAAACTAATTTTTCTAGATAGATCTTGTTGAGGAAGCCTAAGGCACACCCGGGATAGTGTAACTGATCTCTGACTCTAGGAGATGTTTCATTCTGACAGGTGAGGCATCCTCTACTACTATTTCACCTCTGTTATCTTCTATAGCTTTTCAATTATCCAGTCTTGGTGGAGTTATGACATTCTCAAAAAAATATAGGGAAGTATCAAAAGGTAGCAGAAGGGGGTTTTAAGTTTAAATTCCATATCCAAATTTTGAAACTAGCATTCAATTTTTTAATAGATGCACATTTGAATGTCTATGTTGTTGGGGAAGTCATACGTTCTCTTCATTAAAATGACAACACACCAAATGAGTTTCCCAATGTACTGAGGGACCTCATGTCCTTCTCTCCGTGCATAGTCATGGAAGAATTATTCAATGAAAGTATGGGTACTAGCCTACCCTTTTTGATGTTTAAACAATGTGCTATTATTTTCTAGGATTTTTTTACTGCCTTTCAAGGAGGAGGGCAATGGTTTATAACAATTTTAAACCAACCAAACTATCTAATCATGAATTCACTCAACAATGGAAGTAGCTTTCCAAACAGAGATAGAAATTTGTACCTCTAGATCAAAGTATGCAAAATTGTGAGTTTCAAGTATTCAATTCCATAAATTCAATCAAAATAGAGAGATCTACAAATTTACAGAAATATTCATCACTGAATGGATTTGAATCATTGTGTTGTTTGATTGAAATTTGATTATGTAGTATTATTACGTGACTACAATTTTCCATTTAGGACTATTATTTTTTTTTCCATAATTCCCTTTTCTAGGGTTCTTTATTTAAAATCAGTATTACATATTCAACTATTTTGTTCTATTTTCCTATATTGGAAGCTATATTAATGTATACTTCTATTTAGCCATTAGGATTGAAGGTTTTGCTTTATTAAACTAGTTTTACTAGGAATAAATATAGGGTTTAAATTATACATGAAATCATATGTGATTACATTGTAGTTATGGGTAAATCAAAATGGATATGTCATATATTTGTGAGTATACATTTCTAGGGTTTAAGTTCCATATACCTCCATATGTAAATGCATAATTTTACATATGGGTAACTTATCATGTACGTATACTACAACTGTGGTCCTACAATGTGCATATTTAACTTATTCATGGTCATGATTCGTACATTTCGGTATTACAAATCTATGTTCTTAACAACTATTCAAATTGCAGTGTCACCATTTGACTTTTTATCAACCTATGTGTATTAGTATTTCACATGATTAACATTGTGATAATAGATCAACCATGACATTATTCCAGTAACCATGATTTTTATGTGTAAATATGTCATGGTGATTATTTGGGTTTTGTTTCATATATTTGTACTAATTAACTTTCTAAAATTAGGTACTAGGAACATACTACATATTTAAATAAATACCTTTCTATGTGAACTAATATGATCTGTATTAGATAATCAATCAATTATTAAGAATATTATCATCATCCTAAACACTTTGATTCTCATATTTTTTATATCTAAAATAATATGCAATAGTGTTATTACAACTTTATACATATAACTACTATTTGATTAGGTATCTATAAGAAGACTGATCCTTAATATAATCAAGTTATATGTTACAGAATATCATCTAACCCACCACTTTCACTAATCATAATAACTAGTTTATTAATTATTGAAAACAAAATAATATTGACCTATAGATCTTGGGGTTTAGTATTTGATGACATTTTCTAACAATGATAAATTTGATTCATGCTTTTAATACCCTAGAGGTGGTCCTAGGTTTTGGAATCTAGGAGATGTGGCGGGGGCTTTCTCAATCTAGCTCACAACTTGAAGAAAATTTTGCGGCATCGAGGACTCCTTTGACACAGTTTCTTTAGGCTATGTATTGATCATTGGTTGTTGTAGTATCCAGGACCAAGATGTAATAACTATGATGTGAATCAAGGAAAGGAATTCTTCATTAGGTCATTGAGTGGTGTGGAGGAGACCTATTTTGCAGGTGTTGAGTTCTTGTTGGTTCAAAAGTTGAGTGTGAGGAAGACGTGGAGTTGTTGTTTTAGATTTAGTCATGATGTGGATGAGAAGGTAATGTCTTTAGTCCTATGAGGATCATCTATGTAACTAGACTGTGATGAAACAATCAACATTGTCAAAGGTTGGGCGATCTTGAGGTTGTTTCTTTCAAATTATATCAACAATGAGGGTCTAATGGAGAAGGAGGAATTGTTTCTCAATGTATTTGGATGGATATTGTGCCCCTAGACAAGTCTTGGAGTTTGTCGATGGCAGAGGAAGGGAGAAATTATGGTTGATGATCCCAACTATGAGAAAGGGCGGCTAGGTTGGTCGCAAGGTTGGAGTTTAGTAGTGATGTGATGTAGATTCATGGTCTCTAGTTTTCCTCCTTGCTGAATGTAGTAGGGAGTCCTTCCACTGAGATAGGAGGTGGAAAAACGGGAGAGGCATGCTGGAAATGCAGCGGAATAGTACCTACACAGACATGTATAAGATAGTTTGCAAGGGTCGTTTCATGATTGTAGTATACTATTCTTTGTTTCTTGTTTGTTTGGCAATTATAGTATACACCGATGTTGAATTTGAAACAAAAATGACAACAGAAATTGAAGTAAAATGAGGCTTAAAACCCTCATACATGAATTAATTAAGGCAATGGAGACTCTGTTGTATAATATAATAGAATACAAGAACATGAGAATAATCAGTTACTCTTATTCACAGTAATAACTAGTGTTCATACAATAGACAAACTACCAACATGGTGCTTCTACTGATGGTATCCATGGCTTTATATAGCAATCACACAACTATGAACAACTCGACACTTATCCACTAACTACTGCTAGGTAGTTACTAACACAACTATAAGACAGTTAACCATACACAAAGTTTCCAATTTAACATAACTGCAAGCACCCTTACACAAATAAACATGTGACACATCCCTTCAATTACAACCCATGGTTTACATAATTTTACATCAAATTCCAATACACCCCCTTGATGCAAAATTTAAAACATTAACTTAATGGACACACACAATAGGTTATCAACAAAACCAGTATTTAACTCCATCCTTGATCCATGGAGTTCTCATCAATTGGATGAAGTGTCATGAACAATCTATCTTCAATTTTTTCTTCAACAAGGTTGCATGCTGCTTTTCTTTCTCCCAACACTGAGCTTCAATATGCCTCAATTTATTGTAGAAGTAGCAACATTTCTTCGTGTAAACTTTATCATCATCATATGCTTCATCTTCATTAGTATATGTGTCACCTTCTATGTCACAATCTTGGTCTTCTTCATAACTATGAACATGACGCTTTCCTTTGTTGGTATTGGATGGACCAGCTGAATCATATCTACCACCTTCATGTGCTTTTCTCTTTGTATATTCAACTTTAGACTAAAATACTCTTTTGGAATTGCCTTCAGAAAACACGTTCATCCTATCTTCATGTGACAAGAGAGTGCCCAACAATTCACTAAGTGAGTAGACGGAAAGATCTTTGGACTACCCATTAACGGAAACAAGAAAATCATATTTTGGGGGAAAACTTGACATCACCTTTTCAATAATTCTCTTGTCAGGAATGTCCTCACCATATGTGCGCATATGGTTCACAATGGTAGACAACCTAGACAAGAAATTATGGATATTCTTACATCCTTTCATATAGAAATTTTCAAATTTTCTATGGAGTGTCTGCAACTTCAATACAATGATTCCTTTGTCACAGTAAAACTCCCTATTCAAAATATTCCACACATATGTGGATTTGGCAGCATTCACGATCCTCAAAAATATATTGTCTGTCACGGTCTGTTGTAAGATGAGAAGCGCATTCACATCTTTCATGAGTATCTCCTTTGAAACTCCACTCTTTTCCTTCAAATGCCATATTTCTCTTTTAAATTTTTCCACCGGAGTATCCATTCTCCACAAGATCCCAAAGATCCAGTGAGATGAAAAACGTCTTCATCCTAATACTTCAAAACTCGTATTTATCACTAGCAAACATGAGAATCAATGTGTGCTGCAAATTCAGATTGTTGCTCGACATCTTCAAAAATCACATGAGAAATCGGCACGCTGGTTTGATGCACACTACAACAAATTTTTCAAAAAACTACACCCAAAAATAATGCTAAACTATGATACGGAAACACATCGAACTATGCCCAATACAACCGAACACGGATCTGATACCAAAATGTTGGAAATGTAGCGGAAAATTACCTACACGGGCACATACAAGATAGTTTGAAGTGGCCATTTCACAAATGTAGTATATTGTTCTTTGTTGCTTGTTTGTCCAACAATTACAGTATACACAAATACTGAATTTAGAATTAAACAGACAATGGGAAATGAAGTTAAATGAGGTGAAAAACACTTGTACATGCAACACAAGTAAGCCAGTGGAGACTTTGTTGTATAATATTATAGAATACAAGAACACGAGAACAATTGACCACTCTTATTCACATTAATAACTAGTGTTCATAAAATAGAAATACTAACCAAATGGTGCTTTGACAGTCGGTATCCATGGCTTCATATAGCCATCACACAACTATGAAAAACTCAACACATCAACTGACTACTTCCAAGAAGTTAGTAACACAACAGTAAGGTAGTTAACCGTACATGACGTTTCCAATTTAACATAATTGCAAGCACCCCTATACAAATAAACATGTGGCACATCCTTTCAATTAGAACCCACAGTTTACATAATTTTACATTAAATTCCAATAAGGCACTGGCTGCGCATGCTAGGGCTATGCGACAGGTCTACGATATGTCTGTGTTGATAGTGGTGACTCTTCTATGATCATGTTGTAGGTAGATCTTGGTGGCCATGGAAATGACAATGTTCTTTTGGTGGTGGCTGGTACTTGTAGTTCGGTGCAGATCATTTTTGGTCTTCTGAGCCAAACCCGGTGGTGATTCATATGGTAGGTCGGAGTGGGTCATCCATTTTCATAGAAGATCAGTGGCCATCAATAATCTATTTGTTTGCAAGGTGTCGTGGTGGTTGTAGTCTACTTGGGGTCAAGGTAGATGGGTCCAGACAGAGTTAGAGAAAATGGAACCACGTTGGTGGTTTTGTAGGTCTAGGTAGTGTTTGGGGTCCTGGAGCCTAGCATCTATTTAGCATTGGAGAAGACGGTTGTGTAGTGTTTGTTATTCTAGAAATTATAGAGCTTTGGGGCTAAGATAGGTGAGGATGCTAGGGTGTTGGGAATATTGATGGTGCGGATGAAGGGGAGATGAGAAGTGGAATGGTAGAAGGAAATTGTTGATGGCGTTTCATATGCACATGTTTAACTAGGGTTAAGCATCACATTGTCATCTTGACCTGGCATTTGTTTCCCTTTTAAATCCTATTAATAGCTATGAGTATATTCATTTCAAAATGACATATCTCCTCAAATACATGTCTATTTTCTCTAGAAATGTATGCACAAATATAATCTCTTTTAAGCTAGATAATACGAATACGCACGTCTCTAATTATGGTACAAATATGACTAATTTGTTTATTGTCAATGTGCATTCAATTATATGTATTTTATAATGATTTCTAAGGCCACTACTTAATAAATAAAGTGTATTCTTTATTACAAGACTTTATCCAAGTATTGGAACACCACACTTTCAATTTTTGCTCAATGTTGTCAAGGTTATTTAGTAATATACTTGAAGGGAAAAATTTATAAATATTACTCAAGTAAGGTACACACTAAACTTTCAATTTTCACTCAATGTTGTCAAGGTTATTTAGTAATATACTTGACGGGAATAATTTATAAATATTACTCAAGTCAGGTAAATGAAAACACATAATTAGAGACTAAATTGTATCAATGAACTTAAAAATTTGATCAAAATAATGTTTGGAACTTAGAATGGAGGACTATTGTGTAAATGAACTATGACTCAAGGGGATTTATGGGTTATAGTTGAAAATAGGTTTAATGCCAAAATTTTAGCATGTTACACCTTGCCTTAGTGAGAGGAGTTAGTGGTTGCGGTCTAGATGTGGTGGGTGGCAGATGTAATGAAGCATATTAGGGTTTTGGGATGTTGAAGAAGAAGTAGAAATGGGTGGTAGGGTTCATGAAAAAGTAAAGGAAATGGTGAAAATGAGAGAGGGTAGAGAAATAGGAAGGTTTAGGGGCTCAAAAGCGTCAAAAAGTGGTGCCAATGGTGGCAAAAAAATTCCCTCTCCTTGTCTAAGGTTGGGGAAGATGCATTAGCCATCGATTAGAACCCAAATCCTTGGCCATGGGATTGGAGGGCCATGATTAGATGAAAGAAACAAAAAGGATAGTTGACATAGTGAGTTAAGAGGTAATTTTGCAACAAGGAAGTGCCTATGAATTGGTCCCAAGAGGTATGACCCAAAAAGGTTTAAAAGGATTACATTTTAGTTAGAAATAGGATTAAGTCAAGTAAATTTCAAATGTGCATATCTCTCTCATCCTATCTATGAATAGAGCAAGTTGGTGTGTAGGAAACGAGAGAGTGTTTTCTACACAAGGAGCATGAGGTTAGGACATAGATATACACATATATGAGATAAGCATATAGATGAAGAGGTTGATGTATAACTTGGGTGCAGACTTACTATCAAAATCAAATTGAGTGTCACCACTTATCATGTGTACACGATTTAACCTAAAAAAGCATCACAAAAACTCGAATCATGAAATTGAGGGATAGAGTGAGAAATTTGTGAAAAGGTGAAGTGCATGACACATACATGGAGAGAGAGAACAGTCTAGGTCATCATATCCTCCACAGCTCCCCAAAATTAGCACAATTTCTTAATGAAGTTTGGGACTATCATGATTACAATCATATTAGTATTCCTCTAGTATCAACACTATATCAAAATCTAGCAATCTAGTATCTGGGTCAAAGCATTGTCACGTCAATCTCAAATAGGACATGTCATCTCATAAGTAACAAATTAGGATTGATTATACTATAGGACAAAAACTTGGAGAGATCACATTTTAGGTCAAACAAATAGAGATCTTTGAATCAAGAGTAGATCATGACTTGCATTCCTAATATTTAGGGTCCTAGCTTCTTTATTATCCTAGGTGGGGTTATACATTTATGATTGAGATTTCATATTTCAACAATTTGAGACAAATATCATATTTTAATGGTATTCCATGTTCAAAATCAACAGAAGGTCCCACCCTAGTCCATAAGAGAGATAAATCCTAACATTATAAAACAAGAGAATCAACTTAGTCATTATTTTAGCAGTTTGAGATTTTAGAACTATGAAATTCGTTAATATATCGAGGGTGATCTTTAGATCCAAATAGGGTGACCATAGGGGTGAAATCAATATTAGGATCATAAATTATGAGTCAAAATTCATTACTCAATATCAAGAGTCAAGATTTTGAACATAAGAGTCATAGGTCCAAAACTTTTGAAGCAAGGCTTTAGATTCCTACTGACACGAGGGATGACCACTCAACCATATTCAACAATAAAGAAACATTTTGTTATATCAATCATCAATTTTTATTATCATGGTATTGAGGTTGGATGAAGCATGACCCCCTTACATTGTGAAAAATGTTAGACGGTTGTGTGACTGGTGATCCACAAAATTTGGTTCTCAAGTGTTTTATAATTGACAAAAGATTTATTACTCTATTTTCTTTCTAGTTCTAAAAGACAACATATATGCACATCAATAGAGGGTTTGCATGAAGCACATGCCTCACCATATGTAGGATTAAAAATGTGTGAGAAACCATTACACTAAATGAGATTACTCAAAATACATAAATACGATTACACGTCAATTAAGCACAATCCTAGAAAATAGAGTAAACTAAAACTGATTTCAACATTTCCCAATTGTTTAGATACATTTACATAAAATCCTTCAACTTCTTGTATTTCGTATAATGCTCAATATCCTTTACCACTACTCTATAGACTTAGCTACAACATAAACTTTACAAAGGAACACTACCCACATATACAAACATCAACATGTTATTGAAAGCTTGATTCAATCAGAACATCATGTATACACTTTTCACGTAGACCTGAGAGTACATGGACGACTCTAGGACACACTAGATGACTAAACAACCATCTCTAGGGTTCATCATCTCAGATTCTCTTTGCTGATATGATTCTACTTCTGCTGTTGATGATCACCTAAAAAGATGTAGTGACCCACGAGGTGAGACCCAGTCCCAGTGAGAGATATAACTTTCTCCAGTAGATATTGATTACAATAGATTATTCCAATAGTAAATAAATTGAGTAGTTGAAGCATTTAATAGTCAATTGAGAAGAATGAATAGTTCTATCTAATATTTACCCAGATTTCATAATATTGCATCTAATAATAATCATCATAATTGTTCTGATTATCATCATATACCATGCTAACAACACAAGAAAACTAGTAGCATAAGTATCTCGAACATCATGAATATGTCTAACAACATAACATGACTATCAGTACTGGCAAGTTTAATAAAATGAACAAGTCTGCATCATGAGTAGAACTAACATCATAGGCACAACTAAATGCATAATCATGATTGGTAGTTTAAGCATTTCTAATTATAGAGGCATAGCTAGCAGTATAAGAATAGCTAACATCATGTAATAACTATCACCATTAGCATAATTAACGGTAGCAGTATATCTATCAACATAGCATGCCTACTATATGTACACAGCTACATCATGAATATTTCTACAGAATAAGCATATCTACTATCTCTTAATTTGCATAAGCATCAACTTTATGTAAAGAGAACAAACAAGGGTTATCATCCAATGTGAAGCATCATGTATAACCCTAAACAGATACATTACATGGATGTAATTACATCTTTTATTACGCGTTGAGGAGTTTGAATCGTACCATCCAAAGTCCAACTGACCCATGTAAAGGGCTACTCAATTCTATATAAGATCTAGGAGTGTCAGTATACTAAGTCTCTCCTCTACCCAGTTAGTATGGGCCAAAGTTAGTGACATGTCAGTCAAGCTACAACTACAATGACATATAGTCAAGCTGCTAACAACTAGTCCGCCCTTAGTATTGGTCATGACTTTAGAGAATAGGATCACACATGGCCATTCTATAAGAGACATCCTACATTCACACATCACAATATCCGAGGCATGACCACAACCATCTTCAATTGCCTAATATTAGGGTACCAAGCTATCCCTGCATACTCAACGTGTTATGCATACACTCTGAATTTCCTTTAGGAATACTCGTTTCACCACCAATAAGTTCTGATGCTGAAATGGTTCTACAACATAGGGTACTACATGCTTAGTATTTCACTTGATTAGTTATTTCCAATTGGGTGAATTAAGGATGCATCAAATAAGTAGACATACAAACCCTAATTCATCACTAGCAAACATTTCTATATAACAACTTCAGAAGATATAAAACATATGAGACATAATTTCTTATCTCAACATCACATGGTAATATTCACCTGTCAATCAAGAGACTATACTTGTCATCACATCTTCATCACATGGTATTATTCTCTTTCCATTCATGAAACTACATTTGTCATCATACTACCACAGGATATAAATCCTTAGCACAATATTATAGGGTATCAACCCTTGTCAATATAAGAGGATTACACCTCATTCAAGGCTCAACAATGCCCTAAGGTCATCAAGTTCATCATATCATTTTCCGCAAGTTCAACATTATCTTTCTATGCCTTATAACAAGGCTCAACAAACATCACCACACATGTGATAAATAGGCTCAACATAATTTGCATTGAAGAACTAAAAGATGTTCACAGTATAACATTACAGGATTATCTTAGCAATTAAGAGAATTCCTTTATTATATCAACATATAAGGAGGCTAGGTATGATTGGCAATCATCACACTTATTGTGAACAATTTTAGCATAAGAAAGCATAGATCATGAAGCTACGATGACCACCAATCAGCACATCAGAGTTCAATCAACCATTTGGAAGGATATTTCATCATTATATTAATCATTCAAGAAAGGATAACATGATTAACCACCATTTTATACTTGCATTAGGGTTAGGTTTAGAAATGTAGGTTACTTAAAGCTATAGTTCAACATTCATTCACAAACCTTAACCCATAGCATCCCTATATAAATCTTGGATGCATAAGACACAACATCATCAACGCATTCCATATCTTTCTCAAGTATGGATCCATGCATAACTCAAAATGTTACCATCAGATTATAGTATACTAACATTCCACAAAAACAAGAGAGACTCCATTGTTGTATTATTCCACTAAGGAAGGTTGATCATAGTTACCCAACATCATCTAAGTTCATTAGGACTAAGTATAACAAGTTATATCCCATTAGGGTTACATGTCAACATGATATGTTTATTATCCATTCTATTCATATGAGGGAAAAGATAAGACTACCTTACTAAAGGAAAACCTCCATGGGTTCCATCATCATTCAACCCATATCACCATACCATAACATCATCCAGAACCATTGGATGTTGAAAAGGTAAGAGCATTGGTTATTTACATAAGTAAACACCTTAACAAACCATATGTAAAGACATCGAGTTGTGATCTAGAAAAAAACACAGTTAAACTCTAAAATGTGATGAATGCTATCAAAATGACAACATTATCGCACAAAACTACATGGAATTAATACAACGGATTATTAAAAATCACTAAAAATTATAAACTTTTTGCCAAGAGATCCACTACCTGGAAACTCTTTTTAGAAAGAACCAAACCATATATACATCATGGTTCACTTTGTACATGCATTGTTACATTACATTGTATGGATATGAGATAATAGTTACTTTATCAAAACATATACAAGAGAAACATTATGCATTGAGGTGTACTAGCCAAAATATCAGATTGATTATAAAACTATTTATGCACTATCTCCCAAAGTACATGAAAGTATAGGGACGACACATAGGACTTTATATCTACAAGACACATAACAACACATTCAACCTGAGCTGTTACACCTATTCTTGTTGTTGTTTCCCGCTCACTACTGCATGATCCCTACTTCTTCATGCACATCCACCTAAAAAGTTGTGGAACCCATGAGACGAGACAAAAAGTCCCAACGAGAGATATAACTCTCCACCAATAGTATTATTATCACAAATAAATCTTATGAAAGAGAGCAGAAGAAACCTTTATGAATTAAACAAGTATAATTGTTGATTATAAGCAGAGTTGAGTAGTCTCAACATCTCATTAGGTCAAATATCTACAACCGAGAAATAGACCATTTAATCACTTTTAAAGGGAATATGAAGAACATGTATAACTATTATAAACTAAACTATATAAAAACAAAGCAAGGCTACAACCAATGTTTCTGTGTTTAATCCTTAAACAAATACACTACACGGATGATTACATCTTTAAACAATCCATCTTATGCCCTGAAGAGATGAGAATATACCTTCCATCTCCAACTGACCACTGCAAAGTAAAGCATCAGTGCCATATAGGTCTATGGAAGAGCTATCCACAACCTTTCCTTTCTCAATCAGTACGAGATTATTAGAAGTGACATTAGGAGTCAAATTTTATTATATCTAGCCCGGTATATAGAGGCTCTTTTCTATAGAGATACAATGCGTAGCATGTTCTCTTATCAGGGTATGACTGGTAATCAATCCTAATTATATCAGGGTATGATCCGTAACCAATCATGATTGTTTATTGAGTCATTGTACAACCGCACTCTTGTTAGAGTATGACCCATAGTCAATCCTAATATTCAGGGTATGACCCGTAGCCAATCCTATTAGTTACGGATACAAGGAGATGAGTTGCACCCCTCATATTCAATAATATACAATCTGAGTAAAACTCATTTCACCATTCAACAAATCCTAACACTGAATGCATCTATAGCCAAGGAAACTACATTTTTAGTTCACTTGATATATTAAGTACATTACAACATCTTTTAGCATCAATAATGTTACAAGCATGAATTATAGATAAATGCCACATAGAAAGGTGTAACATATCTGACAAGAAATCTTGTATCAATTGGAACATGTCTTATTACACTCATCATGGGATCTCAATCCCCTGAATACTTTACTAGAAATCACATCCCTTTAACATTAACATTATCATGATCACATGATTTCGGTGTCAAACCCTCAATTCATTATTGAATAGTATCACCTTTTACCAGGCATCAATCATTTCTAGGTCATCAAACCCATACATATCATACTTGTTGTATAGGTATATCACATGGATCACAAGGCCTTATATAATATGTATTATGCTAAATCATCATAGCTCATACATGTCTATGCTCATCATTTCACAACACCTGCATGGTTAGGATTTCATAGCAAATGTAATATCAAATAAATATCATGACCATGCCATAAAGAGAATCATTCAAATTGCAACCCTTTTCTAATTAGGGTTAGGGTTTCTCTTTGCAACCGATTTAGGGTTTTCAAATTCATAATCATCAATCAAACCCTAATTCACATCATAAGAGTTATATTATTTCCATAAGTGTTCAAGCATACTTCATAAAGTATCATCCATTGATTATCAACATGAAGTATTAATTTTCTTATGTGAGTAGTACAAGTTTCTTTCTCATCCTTACTAGGATATTGACTTCAACATACTTATTGCATTGATTTAACCTTCTTTAGGGTTTATCAGCCTACACTTATTAAAGTGTATCCATCTCATTACATTCGAGACGTATCCATTGATTACATTCAAGGTATATCAACCTACACTCATCAAGGTGTATCGGCCTAATCAACAAGGTGTATCGGCCTCCACTTTAATCCTTGTGTCGGCCTAGACACATCCACTTGTATCGGCCTAGACACATCCACTTGTGTCAGCCTAGACACATCTACTTGTTTCGACCAAGAAATATCAAATGATATCGCTTTAGAGATGCTTAGAGTAGTATCGTTTGTATGGTGCTTGAGGTATATCAACTATAGTATACTTTTAGGATATCGACCACATCAACCCTTTGTATATCAGCCACACTATCAACTAGGGTATCAGCCACCTCAACCCATTGTTTATCAGCCACACTATAAACTATGGCATCGACCACTCATCCAATTAGTGTATCGGCCTCACCATCAAATACGGTATCGGCCACGGCTTCTAATAATGTGTTACACATACTTTTCACAAGTATTTCGAGCTAATTATATTTCCCATCACACATGGATTGGGCTAGAGGGACATCAAATTTGTGAGTGTATCGGATTAGGGTTAAGATTGGCCATGTCGGCCTCCACACTTAAATAAGGCATCATAGTTTGATATTCCGTCTTTACTAGACATCTCTTGGTCAAGACAAGCTAATTCCTTTGAGGCATATCATTTATAGAGCATCTAACATATCAGCTTATCAACAACATATCATTTTTAGAGTAGCATAAGTCTTGTCGGCCATCAATGTGATGGTGCAAGTATGTGTATCGACTTGACTATCTTCTAGATATCAACCTATCCTATTCTCAAACTTAGATGACAGGTTAGACAATTGAAAGGACAGTAGTCCTACTCATATAACAAAACAAAATGGATAGGAGTTCATGTGTATCAGTTTTCATTCCTATACCCTTTTATTAGGTTAGGGTTTTCACAACCAATATCAGTTTGTACATATAGGTTTCATCATCTTCAAGCTAAAACTCTTCATTCATTACTACTCTAGTTCATTGACAACAGCCGCATATATCCATTAGAGCTCATGGAACCATCATTCAAATAAGAAAAGTTTTAGTAGAACAGGAATCCTCAGGTATTGCATAATAGAAGGTGAATAATAATAAAGTTGAGTTCAAGTTATATAAGCTGCCTCAAGATCAACACAAGAGCTTCAAGCTCCAAAGCTCCATGTTACCAAGGTTGAAAATGACTTATCAAAAGTCCAAGACTTGATCCCAACACTTCTCTATGAAATAAGATACCATAGTTAGGAACTTCGTGAAGAAGGAAGAGAAGGAAAGAATCATGATCCAGGAAGCATAGTCTTTCTAAGGTTGAAGATGATCATGGCTTTACCTTGGACAAGTACTTCTCGGCCTTCCCTTTGATCCTTGAGCTCCTAGGGTCGTCCACCAAGCAAGTGATGGTAAAAGAGTAGAAAGGTTTACTAGGAGTTGAAAAGAGAGGTATATATAGTTGAGGCTCATGAAAGAGAGTATGTATAAGGTGTCATCACCATATGTACATGGGTGACACGTGTCCATGCATGGTAGCTTCATACACCCATAATTATCTTTCCATGCAAAACTCTTGAGGATATTTCATAGATAAGATATCGACCATTGGGTATCTTGCTTGACAAGATATTACAACCCAATATCACTTTATGTGCAAATTGATACTACTTTTGCAAGGAACATGTAAATTGATAGGCTTCACCTACTTGAGGTTCTTATCCCTAGATGAGTCCTTTTAAAGGTTACCAAACCAATATGGGACCACCTATATGGCTCCCAAGTTGATAGGCACTCCCATATACACTCCATAACTCAACAGAACCTCATCTAGGATTAAAAAACACTCAACACTTCTTTGGTTCTTTCACCACAAAGAGTGTTATCATTCAACCAAGACTCCAACAAGGTGCCCCTTCTTTATCTCTTCTCTAGATGATGCTAAGAGAGAAGGAACACTCTAGAGGTGATAATTTGCACATAAACCCCTTAGTTGGGTAAATTGTAATCTTTATCGAAGTTATCATATAAAGAACAAACAAATTGCAAATGAGTTCAAAATTGAGAAATGAAATCTTCTCAAGTCTTAATTACTTTACAAAAGATTAAGACAAGGTTCTAAACAAATTACTTAGGCAAAGCTTCTAGGGTTATCCCAAAACCCTAGTTTGGGGAGTTACACTAAACATCCCTTATATAATAATATAAAAGGGGCACCATAGATTCTGGGGTTAAAACCCATCATCAGTTGTATATTTTAAGAAAGTCATCATGTCAACAATCAAGCTACTTAAATTGATCACATGAGGGAAACCATCAAATTTCGATTATTAGAAGCACATGTAATACTTATAGGTTTCAATACAAACCATTAGATATTGAATTATCCCATCTCAATCATTGGATTAAGTCCATTATTCAAAACTATTAGAATAAGAAGTGTTAGATCCTAACCATTGGATTAGGTTCATATTTTAAATGCATCATTTGGAGTATAGGTCTAACCTTGAATCATTTGACCTAAGAAACTATTGGGTTAGGGCTTAATTGAAGCTACATCTAAAGCCTTGACTCACCATTTGTTGTGGTGAACCTGATCTACCATTGGTTGTGACATCTTAGGTCACCATTGGTTGATAAGATCAGCACTATATTCATTTAACACCATTGAATACTAAACTAATGCCATCATTGATTGATAGCATCATTAGAGTATCAAACTATTTCTCATTGAGATTCCAAGAGAGCCTAACACTGACCTAAGGTGTGACTATTAGTTCACACCATCGTTCATCGCCCTTGGTCACCACCTTCAATTATCATGAAGAGCACACCATCAGGTCATGTGTTTAAAGAAGAAAACAACCTAGAAACACTAATATGGACCATCGGTTGATAGGTGCTAACCACCATAGGTGGTGATACCAACATGAACTAAGTCATCTCCTTCCTTGGTAAGAACATGAACATGATTAAAGGTTCATCTATAACTAGAAACAAAATAGGAAACACCATAAAAATCGAAATCCCAAACAAGCTTAGCTTCTTAAGGCTTAAATCACCATTTTCAAGCAAGAACATGAGCTAACGAGCTTATCGTAAGAAATATAACTAAATAGGGTTATAGAACTCACCTCTAATGAGAAGAGAAGACTTCCAGTAGCAAGAAACTCGATCAAAGAAGGCAAGAAAACCCAAGATATAGATCTGAATTCGGCCAAGTAGGCACCCTTCTCCACAAGGAAGCAAAACTCTAGAAGAAGAAGTAAGAAAGGTAGGTTCTTGAGTTCTAGAGAAACTTATACCATGGAACAACAAGGGTTATAACCTAGAGAAAGGTAGGAGGAATAAGAACAGAGAAAGAAATGGAGCAAAAAGGGGATACTTACTTGTTTAGGTCAAGATCACCAAGAAGGAGATTTAGAAACCCTAAAGGAAGCAAATTGTAACCCTAGATGCTTCTACCAAGAAGATCCACACCTTCTACTTCCTTGGACAGTAGCTCCACAACCAAGTAGAGGAAGGCTCTTAGCAGGAGGGAAATGGTAGAGATAAAAAGTTTCATTTGGGAGCTTAAGGATAGATATATAAAGCTTTTGGAGGATAAGGTAGAGAAGAAGCATGAGGAGTACAAGTAGTTCCCCATGTGTTCATGGCCTTAAACTATTAAGGATATACAAGAAACCACACAAGAAGCTGATCCACAATTCATGGATACCTTCTTAGGCACCGTTTGTTGAATTTCCAAGCCAAACAAATAAACCATTGATTGATAGCTCGTAAGGGTAGCTCACCCATAAAGGGGTAAACCCAAAAATACCCTTGAGGAAAACACCTCCAAACCAAGGTTCAACTAGGAACCCCATGGCTAAAAAATCTCAAGAATGATAATAGAACATTCAAGGACCATAATGCAAGTGACAAATTGCAAAGAAAACCTCTAAATTGGGTAAATTGCATAAAATTCCAATATGTGCATAAAATTGCATAACTTGAACAAAAAGTGTCCAAATCGAACCAAACTTGAAACATAAGCTTATCACATGATACCAAAGCATATCAAAAGATTATATTAGGGTTATAAGAATTAAATTATGGTAATTAAGCATGTTCAACCATTTAATCGAGGTTAGGGGTCTCACAAAATGGTTGTGGACTAATTATTAAATATTGATGCAAACATCTACTTTAACAAATGTCATATATATTTTGCTCTTACATATGTTTTGTTTCTGTTACACTCCCCACTACGTCCCAAATGTCCTTATTTCCTACGTTCCATTGATGATCTCCCTTCTTTGTACATTTATGTTATCAACAATAAAGACACAAACTTTAAGTAAAAATTCACAATACTATCGTATAAGGGTGTTTGTTTTTTAAAAATAGTTGTGTAATTGATATTGATAGATGGGGATTAGCGATGACCATCCTTGGAGGCAGTTTGAAATATCCTCATTGGGTATTGGAGGGAGGCTGTAAAAAGTCATGGCAATAACAACTTCCTCTGGTGAAATCAATGCCTATATGTTACCATAATGGCCATGTAATGACATAGTTTTGGATTTTAGATTTCATAAAATATGAGAAAATTTTATGCCACCAATTCTCATATACATATTAAGATGTTAAAATGGGACACATATTTGTTGGTTGTTACTTGAAAAGGAAAGGAACATGACTTATTTTATTTCACACTAATAATTAGACAAATAAAACATTTGTTAGTTATCCTAATCGATAATTCCATTGGTTTATTTGTCTCAAGTTTTGGGTTCAAATCCTTCATTGGAGGACCACAAAAGAGAAAAGAAATCCTCCTTTTCTTATATAATCAAGCCACACTCTGCCATGCACAATGTACAAATCAACAATGATCAGAAAATAACTAGAAAAATATATGTTCCCCATCGAATTTGTTTATTTTCCTCATCTATGGCCTAGAAGGGATATGGTTTAAAGTTTGGATTCCCAGACATATTGTTTCTTTGTAGGGTCCCTTTCTTCGAGTTTTTACCCATGAAAGGTCAAGGTTTAATATATACCTTTTAGTTTCTACTGCTTGAGAACATATAAGGGACGCAAACTAATGGAAACATGATCAGTCTGATGCACACACACTACATATTTATTCAATTTTTCATATTAATATGCCCTCGATAATAACAATTTTGAACATTCTTATTATATTGTAATACCTTCGTCTCTAATTTGATTATTTTGTAAAATCTAATGATTTCTTCACTACATTATTGGAAAAAATGCTTTTTTTGAAATAGCTTCTTACATATGTCTCACCCAAAGTGGATACCTAGCTGCACCACTTCCTTTACTCTACGAGGTGACATAATCTAGAAGGAAAAATGCTTGTTAGCTCATTATGGGGTACAACAAAAGTGTTTGTATTGACGTGGCATTACAATTAGCCTCTTCACAAGTTGAATACTATGTGCCCATTACTTTTTAATTGGATTTTTTTATTTTCCACTTCTTTTGTGTGATAAATATCATTTTATAAAAACAAATAATCGTTACCATATTTCAAAACTAGTATAGACAAATTCATAGAATTTTGTAACTATTACTTTTAATCTAATCTTTTTTGTTCCTATGCATCCTATTAGTATGGTGAAAATATGGCATGTTACCTCTATGTGATCAGGATAGTTATCATGTTTGAAGTTCTATAGATGGGAATCAAATATGAGATTATTCTTAACTTCTTTAGGATTAGTTTTCAATCACACCAATTGAACATAAGGAATCATCTACTAATAATGTACTTGATGTAGTTCATAACCTTATAGTAAATATAATAATATATTTTATCATCTGTCTCCTCCCTAGTTCCCTAAATAAAGAGATATTATCTGTCTCCTCCATAGTTCTAAAACCATATTTCAAAGTCTAAATTCAATGGATTTAAATAGAATGAAAGCCTTAGAATGGTAGAGTTTATAGAATATATCCATGTATATTATAAAATATTTTCCAAGTAAGTAGTGGAAGAAAACATCTTATTGTATTAAATCCCTTAAAGTAAATATTTCTAAGTTGACAAACAAGTTTTTTACTGTAAGAATATTAATGACGTCAACGGAAGAAGAAACCTAACAAGTATCATCCTAGGTCCAAGCAATATATCAAGAACGAAGAAAAAAACCATCTGTTATGTGTCTCGGAGAATTATACTAATCCGATTGTAGATGTGGTTCAAAATTAAATGGATCATTCACCGATCCAATTGTTCTGGGGTGAAGCAACCCTCGTTGTATGATACGGTCTATTTTTCGTATCTGAATAAGGATCCGATTATGATTGTACACCTATATGTATATGCGACATTGTTTGGGCTTTCCATTAACATATATTTTGTATTTGAGACTGTTGTGGACCGCATTCTAGGATGTATTCTGTTTCCTTTCGAGAGTGCTCTCTGTCCATACCTTTTCTTTGATATTAATAAACATCTTGTATCCTCACGCGGAGTAGTTCATCCCAACCGAATCATGTAACTCTAATATTCTCTGGATGTGTGATTGTTCATTTATTATTGTCTGTATTTTTCCGCACTAACTGGACGTAGTCTCTCGTTTGAGATCTTAAAACACACACTCAATGAGAGAAGAGAGAATTAAATAGAATTTATATGAATGGAAACAAATGATTGGTTTGAAGCATAATAGGAAATGAAAGATACTAAGAAAACTAAGAAAACTATGTTATGGATATCAATTAACTTTCTTCCTCATGTTATCATCTTGTATTTGACATCGGTATATTAAGAAAACTATGTTATGGATAGCATGAACCGGCTACTCCCAAGTACTTTCAACTGGAATGGGTATAAAAAAATTTGTCTTGTCGGGAATCGAACTTGAGGCCCCACACTTACCGTCATAGTCCTTGATTCCTTGCCACTTGCTTGTCCGGTGGTTGCAAGTGAACATGAAAGTTGCATGCATTCTGTTGTCCGGTGCATGTGATTGCAAAGTGCAGCTGCGCCTCACGCAATCAATCGAGATATTCAAATGTGAACCCCCGATTCTCCGCGGCTTTTTGCAAGCTACGGTACATTCATTGGAATAATTTTACCACAACTCTATCACGACGACGCACGCATCATTAATAGCTAAAGCGGGCAGATGGGATAAGACAGCTCTATAGTTGACTTGCAACGTAGATGAGAAGACCACTTTTAATGCCAGTATTTATTCTGGTGCCAGTTGTTACTGTTGGAAAAACATGATGTTATTGGATTTTGGACTACGTGCGCACAGGGATACGAAGCTTCCGAATTGACTTCCAAATGATCACTCGTTAAATACACCCTTCCATCCACGACCCATCCTCCACTTCTCATACGTTTCGACTCCACCATGGCAGACCGCCGCTGTCTCCGCACCTTCCTTCCTCTCCTCCTCACCCTTCTCGGTGCCGGCGCGGTCGTCGTCAACGGCAGAGGTACTCAATTCCGCGACTCGCTCTCCCCCATCTCGGACTCCATTAATTTTCAAGCAATTGTTTGTTCACTAACTCGCCTATTCGTCACTCTTAATTACCTGCAGATTTCTGGAGCATCGACTGCGGCGGCACCGAGCCCTTCACGGACTTCCGCAACATAACATGGGTAGACGACACCCTCACATCCCCACCAGGCGGCGTTTCACAGTCCGTCCCACCAGGCACCCAGTTATTTACCCCCTTCGGCCCATCCCCACTCCCTCGAGAACTCTCCACGCTCCGGGTCTTCCCATCCACCACCACGACAAAGCACTGCTACACCATCCCGGACATCGGCACTGGCCGTAAGATCCTCGTCCGTGCCAGTTTCTTCTACGGCAACTACGACGGGAAGCTGAAGCCGCCCAGGTTCCGGCTCACGTTCGAGGCCGACGACCTCAGCAAGGTTGAGTTCGGCAGCAACATATATAACGTCTCGGCGTTTGAGGTGTTCTATACGACTAGAAGGAATGACACCAGCGTGTGTGTGAATAGAGTGCATCCTGGGGAGGATCCTTTCATTAGCTCCATTGAGGTTAGGGCGCTGCCGGTGGAGATGTACGCAGCTGTCAATGGGTCCAGACAGATGTCTACCATGCGACGGAGCATTTTTGGTGCCAACGCTACTACCATCAGGTATGTATAGAACAAGTAATTGTTAGTAGTTTACTTACCCAATTTTCCAAAAAAAATTTGTTAGTAGTTCCAGAGGGTATAGTTAATTTGCTAGCTCCTTGATCGATCGGTATGATTAGTTAAAACCGGTTTTGTTTCTCATTGGATTCTATAATACTCCCGTCGAAAAACATCGACGACTTAGGAAACCGTTCAATTGATTTATTCATAAGTACTTCTTTTCGTTATGCTACATTTTTTAAACTTACTTCAGTACCACAAAATAAAAATCATCATTTTTTAACAATAATCCTGTCTACATGATGTATCTGAAGATAATATGCCCGTACTATACATTGACATGAATTAAAGATGAGCTACACCCTGTAGAGCTGTTATATTTTCTAAAATTATTAGGGTAAGTGCAGTTTTTTTTTTAACTATGGTAAGTTCAGAAAACTTATTTTGGCATGTATATATTTCAAAAATTACTTTGATAATTTTTATGTTTCAAAATAGTCTGAGACCAGGAATCCCAGATCTATTTCTGTTAGTATTATTTTTTTTTTCCAAAATTAATTTAGTGGGTCCCTTGGAATTTGCATAATAGTATATATTTCACGGTATGCATGTGTCACGATTAGTTCCACATGTGGTGGGCCCGGAGACAATGTGTTGGATGAAAGCGCGTCCAACTTGGTGGTATTTTTGTTCAAGTTGATGCCCCCATATGAAATTAATGTGGTCGCATCCATCGTTGATAATTATACAAGTGAGAAAGAGTTGGAAAGTCAACAAGCAGCAGGTATTTAAATAACAAAGCAACAGATGGTTCTACAAGTTGCCAAACGGAAGACGACTTTTGCTGAATTAAAGATCAGTGCATGTGTATGGAGTTGGTTTAGTCAAACTCTTAATATTACACAGGGTTTAGTCTCATCTTTCAAACTCTGTTACGTACTTTGCCTATATCTATTTTTTTTTGTAGTATATATTCTTTTTGTTTATCTCTTCACTTACAGCAAAATCTTGTTCTTGGAAAAAGATACCTGCTAAACGAAAACGATTGATTACTCTAGATTGATGGGATTATCTGGCAATAATATGAATCAAATCCTCTTCCATATCCACGACTTATGCAGGTACCCCGATGATGCCTATGACCGCCTGTGGCGCCCTGGTCGAACAGCAACCGGCCAGGTATACTCGTCAGTGCCCAATACGGCTCCAAGTGTCAACATCTCCTCCTTGGCCGCGGAGGCGCCACCTCTCGTCGCGTTCGAGCACGCTGCCGTGCCGTTCGGCAAAGACTCCGTCATCAACATCAGTACCTTCAACCTGCCATCTGACCCCGTCCCCATCTACATAAACATGTACTTCACTGAGCCGGCCAACCTCACTGGCACAGGGGACGTCAGGGCGTTCCATGTACTCATGGACGGCGTGCCGATCACCAACACGTCCATGCCTTTGGTCCCGGAGTATGGAAAGGCAAATGGGATTTCTGGGTTTCTGCCCGTGTCGTCTGGTACCGTGTTCTCCCTCGTGCCGGCGAATGGGTCGACCCTTGTCCCTGTTATCAGCGCCCTTGAGGTGTTCTGGATCGGGGATGTCCTCACAGAGCTAACAGATATCAATGATGGTAAGTTGACTAAAACTTAGCTTGTTGTTGAACATTACTAGGAACTTTGTAGTTCACTGACATAAATGCTGTATATTCGTAGTTCTTGCGCTAAAGCAGCTTCAGGACCAATACCCGGCTCTCCAGGAGTGGACCGGCGACCCATGTCTGCCCTCCGATTTCACCTGGGAATGGGTTGGATGCAGCTTAAACAGCCCTCCAAGGATTACAAAATTGTAAGACTATCCATCCGTCTTTCAGATCATCCAGTAATTGATTCGTTGTTGTACAAAGTTTCATACTGACCAAAATGCTTGTTTATATTCATGTGAAAAGGCTGTTAGGCGGTCTCGGTCTCACTGGTGGAATTCCAGATTTTAGCTCCTTCGATGCTCTAATGAACATGTAAGTCAAATAAATATTCCAACGACGACTTCCTTTCGTGTGCTTATCTGTCTGTGTTCCGTACAGTGACTTGCA
This sequence comes from Alisma plantago-aquatica, assembly GCA_963693085.1. Classification (NCBI taxonomy): domain Eukaryota; kingdom Viridiplantae; phylum Streptophyta; class Magnoliopsida; order Alismatales; family Alismataceae; genus Alisma; species Alisma plantago-aquatica. The sequence continues at coordinate 9,313,485 of OY856410.1, forward strand.
CAACAACAGCTTCACTGGAGCGATTCCCGAGTACCTTGCTAAGTTGCCCAACATAAATCTAGTGTAAGTGGGCTTCATTTGGAGTAAAATACCTCAACTCTGGAATTTGAGAACAGTTTGGTTTAATTTTTCGGTATTTTATTTTCTTGTCAACACTTATATGTAGGAACCTCGCTGACAACAACTTTACCAGTATACCTCAAGGACTATACCAGAAGAATTCTTCCTTGATGCTCAAGTAAGTTCATCAAGATTGACAAAAAAAGAAAATTTGTATTCATTACAGTAAAATAGAGAGAAAATATACATTTATGATAGTTTATTTCTTTAAAAAAAATGGAAAACAGACCGAGACTGAAAAAGATGCCTAGAATAGCAGAGTTTTGTAAAACTTACAAAATCAATGGAAGTTGTTGACTAGTTGAATAATCCATTAGTTGTTGTCAGGTTTGGTGTTTGATGATCTCAATTTTACAAGGGAAAAAAAAACCACACTTTAGAAATTGTGATCCAGTCCCTCCATTGTATATAGATATATTTACCAAAATATTAAGTTTGTAGTGGATCGCCCCTTTTTGTGGCCGTATCACCTTCTTCTAACCACATGTGGGCGCAACCCATGTGCTAAAAACAGGATGATGCCCCTAAACAAAATAGAACCACCACCGGAAAAGGATGAAAAAGGCAATGTTTCCATAAAAGGGTGCATTACTGTACCGAAATTGTCATTTTAATTAATGTTTTGGTTCTGGTGCGATGCTAGGATTGTACATTTTGAGGTATTCTTTGTTCCACTACATTTCCTAGCTTGTACAATTACTTTCAAGGAGAGATACATTCGCAACAAAAATTCTGAATTGAAAAGAAGAAAGACATTTGCATTTGTCTGCCATCCATCCAACGTAACTAAGTAGTCTGTTTTACAGTTAACTACACTAGTTGCGATTTGCGAAATGCTTTGATTTTGTTGTCATATATCATTTCCCCGCCTTACACTATGTTGTTTGTTTGGGATATAAGTTCCTCGTATTATTTGTTAGATCAGGCCTTCTTAATCACCACACTATACCCAACAGGGCCTCTTTAATATAGTTGAAATATTGTTACGGGTAACAATATTTCTATTCCGTGATTTCTATTCCGTAGTTTTTATTTTGCTTGCCACTCTGCAACATCGTTGGTTCCTAGACTAAATGATAGCATCTATTTTCCTTTTTGCAGTGTAACAGGGAATCCAGCACTATGTGCACCCAACGAGTATTGTATTCCTAGTTTGAATTTGGCCGATGCACCACCGAGCCAATCACTGTCTCCCGCATCATCCCTGTTGCCACCATCAAGAAACGGAGGATCTAGATCAAAAGATCAAGGAATGCCGTGGTTGGCACTGTGGGTCATCCTTCTTGCATTAGTATAAAAGTTAAACAAGAAGTGAATTTCAGCAAAGGATTCTTGTAAATTCTTGTATTTTTAATTTAATTTTTTTGGAAGATCTTTTCTTGAAATTATTGAGTCTTGTAGTCCATCTCTTGTGTATGTTCATAAAGATAGAACTTGTAAACTGGTGCCAAAATTATGGGATATTGACTTGAAAGACAAAGAAAATGACTCTACACATTTTAACTATATTCCGCTATAGATTATTGCCCAACTTGATAACTAAAATGTTACCATTATTCCTGATTGCATTAAGAGATATCACACTGTCAAGGCATTCTCACATTAATAGCATTTTAGACTCATAGAACCATCTCACTTTGTGCAATTAGCCTAGATTTTGTATATTGCTATATGACATGAGTGAGTTTGGTGAAATCCAAACACTTCATTGCTTTTTCTTCCTCATCGGATCTCAAGAAGTATAATTTTGCATTTGTCAACCTTATCACACCAAATAAAGTTGGAAGTTTCTTCTGAATGAAAATCATAACAAATCGCAATAACTTTAGCTAATTTGAATATTAACCCTAAGTTGAGATGGCATGGAAAAACCAATATTCATTTTTCACTCTTACAAGGATAATAGACAAACTTTACTTAGGAATAAGATGACACAAAACTGTTTGTGACTCGCTATTTTTACAATTCCATTTGACCAATGAAATAACCTACACAATATCACACTACATAAAAAAGAAAAAAATAATATAATAAGGATCCCACCAAATAGAGAGAGAAACTAAAAGGCAAATGTATATTGAAAGAAACTGATAAAAAATGATATACTACATATCGAGGGAAAATTTCATATATTGACTTATAATATTCCACAATAATTAATAATAATTCATTACATGTGGAATCTAATGAAGAATATCATCATTTAAAAGAATGGAAGATTTACCATAAATTTTTAGCCATGAAAGGAGGATTAGAATCTCAACGCCCTAAGTTAAAATATGAAAGGAGGACTAAAATTTCAGTGCGTGAAAAGTTGACCATAATCTTGGAGCCTAACATAAAGCATGATAGGAGGATCAAAACAATAATGATGGTAGGAAGGTTAGTACCAACAATATTTTACGCACTACTCCTAGATATTACTAGCCAAAAGTAGTACATGCATAATAGACTAGGCAAGATTATGTTTAGGGAGAACCATCACAAAAGTATTTGAATTAGGGTCACATCATAGAAAATTGTAACCCAACCTCACTATTAAGATGCAATTCAAATAATACAACCAACTACATGTCAATTAGGGTTTCCATTATACAAAATGGATCCAATATAGTTCAACTTCATAAATATAATATTTTTTTAAGTCTCCTCATAGATACAATATAAGCCAAGATAATATGAACAAGATATAACTTACAAAGCTAAACTTATTATTAGAACAGACTTAGTATGTCATCGGATGAATTTAAGGATGAGATACCAAAATGATCCAACCATATCTGAAAGAGGGGATTTATAGAGTAGTATGTCACACTCAAGTCAAGAGGAAGGGAACATAGGTTAATTTCCAAATACAAATCAAAAGAATCAAAACATACGTGAGTTTGGTCTATAAATGTCCAACATCAAACCATATGTTTAAATTAGGGCCTTAGGTTACATATTAAATTATTATATAAGGCTATAATTAATTTCCCATAAAATACATAAAACCTAATATACCATTTCTTTATTGTTGAATTAGGTTAGAGAACCCATACCATTGTGTAGATAACAATATAATGTTTCCACATAAAAATATTGTACAATATTTTGAGCACTAAAATATATCATTATGAATTTTTTAGGTCATGTGAAATTATTGAAATACTAGTAAAAAGTTGGTGTTAAATGACTAACCTACAATGCACTCACACAATGGATCATATCTCATGATTGGGATATGTTAGTGAAACAACAACACAAACATGATAAGGTTGATAGGTACAAAATAGGATAAAATAGAAAAATACCCATATATTGATGACAACCAAAAGACCAGTGAGGCCAACTAAGTATAGAGCTACTCTGATTGCTTCGTTTCTAGTCTATGAAGAACAAAGAATTTCGAACATCAAAACCACAAACCACAGCTTGATTTTACTATTTAACTAGTGGTACAAACATTAGGATCAATTTTCCTACAATCCCTAGATCACATTGATCTTTCACTTGGGTCTCTACATGGCTAGATGCTTCATCTGCCACCTCCACCATGAAAATAGGAGGAAAATTAATGCATCCACCTCAATGTGACAACCACAATCTCTTAAAGTGACCTAAATAGATATGAATTACACTAATATAGTAAATGCCAAAAGGGAGAAAAAGAGAAAATATGTTGAGCGCAAATACATTATTAGAGGTAGAATACTAGGAAGGGAGAAGGAGAAACTATATTCAAAGACTTACCTTGAAAGAAGGTGGAAAGAACTCTTTTATGCTCCCTACATCCATTCCATATCCACTCCAAGTTTGTGGGGGAGGCCATAAGTACCACATAAAAGAAGCTCCATAGGACATCCCTAGAGCGAGTTAGGGAAAAGGGTTAGATAATAACTAAGGGGAAGTGAATATGAATTAAGCTTCACTAAGGTTGAAGGATGTTGTGGGAGAACTTAACTGGATTTCCATGGCATATATGAATCAAAATAAAATCTAAAAAATAATGGATAAGATCATATTTTACACGTTGTGAGATAAATAAATTGGAAGGGTAGAAGTGTTATTGGAAGGTTTTTAATGATGAGGGAATGTGACCTTTTAATTCGATTATTAGGTAAGAAAACCATGTTATTCCTAATGGAGGTGGAAAGCGATGGTGGATTGAGTCTTTCAATCTTAGTAGAAGATAGGGTTCAAGTTTGTTATCATACGAGAGAAAGATACCAAAGAAAGAATCATGAATTCTTCTAAGAGGGGAAGAAGTATTGGAGGGAAAGCTAATATATTTCTTAACAAAAGTACATGTTGGATGGAGGTAATTATGACATTGCAAGAATCTGATCCCAAATCTTGTAACAACCATAAAATTTCATCTCCGAAATCATACTGATTGAAAATGTTTAGTCCTAAAATTTCTTTGTTTATAATAATGTGAAACCCTAAATTTACCTACTTTGGTTGTCATATTTTAAACTATTAAGTTGAAGTTGTTGATACCTTAAGTTGCATAATAGTCGAGTAATATACAAAACCTACCCCTAACTATGCAATTTTGACAAGCTAGGGTTTAAATGGAATTTGACCCCACACACATGGATGAATGATCCCTTTATATTCTATGAGTTTTTAATTTAATATTAGGGCTTTCCTCACATTTTGGTAATGTAAATCAATTTCAATAAATTTTAATGCATCAATTATTCAAATGACCCAATACTACAAATCACATTATTCCCTTGTTGAAAACTTAAACACAACTATATATTTCGATTCCTCATGGTCAAATTAGATAAGGTGCCAAATTTTTTCAAATTTGAATAAGACCAACCATACCAATAAATATTAGAAAGTAAGTGTCAAAGTTGGCATGCATACTACCTAGTTATCTAATTAATGTATTTGTTTACATCAGTGTACCTAAGTCTACCATTTTTCCTATGATCTGGTGCATCACGTGTAGGTTGAGGCTAGCTAACATCTCGGGCTCTTTGAAAACCATTAGATCTTGATCAAGATGAAGAGAACCAGTATCTAACCTTTCTCTGCTCTTTCTTCAACATCTTGCTACCTCTTCCCTTCATGAATCCCTATTTTCTCACAACCATCAAGCTCAGAGAGACACTTCAAACCTGATAGCATGAGCCCTATCTCTCTTATAGAAAAAACACCCAAATATCCTTTTTCAGTTGGCGCAACCACTACCCCCATGCGACCATACTCCATCACACCTACTCTTGATGATCCTAGAACTAGAAAACTCCAAGAGACTTTCCTTTTCCAACAATTTTAGGTGAGATGAATTGAGGATCCACAGCCAACCAAGTCTTCTTCCCCATTGATATGAGCTTGAGCCAACTTCTTTGGCCATTTTAGTTGAATTCGATCAATAATAAGCATCCTTGTACACTTATCCATCCGCCTAACATGTCACTTTGTGTTGTGGTGTGCCTATATACTCCACCCACAAACCCATATTATAGGGCAGTGAAGTTCAACTTGCAAATAACCCTCTCAATGCTTTTCATGCCGCAGACACACCTCCATCAGACTCAATTGATTATGATGAATCTAAGACCATGGTTTATTGGATCTTTTTATTTCGTGCTCCCATTTTCCTAGTTCCTATAAATCACAATGGAATTTTAGAGTTTTTATAGTCAATGTGTTCATGGGTTTTCTTGGTTGCCTTTAGTGTGCCTTCATGAACATATTGGATGGCCTGATTTGCACAACCGCTTGGCATTTGGTCTTGTTGACCTCCACTCTTCCACCTACTTCTCAGCCTCAGAGGAAGAGGAGTAATTATTGTTCTGACCACTATAGGTCATGTACAATTGGTCATTGTCTCTAGGAAGCTTTAATGAGCTACCTTTGCTCATCAATTTTTAGGTCTTTCTCTCTAATCAAGTTGGTGCTTGAGTTTCAACTAGAAGTTTCCCAAGATATTGATCTACTTATAGAAGAAATTGGGATATCAGATGTGCATGATTTCCCTCATGATGTGCATTGTTATACCATGCCAAAATTTGTGCTTTTGTTGTTGGGTATTGATACAACTGTACATATTTTAACTATTTGTTCTTACTTCTTTATCATGTCATGTGCTTATAGTCTAGACATTAGTGTAAGGGTATATTTATCTTTCTCACAAAGTTATTTTTTTCCAATTTCCCATGAAATGACTTTGATGATTTTCTCTCCCTTATTGGTCATAACTTTACAAATTTATATATAATTATCCAGATGTCAGAAAATTATGTAAAGGAACCCGTTGGAATGGTCTAAATACAATAAACATCCCTTACCCATGACTAGACCATGTATCCCAAACCTATTTTCCTAATGAAATTAAGAGCCATAAATTAATGTTAATAAAGTGCAATTGATACATGTGATGTATTATATAAGATAAGTAGAGTAGGATTAGGAATCAGAACATCGATAGTATACCTCCTCAGGCCCATGTCAGTGGGTCATGGACATTTCCTACTTAATTAGGGTTGAAGGTTTATATTATTCACCTAATTATTCAAAATGTCTTATTGAAAAGTACATGTACATCAGTACTCAATATATGCTTACGGGAAATGATGCTCATGTCAATAATTCATGTTTTGTACTATTTTGATGTTTATGATTTTAAATGGAACATTACATATCATTATTATGCTAATGATTAAGAATTACAAAAACCATGTTTAAGATTAAGAAATCATTCTATGTTGATATAATCCTCTTAATTATGTTATGTGATCCTTAACCAACCTTATGTGATCCTTAGCCGATCTAATGTGAGCCTTAATCAACCTTATGAGCTTTGTAAGAGCATTATGTGAGCCTTAACTATTCTAATGAGAATTGTGGGTGCAATAAGGAGAGTGACTATATCAAGTAAAGTTAAAATACACACTATTATGGAATCATGTCAATTCACTTTAGTTTCCAAGTAGTGATGTTTATCATTCTAAGTAAATATATTTCAAGTTATTTTCATGTCATTCCAATTATAAATGATTTTCCTACTAGAACTACTCTGTGCCACTCACACTCATGTAATAGTCTCATTGCTTTGCATGGATGTGAACAAGATGTCCATGGTGGTGAGCAGCGGAGAAGTAAGTCATAAAGTGAAGGACAAGGAGGACCCAGTGACAAGGAGTGCCTTGGTGGGGTTCCATTATCCACATCATGTTTCATTTATGTGTTAAGTCTAGTTTCTTATGTTTAGAGTTTTTGGATATTGTCTTTGAGAATGAGATATATTTTCTATTTCTATAATAGTTACACTTTCAATTATTTCTTATGCATGATACACAATGAGTTAAATATTATAAGTTAGGAATTGATGCTTCCTTTCATGCGAATGCATTCAAAAATTGGGGTGTTACAGATTTGATGGTCCCAAAAGGGTCCATACTTTAACAGCCTAAAAGAATGTGTAACTACACCATACTAGGGGATAGAGAATCAAGATGAAATTGACTAAATTCTATTTGTAAAATACTTATTTATTTAACCATTGTGTTCTCCTGCTAAATCTTATTATCTATTATTATTCAATTACTATGAAGCTTGGCACAAAGATTGATTTCAAATTATAGAATACAATATTGTTCTTAGTTTCTAGTTTTGAAACCATTTGTGAAGTCATCCATAATATTTTGCTTTAAGGATATTATTGACATATATACTATCCAAAATATTTTGGTTACCGATATCTTTAGGTTATAAATTTGTCTATGGATTGCCTTGACATGAATTTCCTTAGCACTTGTTTCCCCATATATCTAGCATTTTATTTGAATTCCTTCATAAGGTCATTTAGTGACATTAGTGTCTAAATAACATAAAATAGTTCTCAATACACACACACAAATATATATATACATACATACATATATATACATACATATATATACATATATAAATATACATACATACATATATATATATATATATATATATATATATATATATATATAGTGAAAGAGAGACTCAAATGTTGGTTCCTTACAAAAAGTTCAAGAACTACATATTATTTAAATATGCTAGACATCTATAGTATTCCAAACTTGAAGATAAATTTCAAAAATGACTGTAGTTAAGTACATGCTAATTTTTTGAAAGGTATATGTTTGTGAATAATGCTTTGAGTGATCTTGTATTATACCGTTCAACATTGATTTATTATATGGATTTTTATTTTTCATTCAAGATAGTGATAGAATTTTAGTGACAAATGGAATAATTCTTTGATAAGAGAAGAAAATATGATGAACTAAAAAACTTCCTGATATAATGGAAATATTTTAGACTGGGTTGTGGAGTACCATAATGAATATAGTTTTTTATATTCCTACCTCATTAGGATTTTAATTAGGAAATAAAAATTGCATCTTAGTTTGAAATTTGTCCATAAAAGAGACTACTTGATAAGGAAGATATGTTTTAATTTTTTTTATTTGAATTAAAAATTGGGAAGTATTGGGTTTGAAAGTAGTACATCATATTTGAATTAAGTCACGATTAAATGATTTGTTTGGGAAAAAGTTGTAATTTAAATCGCTTCAACATGATAATTAAGTCATGACTTTGGGCATGCCACTTAGTGTGGAAGGCTAGAAAAACCCTTTGAATTTGATCACACATTCCTTACTTTGTCACTTAATTCCAGATTTAAATCTCACAGCCCTTCCTTTTTCACCTATCTATAGATGAATAAGGAAAAGAGGCAATATGGGTATAATATGATTTTTACAACACCATGCCAAGCATGAGTGAATTACTCATTTGTCTAGAAATATCAACTTGTAAACATTGCAAGTTCTATTTGCCACTCAAATCATGAGTAACAACTCATTGATAAAGGGATAATTGACCGATCTAAAACTCACATCCAAATTGGAGCAGATCTAGAGTAGTTAAACTCTTATTTATAAACCGACACTCATGGCCCCAGAACTATTATATGGGGTCCAATGTAGTAGTTTGGGGTCGAACCACAGGGACAAGGTTGGTCAATGCTAAGAACGTAGAGCCTCAAACTCAAATAAATCAAACAAAAAGGTAGATCAAGATAGTGTTACCGAAGGAATGTTGCTACTCCAAACAAAGCAATAATTATCAAAAGAAAGAAAATAAAACTAGAGAACAAAAATCAAATAATAAAGACATAACCAAAATATGGATGGGAACTTGGATCGAGTTTCACCTACTAAGACCTCTGGCCAACATGAAATAATCACACCCTTTTATATACCCTAAGCAAGATTATAAGCAACCATCATATATATCTATTCCCTCCTCTCTCGAGCTTAGGATAGATCAAGATTATAAGGTTGTCTCTCTCTCGAGATGACAAACATACAACCATAAATCAAACCATATGACCATCATCTATAGTATTCCAACATTGACATGTATTCATACTACTCCATAACACTTAGATAAGGTTAGTACTACTCTTTCGAGGAACCAACAATCAAACATAACAAGATGATAGCTAAGCATACAAGTGAAGCATTCAAGAACAAGAGAATGGAGATAACTGTTTCTAAAGATATATATATTCAAAAAGGATGCAAGTATATACATGTTGGGAGGGCCTTAGTGGCTACTTCCAACCCAAGTTAGGTGTTTAGACACACATATTAACGGGCAGAATAATGATGATACAAATGTGAGGATACATAATGAATAACAAAGAGAAGAAGATACAATGTGGGGAATATAATATATCTGAAGAAAGAAGTAGGTGATACACCAACGATACTTCTTTAGATCTAGATCTGATGCGGACTTGGAAGATGGCAACTCCTCTCAAAGAAGAGGATTGCATACCTTCTCTCTCCTCAAACTTTCATCTTCAGAGATCCAAGTCCTTGGGAGATGGGCGAGGATGACTCTGGAGCTTGGTAGCACTTCTTTGCTCTTGGTGATCTGATGCCCCTGATGTGTTGAGTTGGGGGACTATTTATAGGTGCATCCACTAACTTAACCTTTTTGTCACAATTGCAACGTGTATCTCGACTATGGTCATCGTCATGGCCACAACCTTTGTGGATAGTGTCCCAGTCACGGTGAGGAAGTATTGTCACAACTGTGATTTTAGCAGAGGTTAAAATGTGTATCGTGGTCGCGACACATCCTTGGTCGTGACACATGTCACGATTTCTTCTTCAACCCTAGTTGTGACGTATGTCTCGACTATGGCATATTTGCCTTCCTTCATCGCGGTCACAATGGGTCATCTCAGTCATGACCATGGTGTGAGCCTTTCACGCCCATTTACAACTCCTTCAATGTCATGGTCACGACTGGACCTTGATGGTCCTTGTCTCTATCCTAGGTGAGACATCTTTTGGCTATTATCGCGGTTGCGACATGATGTGAGCCTACATGGAGTGTGGAGGGGTATCATATCCAAATTTCATCCATAGATATTCAAATAAATAGAGAATTTCATAATAAGGGATGCTAAATAGGAAAAAAACATGTGTAGAAAGTTCACAAAATTGTGTGTACAACTCCCTAAAACATAGAACTTAGTCTATCCTCAGGCTAATGGATAGGATCAAATCATCAAGAGATGAGATATGGATTATTTTTCTCTATGACAGACTCACCATTATAGAGTTATCTCATCCTTATAGCAAAACCCTAGTGACATTCTTGGCTCGAATATGGAGATTCTATTTCCTTCCTTTCGTATCCAAAGTTGCTTGACATGGTACCTTTGCTAATGCCTTTTTCTAATAAAGGACTTTCCCTCTTAATAACTTCCTTGCCTAGGTTGCTGGATATACTTGTACATCATTCCCACAAGGGTTATCTTTCATACCCTACCTTTATTTTGGTTGTGCCTATGCTATTGTGCTTGGGTAAGTTTCAGACTTTCAATGTTTTCCTACACTCATCAATATCCCTCACCCATAGGTTGTCGTAAAGATAGTGTTGCCCAATGGACCCTGATGTAATGTTAATTGGTTGTGTGAGGGTTGTTTTGGAGTGAAGTGGGTATACTTGGCTTCAAGATTCCACTTATGGGAACAACATATCTGCATTCATGAGAGAAACAATACGGTGTCCGTGTGGGATCCTTTGACATCTTTTTAGGCACAACTCTCGCATTTTTTCTTTCTTTTTGGCTTTTCATTTTTGCTCTTAGGCTTGGGAAAAGGATTTGGAAGGATTTTTGGGCGGCCAAGCCTCTTTTCATCCCAAAGCGGGGATAAATAAAATTGGAAGGGGTAGTAATTTCCCTCTTACAGGAGGTGTAAACTTTCTAGCTAGAATCATAAGGTTGGGAAAATTCATCGGGAGTGTGGCTGGTAAAATCCTCCAGTTTCCAGGGGTTCCATAGATTCAGGATTGTTCCATACACGATGTTTTGCTATAAGAATGAGAAAAAATCGTATTGTTGAGCCCCTCATTTTTACTTTTATGTGAAGTAGCAGCTCATTTGATCCTCTCTAGAAATGATTATTCTACAAAATATAGCAAGAGGGTAAACAAGTCTAAGTAAAGGGGAAGTTAAATCTCAAGGGAAAAAGTACAACTACAAACTATAGCAAAAGTTTTTTCAAAATTGTTTCAACTTCTCCTATACTTGAATAGTGTGAGAGTAGGAATATGTACCAATCATAATTAAACTTAAGTGAAAAAATTGTACCTTTCATGGCCATTTATAACTCCTCCCCCAAACTTATCATTCACTCCATCTCAGAGTGTCAAAAATGGAGTTGTAGGTATAAATGAGCTTACTTTATTATTGTTGTCCTTCAGTGATTTCCCATTTTGATTTTAGGAGCATGTTGGCATATATTCCATAGAGCATGTGGTGTTGTTCATGTTGCATGCATTCAACCTTCATATTCATCGTTACAAGGGATGTCATCCAAGCTAGGCAATAAAATTCCCAGTCATTGGACAGTGATACTTGTTGTGGGTTTCTATGGTAAAATTGCATCTTTCTAAAGTCTTTGCCTTGTGTGTGCTTGTACCCCTTTTCTTAGTTTTTGATCATAATGATGATTCCATCAATGCCACATAACTGCTTTTTTGTTTTGTAGGTGTCTTCATATTAGTGAGTTTGCTCAGTGGAAAGGCTGAATCTGAGCTATTATATAGAACTACAGTCCTTGCTATAATAGTGACTACTAGAAGAGTCTAATGGCTATCATGCAGGATGGGAATGAATATATAGTCAGGGAGAGATGTTGTCAGATGTTGTTGTAAGCGTTCTTTTTCACTTCACTTTTTGTCTTTCAGAATGTCACTGATGAGTAGAAAATATGACATGTGTACATTTGTCATGTTTTCACCCAATAGTGATTGATAAGAAAACATAGTGTTCACTAAGAGATACCCTCATGTTTTCAAAGTATCACAGAGGTTGTCTTTTAGTAAAAATATGCCATCCCTCTTGAAGTTTACTTCCCCCGTAGTATCGCCTTCCTTTAGGCAATTCATTATCATCTGTAGGGACTCCAGTGACAGGCTCTTGCAACCCCATCTATAAAAGTCCTGAAAGGTAGGTACTATCTCTCATGCTGGCCCATCTGGCTTTATATCTGCCATATCATCTTTTTAATTTCTCCCTCTTTAGGCTCATTAACAACATGTTCTTCTTCCTCTTTTTCTGATATGGGGGTGACTTCTTTCTTGTCTACAGTTTGAGGTTGTTGTTTATCTTGAGTGTTTGATGCCCACCCTTCATTCCATACAACTGCCCTAGCTAGTTCATGAGGATATACCCACAGGGTTCTCAGACGTTCTCGCCAAGTCTTCTTTTTAGGTAGGGAAATTCATGTGTGCAGCCAACATGGTATCACATCTGAGGGCATTGTCAGATTGTTGAAGAAGCAGTGATCGTAGATCACTGTCATAGTATAGACACCACGTAGGCCATGCAGATCTTCATTGAAAAGGTCTTCTAGTGGAATTCCTTTGTTGATGGCTTCCATCATTCTTAGGATGATGAAAGAATAGTCTTGCATTCCTACCTCTTTCTGAGGTGCCTTCTTGTAGATAGAAAACTACTAACAGATGCCTTGGTGCCGATCTCCTACTTTCTGGATTGCACGATGTAAACACAATGATACCTCCAAGATGTCCCTAGCTTCCTTATCTTTGTAGACCAGGGACGTGTTGTCCAGTTCAACAACACAACAAATATATATTGTGGTGTAGTGCTCATATAGATTCACCATGACTAGGGCCTAGTGCTTGACCGTTCATGTAGGCAAGGTCACAAAATGGGTCTCAGCCCTATCCATGGCTCGTTGCAGCTCTGTGCCATCGTCAGAATCATGTTTTTGACTGAATAGCTACCATGCGAGGTGATTGGTGCCATTAAATGTAGTTGCACCTTGTCAGCGTGGAGGAACTCTTCTATCAGCATAGCAGAGAGAACTTTAAATAACTTCTTGTAGACACATGCTTGTTTTAAGAAGATTCCTCTAAAGTGTTCTCTAGTTAGGGATCTTCCTTTTTTATGATACAAGATATATGTTCCTAGAAGGTCATCATCTAGCATGTCTTCTAGGACATGGACATCCCTGCATATTATTCTGGATAGTGTGGGCATGTCCATGCTCACCATTTTGCATGGAAGAGGTGGAGGGGGACCCAACTCTATTTGTTAAGTAGTTTCTTATCCCTCTATGGCTGGTTCATTGACGAAGAATGAAGTCAGGTTTCCTTCGTCATCCTCTGACGTTCCTTCTTCTACTTCTTAAATAGGAGAAGGTGGGGCAGTAGGGGTCTGGGCCACCTTGTAAGTAATCTTGTTCACTTATGGCCCTATTTTCATTATGTTGACGACAATAATTTCCTTGATGGATTCTTCTATAAGCATGTCTATCTCTAATGGCGACTCAAGGAATGCTTCATTGAGTGTAGCTAAAGTTGTAGCCAATTTGCCGTCATAAATGGTGTCATTGTGTTTGTTGTGTGGTGGTTCCTCGAGGAAGGTGTCTCTAATATCCATGGTGATGTTCATTTCATCTAGGATTCTATTTATATCATGTATCTCGCCAGTCATCAACTTCTCAGAAGTATTAGTCTCCACCCCAATGATGCATTTGTCCAGATTCTCTTCAACGAGTGCCTCGTCTTCTGTTGGGAAAGAGTTTAAATCGAACTCTTAAACTAGTGCATCCCTCTTCTTCCCATTGACACCTTGTTGGTCTTTGGTTTGAGGTGGTTCCTCTTTTGTGGGTTGCTCCTCCCTCTTAGTAGGCCTTGTATTTATGCTTTCGTCTTTGGGTGTTGAAGCTGCACTGGATCCACCTACGTCATCGTCGTCTTCTTCAAGATTTGAGGGGTTTGAAGAAGCTTGATATTGTGAGGGGCTTTCCATATGCCTCACTCACTTTTAGTTTCACCAGTCTTCTAGCTCTCAATGTTCAGTCTACATCTTTTTGCATTCTTCTCTAGGCGCCTGTGTTCTTGTTCTATATCTTTCATTGTCTCTTCATAGCCCTTGCATAGCATCTCTTTGTCAACTAGTATGTTGTGCCCCTCTTTTCTAAGGTCCACCATTTCTTTTGAGATGGACTTTATCACCTCCATCATCATCATCTGGTGGTCGATCACCTCTTGCATTAACTGAGGAAGCAACTCAGTCCTTGTGTTCAAGCTTTGTACCTATATAGTTAGCACATCTAGAGAGGTATTCATATGAGAATTGTTTACAGAAAATATTTGCACGTATGTCCACATGGCATCGAATTGATGTCCTAGGAAATTTCCAAAAGTCATCAGTTGGTGTTGTTCATCTATCAAGGTTGTTCCCGCCTCTAGCTCAGGGGTCTTTGCTGGTCTTCTATCGGGCGATTCCGACATGGGTTCTTCACGTACGTCGGGGCTGGCTTGTTTTTCCTGTGACGCTTCAGGTGGTTCTGAGTGGATGGAATGGGGGTGTTGGGCTTGTTCCACTTCCTTGACGGTCTCGGTTGGATTTGAGTGGCACGCCTCAAATCCTCAATACATAAAAATGGTTAATCATATGTATAGTATTAGTTGTTTATGGTCAAATACGAATCACAGTGGATGGCCCCTTGCCTTATTTCTTGTACCGTTTAGTTAAGAATAGTCATACATGTTCTTCATATTCCTTTTAATAGTATAAAATGTCCTATTGATCAGTTGTAACTACTTCAAATACTCAAATAGTATTACCTACTTTATTTATTGCTCTTTATAGTACTATGCTTATAATAGATGTTGACAAAGAGTTAATTCTTTTTAGGACATAGTTGTTTTAGTGGAAGTAAGAGGAGAAGGTGCTGCATTGAACAACCCTTCATCATAGTCCTTGGGTTCGCCTTCTAGGAGTAGGGGCTTTGGAATTTTTTTTTCTCCTAGAGGGTCGAGGTTCCTCCATCTGTTCTTGACATGGTCGGGTCACCAACTTCTTTCTCTTATCTAGATTGTTCTATTTTGATTCTAGCACTTGTTCAAGTTTTGGCGCTTCTATGGTTGATGGCTTGGTATTTGCACCCTTTTTTATAGTGCCAGAGTACATTTTGTCAATTTCTTCTTCAGTTGGGTGTAGTTCATGGGCGTCGTAGTGCACCATCTCCGAGAGGGGGAGTAGCAGCTTAGAATTAGACTACTCATAGAAGAGTTTATTTTCCTTTTATACTACAATGCCAACGATTATGAGGTACTTAATATCTAACATTGTGTCACATCCCAATTTTCATACTTAATTTTAACTTAATATGAAGTTTTTTTCTAAACAATAATAATTTAGGGGTTTAAAGCAAAATGCCTATAATGATTGTCTTTATACAAAATAGGAAGAGAAAAACTTAAGATAATAGCCAAAGTCATATTTCATTTTTCAAATATGAATTAAATATATCCATCAACTCATATTAATCCCTTTCATTTTCTCTCCCCTACAAAATGGCCATAAAGCATAGAGAAAAGTTATAAGGTGACAAATGTGACTAGTTAATAGTAATCTCAGATTTATGACTCATGAATTCAATAATAAAGGATCTTTTCAAAATATATTACCTTTAATGGCCACTATAGAAGTTATGGACAAAGATATTCCCAAAAACGAAATCTAACTTCACAAGAATAATCGAGACCCTCTATTTTGCCTATGATTCAAATTTGAAGTCGTTTGAACCATGTTTGACCTCCCAATTAATTTGAGAGAGATTTGAATATAGATGAACCAAGATTTGAATATCAGTTCATTTAATGCAATGTAATTAATGGCTTAATTTTGAATGCATGTAACATTATCTTCTCTCGAGTCTATTTCTTCAATAAAATTTTCCATAAAGGCGTAATTGACTTAAATGTGATTAAATATTGATCATCTCATTTTTAGAGTCAAATAAACAATTAAGGATAATCTTTTAACATTATCTCACCTTTTAATGCATGGAAATGAATTATATACAAATATGGACATTGTGAATAAAAGATTCTCAAAATTCGAATTTTATTGACTAGGAAGGATCTAGAGTATGTAATTAATGTGTGGTCTACATTTTGTTTTGTTTCAAATTCATTTGACCTCTCAAATAAATATAAATCACAATGCCAATCCATTTAACACATGCAATGTAAACATTAATTAATTGTTGATCAAAATTAGTCAAGATGAGACCATATGTTTAAAATAGTAGAAGGGAATCTAGAAGGAGAGTTTGATTATTTTCTTTATTTTAACATTCCAAAATTTTAATAATTGAATACAATGGATAAATATATTAATTTGAGACTACAAAAATGTGGGTTTTCACTCGTCACCTTTCCAACACAACTAGGAAGCTTTATATGAAAACAAAAATGTCATTATGGATGAGAATATATAAAATTTATGTAATTGGTATGGAAACTTAAAAATGCTTTATTGTTACATAGTTATAACATTATTTTAAACAATTATGAATTATATGGGAGTAAGTAATGGCATTCAAGAATTTTTAAGTAACACATTGAAATCATGTTGTATACTCTTGCTATACAACTAGTGCATGTAGATGTAAAATAAAGTTATTTTTCTCTTTCCTCCATTTTGTGATTTTTTTTATAAAATGAAATAATGTGTCTCGGCCATAGATACATGGAAATAAGACACTATGGTAATTAAGTAAGAAATGATACAACTCTCTCACATTTTCTCTCTTTCTTTGTGATTATAAATAAAATGTAGTGGTAATTTAGTTAATGTAATATTTTTGATAAACAAATAAAAGCAAACGATAATACATTCTCTCTTAAATATCTCATACAAAAGATATGGAAGATGATAAAGGAAATTCACAAACAAAAGATAATTATTTTAACCACAAAGTAGAACTTTAGTAATTAACAAAGAGAAACACGTTTTTCACAAAGTCTTACCTTTTAATATATTGGATTTAAGATAATTCCAATTCTTAATTAAAGGACAAAAGATATTAAAAAAATTTAAATCCACTTGGACTAGAAAGTTCTAGACCCTTAACACCTATACAAGGGACCCCCATGATCTAGCATACTAAGGAAAAAAAGGCACACTAGCCTATGTTCCTGCAAATCACATTCAAGTGCTGCCTCAAAAATTAGAGAGATCATCTTAGGATCAACTTTGCTCCAAGTAGACTATCCTATTTTCTTGTAAATCACATCCAGGCGCTTCCCCAAGGATTAGAGATATAATCTTAGGATCTACATTGCTCCAAGGTAAACGGGCCATGCTGTTGAGCACAAATACTTATGGTTGCTTGCATGTTAAATATGAAATAGATATTACTTCTTCAAGTTTAATGTTTTAGTCACGATTCACTATATTATTGATTGTTGATTTCTTCATGCTATGTACTATGTTATAATGTTCACCATGATTATTGTTTATCATTAAAGACTCATGAAAATAATGTGAATGATCAAGAGGGAGAGATCCCATCATGTTTAAGATACCATCTTAGTGGGGAGAAATCCCTTCAGGTTAAGGTTAAGAATCATGATTTATGTTAATGACTAGGGTTATGTGCCTAGACGTTTTGGATTTTTATATCTAACTCTAAATTGTATATAACATACTCTCTCTTTTTCTCATGTGTTTGTGGTATGGGATACATGCTTATGGGATTTTGTAGAGAGAATGTTATGTGCATAATCGTATTTGTGTAGTCATTTCTAGTGCATGTTGTATGGGACATGTGCATGAGAGATGTGCTAAGACAAGTGTGATAAATCATGTCATCTTTGAATATATGAGCGGTCGACATGCATTCAAAGGTGAAAAATATAATAAGAGTTGACATCAAAAGTTTGAGACTTATAGTCACCTAAACCCAATCAGATTCATCGTGGAACAAAATATGCATTCAAAGAGTAAATATTTTACATAGATAAGAAATAATTAGAACCCCTAGAGAAGAGATCCTTTACCATATCAATGATGATGTGAAATGTATTACCCACATTTTGATTTTAATAATGAGTTTTAGATAGTGTTTAACCATAAGAATGAGACCTTAAAATGAAATCAAAATTTAGTGTACATAGAATATGTTAAATCCTAAGGTGGGTAGTACCCTAGGAAATTTTGAGGACAAAATTTGTTTAAGGTGAGTAAATTTGTCACATCCCAATTTTCATAGTTAATTTTAACTTAATATGAAGTTTTTTCTAAACAATAATAATTTAGCGGTTTAAAGAAAAATGCCTATAATGATTGTCTTTATACAAAATAGGATGAGAAAAACTTAATATAATAGCCAAAGTCATATTTCATTTTTCAAATATGAATTAAATATATCCATCAACTCATATTAATCCCTTTCATTTTCTCTCCCCTACAAAATGACCATAAAGCATAGAGAAAAGTTATAAGGTGACAAATGTGACTAGTTAATAGTAATCTCGGATTTATGACTCATGAATTCAATAATAAAGGATCTTTTCAAAATATATTACCTTTAATGGCCACTATAGAAGTTATGGACCAAGATATGCCCAAAAACGAAATATAACTTCACAAGAATAATCTAGACCCTCTATTTTGCCTATGATTCAAATTTGAAGTCGTTTGAACCATGTTTGACCTCCCAATTAATTTGAGAGAGATTTGAATATTGATGGACCAAGATTTGAATATCATTTCATTTAATGCAATGTAATTAATGGCTTAATTTTGAATGCATGTAACATTATCTTCTCTCGAGTCTATTTCTTCAATAAAATTTTCCATAAAGGCATAATAGACTTAAATGTGATTAAATATTGATCATCTCATTTTTAGAGTAAAAGAAATAATTAAGGATAATCTTTTAACATTATATCACCTTTTAATGCATGGAAATGAATTATATACAAATATGGACATTGTAAATAAAAGATTCTAAAAATTCGAATTTTATTGACTAGGAAGGATCTAGAGTATGTAATTAATGTGTGGTCTACATTTTGTTTTGTTTCAAATTCGTTTGACCTCTCAAATAAATATAAATCACAGTGTCAATCCATTTAACACATGCAATGTAAACATTAATTAATTGTTGATCAAAATTAGTCAAGATGAGACCATATGTTTAAAATAGTAGAAAGGAATTTAGAAGGAGAGTTTGATTATTTTCTTTCTTTTAACATTCCAAAGTTTTAATAATTGAATACAATGGATAACTATATTAATTTGAGACTACAAAAATGTTGGTTTCACTCGTCACCTTTCCAACACAACTAGGAAGCTTTATATGAAAACGAAAATATCATTATGGATGAGAAGATATAAAATTTATGTAATTGGTATGGAAACTTAAAAATTCTTTATTGTTACATAGTTATAACATTATTTTAAACAATTATGAACTATATGGGAGTAAGTAATGGCATTCAAGAATTTTTAAGTAACACATTGAAATCATGTTGTATACTCTTTCTATACAACTAGTGCATGTAGATGTAAAATAAAGTTCTTTTTCTCTTTCCTCCGTTTTTTGATTTTTTTATAAAATGAAATAATGTGTCTCGGCCATAGATACATGGAAATAAGACACTATGGTAATTAAGTAAGGAATGGTACAACTCTCTCACGTTTTCTCTCTTTCTTTGTGATTACAAATAAAATATAGTGGTAATTTAGTTAATGAAATATTTTTGATAAACAAATAAAAGCAAATGATAATACATTCTCTCTTAAATATCTCATACAAAAGATATGAAAGATGATAAAGGAAATTCACAAACAAAAGATAATTATTTTAACCACAAAGTTGGACTTTAGTAATTAACAAAGAGAAACACGTTTTGCACAAAGTCTTACCTTTTAATATATTGGAGTTAAGATAATTCCAATTCTTAATTAAAGGACAAAAGATATTAAAAAAATTTAAATCCACTTGGACTAGAAAGTTCTAGACCCTTAACACCTATAAAAGGGACCCCCATGATCCTAGCATACCAAAGAAAAAAGGCACACTAGCCTATGTTCTTGCAAATCACATTCAAGCGCTGCCTCAAACACTACTACAGAAATAACATTCAGTGTCGCTTTTCTGGGTGTCGGTTATTAAGGAAAACCGATGCCTATCATATAAGGCGTCGGTTATTTAGACAAACCGACGTCTATATTCGAAGACCAGCCAGACACGAGTACCGCTTTGTATTCAGCGTCAGTTGTTTATAACTAACCGACGCCTAAAGTCGCCCGCGAAATCCAATTTTTGAGAGAAAAAATAGTGTCACTTTCAGCGTCGGTTATGTAGATAAAAAACCGACGCGTATGTGCGATGGAAATTTGCGCGAAAAGTGTCACTTTCAGCGTCGGTTATCCTTTTATAACCGACGCTGAAAGTGGTTCCCGCCAAATAATTTTGTGAAAATATCATCCAATTGGACGTCGGTTGATTAAAACAACCGACGCTAAAGATGTTTAGGCGTCGGTTGTTTTAAACAACCGACGCTATTTGGGAACTTTATATCCCGCGATTGCCCGACTCTTCCCCTTTCTTCTGTTTCATTGCGAGAATTTCCCCCTTTCTTTGCTGCTGTCGCCGCCCTACCCTCCGCCGCTGCAACCAGTTTCTCCAGCCTCCACGACAGCGCCGCCGCATCACCGCCGCGCCGCCTTCTCCAGCCTCCACGATAGCGTCGCCTCCGCGCCGCCGCAACCGCTTCTCCAGCCTCCACGACAACGCCGCCTCCGCGCCGCCGACGATCCTGCTCCTGCTGCTGCTCTGCGTCGCCGCCGCCGCCCGCTCCTTCCTCCTTGCTGCTGCTCTGCGTCTCCTTTCTCACGCCCTACTGCAGCGTGGTCTTCTTCCTTGCCTCCGCTGCTCACAAGGTATTAGCCATAGCACCTTCTGCCTTTCTTTTTTGCCATGTCGCTAATTTGTTATCTATCTCTCCATCGCCTCATGTATCCTCCTCTAGGTCCTCCCCTCGTCTGACCTTCCTCTATAGCTTCCCTCTTTCTTCCACCACATCTTCTCATAGAAACCCTCTCACCCCTCCTCCTATCAGGGAAGAATCTAGCTGCCACAGTCAGTGCTCCCCTCCGCTGTACTAGCATCAAGCCCTTCCTCTGCCATTCTTTCCATTCAGTAACAGTCTCATCTCCTCATTCCACACCATAACTTGGCTGATGTCAAGCCCATGCTAAAAAACATCTACCTATTCTCATCCATGTTCGTGTGGCATTCCCATTTTCAGGAGTCAATGACCATCCTTTACAGAAATACCTGCATCTCAAGCATAATTGATCCAAAAAAAATACTGCTAACTAACATGATTTAAATTGGCTATAATTAGAATCCCAAAACTCAAGAACACATATGTGTTTATGAATGAAACATTCTAAATAGGAGAATGTCAATTTAGACACATATACTATGTGGATGTGCACACAAGGAAGCATTCTAAATAGGTAGAAGATAGATTATCCTCCCGTGGACCAAGACCCAATGGTAACTATTTGTCGTGCATAATATAAATCCATTTTTTTACTTTTGGGGGTGCGCCTTATACTATTTGATATCCTTGATTTTATCTTCTATCCTAAATAAAATTAAGGGACCCATGATTAGAAAACAATTCCAAACTTGACACCCACACTAATTGGAAGGAAATAAAATATGATTATTGAAATGCACATTTGTGGTGTGATACCTTTTTTAGGATGCATATTATAGATTCAACCTTTGAGACATCCTTTTATGAGTTCCAATACAATTAGGGTTTCATTTCATTGCCATTGTATGTATTATAATATTACATCTTTCACATAAAAATTAATTAAATTGAATCCTATTGGAACCCTAATTTAAATCCTAATTTGATTTAAACTTGTCCATTCTAGCATCCTAATTTGATTTGATTAAACCCTAACATTGATGAAACCCTAACATCAATTGTGATGAAACCCTAACATGTACATATCTATTATTGTGTTTGTTGGCCTAGAAACCCATCCAAGATTTACTCATTAGGAGTAAATCTTGGATAGTCCCCGGTTTGGGACTGTTCTTGAACACCTAATCTCACTTAGGATGTAAGTGTATAATGTGTATTGGGTTTTCAAGAAAATTTTGGTAGCATTTCCCCGTTTGTTCTCTAAGTACATATGTACTTAGAGAACAGCGGGGAAATGCTGCCGGAATTTTCTTGAAAACCCAATACACATTATACACTTACTAGTGAGATTAGGTGTTCAAGGATGGGATAGGTGGTACACATTTATTATATATAAGAATGACATCACATGTGTTTGTTGGCCTAGAATGTGAACAATCATTGTTCTTTATATTACTTGTACATTGGTATAAATTAGAATGAACAATCACTAAATTATATACTGTTTGTATGGAGTCCGGCTTCATTGTAGGTATCTATTATTGTGTTTGTTGGCCTAGAAACCCATCCAAGATTTACTCATTAGGAGTAAATCTTGGATAGTCCCCGGTTTGGGACTGTTCTTGAACACCTAATCTCACTTAGGATGTAAGTGTATAATGTGTATTGGGTTTTCGAGAAAATTTCGGTAGCATTTCCCCGTTTGTTCTCTAAGTACATATGTACTTAGAGAATAGCGGGGAAATGCTGCCGAAATTTTCTTGAAAACCCAATACACATTATACACTTACTAGTGAGATTAGGTGTTCAAGGATGGGATAGGTGGTACACATTTATTATATATAAGAATGACATCAAATGTGTTTGTTGGCCTAGAAACCCGTCCAAGATTGACTCATTAGGAGTAAATCTTGGATAGTCCCCGGTTTGGGACTGTTCTTGAACACCTAATCTCACTTAGGATGTAAGTGTATAATGTGTATTGAGTTTTCGAGAAAATTTTGGTAGCATTTCCCCGTTTGTTCTCTAAGTACATATGTACTTACAGAACAGCAGGGAAATGCTGCCAAAATTTTCTTGAAAACCCAATACACATTATACACTTACTAGTGAGATTAGGTGTTCAAGGATGGGATAGGTGGTACACATTTATTATATATAAGAATGACATCAAATGTGTTTGTTGGCCTAGAAACCCGTCCAAGATTGACTCATTAGGAGTAAATCTTGGATAGTCCCCGGTTTGGGACTGTTCTTGAACACCTAATCTCACTTAGGATGTAAGTGTATAATGTGTATTGGGTTTTTGAGAAAATTTCGGTAGCATTTCCCCGTTTGTTCTCTAAGTACATATGTACTTAGAGAACAGCGGGGGAATGCTGCCGAAATTTTCTTGAAAACCCAATACACATTATACACTTACTAGTGAGATTAGGTGTTCAAGGATGGGATAGGTTGTACACATTTATTATATATAAGAATGACATCACACTATACACTTAGGATGTAAGTGTATACCCTAATCTTTTCCTAATATATACTTGTTTCCTAATATATACTTGTTTTCTCTGATCATAGAATGGATAGATCATGGATGTCCATTCGTAATCGTTGCACCCCAGAGTTTATATCTGGTCTTGATCAGTTTATTAGATTTGCCGAGGAACATAGGAAAAAACCTACAGATAGGTTCTAATGTCCATGTAGGCATTGCGGTAACAACTTGAAAGTCAACACTGGTGAGGAAATCAAAAGTCATGTCATGTGCAATGGGATTGTACAAGGCTATACAGAATGGCACTGGCATGGAGAGATTTCAAAATCGAAACCAGTAGATGTCGATAGCAGTGCTTGGGTGGAAGAAGAAATTGCCTCCGATGACGTAAATGTGAACGAACCAGTTCCAGCAGACATCATTGATGCGATGCTGGATAGTTGTAGGGTAGAGCACACCGATCCACCTCCTATCTTTAGAAACATTGTGCATGATGCTGAGATACCGTTATACACATGCTGTGCTAAGTTTACGAAGCTTAGCGCTGTGTTGAGATTGTATAAGTTGAAAGCTAACAATAGATGGAGCGACAAAAGCTTCACTTCATTGTTGACTTTGTTGAAAGAAATGCTTCCTGAAGGAAACGAGCTGCCAATCTCAACATACCAGGTAAAGAAAATGTTGTGCCCAATGCGAATGGAGGACAAGAAGATACACACATGCCCGAATGATTGTGTATTATTTCAAAAGGACTATGTAGATTTGAAAGATTGTCCAAAATGTGGTGCGTCACGGTATAAATTGACGACTTCGGGGGAGTCCAAAACTGGTTCTCCTGCCAAGGTGTTGTGGTATCTACCTATAATATCACAGTTTCAACGCTTGTTTGCAAATCCGAAAGATGCGAAGAATTTGAGGTGGCATGCAGATGTTAAGAAAAATAATGATGGGATCCTGCGACATGCGTCTGATTCCCCACAGTGGAAGAAGATTGATCTACTGTACCCCAAATTTGGTGAAGAAGATAGGAATCTAAGACTTGGGCTTTGTACAGATGGGATGAATCCGTACGGGACATTGAGCAGCCAACATAGCACTTGGCCAGTCATGCTTGTTATATACAATCTTCCTCCCTGGATGTGTATGAAAAATAAGTACGTTATGTTGTCATTGTTGATATCGGACCCTAAACAACCCGGAAATGATATCGATGTTTATCTTGAACCTTTGATTGATGACTTAAAGAAACTTTGGGCTGAAGGTGTGATGACCTATGATGCTTCAGCAAGAGAGACATTTCGTTTGCACGCTATGTTGTTTTGCACTATTAATGACTTTCCAACATATGGGAATTTGTCTGGATATAGTGTCAAAGGAGCTAAAGCGTGTCCTATATGTGAAGAAAACACTGATTCAATAAGACTAAAACATGGCGGCAATACTGTATATCTTGGTCATCGAAGGTTTCTTTCAAAATTCCATCCGTATCGTAGGAAGCGCAAAGCATTCAATGGATGGAATGATGAACGGAGTGCACCTAAACCTATACCAGGGGATGTTGTTTATGAAAGAGTAAAAGACATTGTCAATGAATTTGGTAAGAAATCACAATGTAGTATGGCCACACGGAGTGACAATTCTTCATTCAAGAAGAAGTCATTATTTTGGGATCTTCCTTATTGGAGTTCTTTGACAGTCAGGCATTGTATCGATGTAATGCACGTTGAGAAAAATGTCTGTGATAGCATCATTGGTACTCTGTTAAATATACCAGGTAAGACTAAAGATGGGATAAAATCCAGACTGGACCTATGTGAAATGGGAATAAGGTCAGAATTAATAGAATTACGTGAAATGGGTAGTAAAAGAACATACTTACCTCCCGCTTGTTACACGTTGTCTAGAAAGGGGAAGAAAACTTTTTGTGAATGCTTGGTAAATGTTAAGGTGCCACATGGTTACTCATCCAACATCCGTAGATTGGTATCAATGAAAGATCTGAAGTTGATAGGTCTTAAATCTCATGATTGTCACACTCTAATGCAACAAATATTACCCGTGGCAATTCGATCTATATTGCCGAAGCATGTAAGGTTTGCAATTACCAGACTTTGTTTCTTTTTCAACAGTCTATGCAGTAAAGTTATTGACCCTGATACTCTCGATAATTTGCAAAGAGAGGTGGTTGTTACCCTATGTCAGCTTGAGATGTATTTCCCTCCTTCGTTCTTTGATATCATGGTACATCTTGTTGTCCACTTGACTAGGGAAGTGAAAATGTTGGGACCAGTTTTCTTGCATTGGATGTATCCCTTTGAACGATACATGAGCGTTTTTAAAGGTGATGTTCGAAACCGTTATCGGCCTGAAGGGAGTATTATTGAAGGTTATGTGGCGAGAGAGGTTATGGATTTTTGCAATGAATTTCTCAGTGGTAATGACACTCCTGATAATGACAAGAATATTGAGGAGGGCAAAGGAATTTTGGGATCACGGGTGAAAGTAATCATCCGTGAGCAGTTGGAACAAGCTCACTTGTATATTTTACACAATATGGACGAAGTGAGTGTTTATATCGAGGAACATACCAATTTCATAAAGAGACAACATCCTCGAGCAAGTTCAATGTGGCTTGCTAGAGAGCATAATAAGACTTTTACTAAGTGGTTTGAAGATAAAGTCTTACATCAACTATCTCAAACACCAAATGATATTACAGAAACTATCAAATGCCTCGCCTTTAAACCAAAACCGAATGTTATGTCTTATGAAGGGTTTGACATTAATGGATTCACATATTACACAAAGCGCCAAGATGATAAGAGTGTCGTCCAAAATAGTGGGGTCACTCTTCAAGCGTTGACTATGTACTTTTCAAGTGCAAAGGATAAGAGTCCACATGAAGCTAAAATGTCATATTACGGTGTCATTGAGGACATTTGGGAGTTTGACTACATAGATTTCAAAATTCCGCTCTTTAAATGTAATTGGGTTGATAACACCAAAGGAGTTATAGTGGATGAATTGGGTTTCACTTTGGTGAACTTTGAAAAGATTGGCGAGAAGGGTGAACCATTCATATTGGCATCATAGGTGAAACAAATATTCTATATCGATGATCCTGCGAATGATAAATGGTCGGTTGTTCTTCATGGTAAAAGACAATTCATTGAAGATCCTATAGATGAAGAAGAGTACTATGATAAGTATGATGACTCCAGTCCATTCTCAGTTGGGTTGCCAACTCCACAAAATATTGAAGCTAATGATGACTTATATGTGCGCGGAGATCACAATGAAGGATTGTTAATTGATAAAAGATCACAATTTTAGAGACATGTATGTTTATACAAATGCTAAATGTTTGCCTTTTTCTAGTTAATACAAATGCTAAATGTTTGCCTTTTTCTAGTTAATACAAATGCTAAATGTTTGCCTTTTTAATGACATTTTCAGATGGCTGACCATGATGAGCATGATGTCCATGATGAGCATGAAGTCCATGATGAGCATGCTGTCCATGACGAGCATGGCGAGGATACCAATGTAAGTTCTAAAAACATATCATGTATTTCTATAAAATTCATTATCTTCTAGTTATGTCATATATCCTATATTTCTATATTGGGCTAATTTAGTGTGTTTATTTTTGTCAAATTTTAGGTTGATGATGTACCTGTACCCACTGAAGCACTGGAGCAACTTGATGCGCAACACCAAACACTTAACAAGAAAAGGGGCATCACTCTGTTGAAGAAGTTATTAGCGCTAAGTGGTAGTGGATCCAAATTGGTGGTGGAGTTTGATAATGGAGGAAATGCAATTGGAGTGAACCGCAATAATTTTGTAAACTATCTTGGGTGTACCACTCGGAGCCATTGTGGTGTTAAGTATGATAATTGGCATGAAGTTCCTCAAGGGAAAAAAGACTTGATATGGAAGGATTTATGCGTGAGTTATTATTATTTGCAATTCTATTTTGTAGATTACAAATTCTATTATTTGCAATTCTATTTTGGATACTAGTTAATAACATTTCTATTTTACATTGGATGAGAAGTTGCATCGTAAAAGTGTGATGCAACGCGCTGGAAAGATGCTTAGGAATTATAGGACAAATCTGAACAGAGAATACATAAAAGAGGGTGATAAGAAGAAGAAGTCAGCCCTTGAACAATGGAACTTCTTGGACAAAGAAGATTGGGACAATTTAGTTGCTTCAAGAAAATCTGAAGAATTCAAGGTATTAGGCGTCACTCCCAATTTAATTAATATACATTGTATTCACCTATTCAAGATTAACATTTAGTGCTACTAACCAAATCATTAATGTGCATACTAACTAGACCCTCAGTGACGCACAAAAAGCAAGGCGTGCACTGAATGTGCATGACCACACTATGGGTCCAAAAGGCTATGCAAGCGTTCGCCAAAGACTACTAGCGGAGTCTGCGGCTACTCAGCAGTCTGCTGCTACTCAGGAGTCTGCTCCTACTCAGGAGTCTGCCACACCCATGCCTCGCCATGATATCTGGATAGATGGCAGGCAAAACAAGAAGGGTGAAATAAAGAAGCCTGTAACTGCTAAGGCGGCTGCAAAAATGGTAAAATACAACTCTTAGAGAAATCATTTGAATATTGATTATTTGTGGTGTTAACTTACCAATTTCTGTTTATGGTGATTAGCGGGAGCTGCACGAGCAGAGGAAACAAGGCACGTTCATCCCTCAGGGCACAAGGGATGAATTGACAGTTGCTCTGGGTGACCCAGAGCATCCTGGACGTGTTAGAGGTGTCGGCTCTGGTGTTGGCATCAAAGCATTCTTTGGGCCATCCCAGCGCAAACCCAGAGCGGGACTTTCTCAAGAAGAGGTAACCTATTCTTTTCTTAGAATGTTACTGCAAAAGGAAATTCATTAATAAGAAGCTAATGTTTCTTTTATCCATGTATAGGAGAATAAGAGAGTTGAGGATTTAGTTGCTAAGAAGGTCAACGATGTAGTTGCTGAGAAGGTCAAGGAAGAATTGCTGCGGTGGCAGGCATCTCAGGCTTCCAATCAGCCTATGGCGACCCACTCTTCTCCTGATGCACACACTGCGAGTAATCCTGGAGACCCATCGCCTAGCACGTCTGCTGTAAGTATTGTTTATGACATTGTAGCTAGTCTTTTCAAGATGATATGTTTTCAAGATTATATGTATATATGTATAACATTCTTTACGTAAATTTGTAGGCATTGAAGCCATGCCGCTTAAGAATGCAAGAATATGTTGTTGCAGAGGCACAGGCTTACCAGTCCCTTCCTGGGGCAACGTTTCATGGGACTCCAATGCCGCAGGGCTACATTCGTGTGAGCCCGATACATGTATTACCCGATTGGAGGGAAGTTGTGTTGCCATATGCCCACCCAGATATTGATACACTTGGTGAGGCAGAAGGCGGGGTCATATTGTGGCCCAAAGCAGATGTCGTCTACATGACTGAAATTGTAAGATAAATTTACATTGATTTAGACTGTTAATGTGTATATATGATGTCAACTGATCTGAAATTATATATACATGTTAAAAAGAAGACACCAGGAGCACCTAGGCCTCCACCTCCACTTCCCGCATTACCAACTTGGGTTCCAACTGACCTAACATACCCGTTAGGTCCTGCTTGTAGGGGAATGGCATGTTGTCTACGGGCACATAATATACATTGCCCTATAATAGTTTCTTTAGATGCAGATTATGCAGGTCAATCATACGATAGCTCTTTATTTATACAAGATATTATTGAGCTGTTTATGTATGATTGGCTGAATACATCAATGATAGAGACATGGATAAGGTGAGATCTTGTTTATACATCCATATACCTTGTGTAAGATCCGGTGATCTGGTTTCTTATATGTTAATGCATACGCCTATATGTTTTGCAGCTACTTAGTCGAAGATCATTGCAAACAATTTGCATTTGATCATGTGGGATTTTTGATTCCATCATTGATTAGTTTGGTAGCTAAAGACCCTGATAATGTTCAACAATACTGTATAGATGCTTTTACAATTTTTGGTCAGCAAAAGAAGACGATAATAATAGCTCCATTCAATGTCAAGTAAGTTTACTTTATTTATAATTTGGACTTAAGAAAATTCCATTTTTATTTTGCATTTTGAGTTATTAATTGTTAACTTCTTACCTCTAGCGGTAGACATTGGGAGTTACTAGTTATTGTCCCCGGGACATTCACTGTTTATTATCTAGATCCTGCGGGGAGTACATTGAACACTAAAATTGGACACGTAATGAGAATGCCATTATTCTGGTGAGAAATATTTCATTTTTATATCCGTTAACATCTTTTATTACATTACTATTTACTTATGCAATTTATTGTGTTATATTAACATGTAGGGGTTTAGATGCATTCAAAAAGGCTGGAGGAACGGTCCCAAGGAAAAAGAACCAGCCAATAAATTGGCAGAACGTACAAGTAAGTTCCCGACTCGAATATATATATTATTGATGTGAATTGTGCTTAGTTGTATTATTTTGTATATTTCAATTTATAGTGTGCTACACAAGACAATGGCTGGGCATGCACATACTATGTGATGCGATTTATGCAGATGATTATCAAACATGCCGCATTGGACATCGATAGCATACATGAGGTATTATATATAGTCTCATTAGTTAGTATGAAATATATCAATCTTATTTTTATATTATTACTTATATATATACATCATTCTCTTTGCAGGTGTTTAAAAATGACCACACTATAGGTAAACGCTTAAAAAATATACATGCTCCATATACGATGGAAGCATTAAATGAAGTAAGAGAAGAATGGGCAAAAGCCATACAAGCAGTGGCAACTGTAAGATATAATTGGGATGTTGATAGCGATAATGAATGATACTTTGTAAATGAATATTTCTGAATGTTAATACATGTATTTGAATGTTTCTATATGTGTGAATGTGAGAATTGAATTGATGTCTGAATGTATGTACTTGTGTGAAATTTTCATTGTAACTTTTGCAGGTTTGCGGCCTGTTTGTAGGCTGATATCAATGGATGTCGTAAACCTGCAGTTCAGAAAACTGAACTGCAGGTTCTCATCCTGCTGACCAGCCACAGCAGGCCTGCAAACTGATATGAAAAAAAAAATAGAAATAGGCGTCGGTTATATATAGAAAACCGTCAACAAAGACCTACAACGTCGGTTTTTTTCAAAAAACCGACGCCTGATGTGGCCAAAGCAGTCCTGGAAATGGCGTCGGATATTCGTATCAAACCGACGCCTATTTAATCTATAGGCGTCGGTCTTTTTCTATATAACCGACGCCAAAAGTGTTCACGCCATAGAAAATGGCGTCATCTAGGGCACTTTATGCGTCAGTTATCTACTAAAAGACCGACGCTATATTCCATATAGGCGTCGGTCGTTTAGTAAATAACCGACGCAGAAAGTGTCCTAGATGACGCCGTTTTCTGTGACGCGAACCCTTTTGGCGTCGGTTATCTACTAAAAGACTGACGCCTATAGATTAAATAGGTATCGGTTAAAAAACCGACGCCGAAGTGTTCGACCTTTAGCGGTGCCCACATAGGCGTCGGTCAGCAACCGATGCCAAATGGTGTTAAACGACCGACGCCAAAGGTCATTTCTGTAGTAGTGAAAAATTAGAGAGATCATCTTAGGATCAACTTCGCTCCAAGTAGACTATCCTATTTTCTTTTAAATCACATCCAGGCGCTTCCCCAAGGATCGGAGATATAATCTTAGGATCTACATTGCTCCAAGGTAAACATGCCATGCTGTTGAGCACAAATACTTATGGTTGCTTGCATGTTAAATATGAAATAGATATTACTTCTTCAAGTTTAATGCTTTAGTCATGATTCACTATATTATTGATTGTTGATTTTTGCATGCTATGTCCTATGTTATAATGTTCACCATGATTATTGTTTATCATTAAAGACTCATGAAAATAATGTTAATGATCAAGAGGGAGAGATCCCATCATGTTTAAGATACCATCTTAATGGGGAGAAATCCCTTCATGTTAAGTTTAAGAATCATGATTTATGTTAATGACAATATCATGTTAATGATCAAGTCTTTGGAATTGAGATAGTCTTTTTATGCTCCCGATCATGGACCTCAAAAGGGTCGTCAAGGGCTTTCCTAGCATCAAGGGCTTTCCTAGCAATCATGTGCTCCTAAGGGGGCATCACAGAGGGACGCATAAGATTTCATTTCAATTCTTCATGTCAATAATGATATTAAAGAATACTTATAGTTAATTCACGTCTAATTTTCTTACAAGTCAAGTATATTTACTTTTCACTTATTATAAAGTGCCAGTACCATTTACTGATGTGTTGTTTTTCCCTTCTCATGGCTGGGGACGCGATGTCCCCAAGATTTGGAGCAAGTAAGGGCTCAAGAAGAGCAAGCCAGGGCTAGAAGACATCCAAGAGTTTACTGGTGGGGTGCCATCCATTCTAGGAGATCCATTCATCTAGAGATGCTTATTATTATGCATAGTTTCCCATGTTGAGAGATGAATAGAACTCTAGACTTGTTGTTTATAGTTTCCTATTCATAGAATAATGTATGAATATCAATGGTGAATTATTTGTTTACTTGCAATGATTATCTTTTTGTGACAACCCTCCCTAAAATGCCAAGTACTCCACATTATGGATCATGTTGGGGATTAGGCTGTGCTTCCGTTGGTTACGTACGAAACCCTAGGGAGGGATGTTACACATTGTGTACCTCTCTGTTTCTTCATACCTTGTCAGCTGCTCGTGTGGCAGGAAGTGGGAGGAAATATGAGTTATTTGCCCTCCCATGCATATGTTTTTATCCTTTTTGGCATCCTGCTCTACAGCCATTGCTAGTTTCTTTATCAGGAGCCTTCTTAAATTGACTGGTTGTAATGACCACATTTGTGCTTAATTGGTAAACTAGGGTTTTTCTGAATAATTACATGCTTGATTAGATTGAACATCTCTTAAACTTGATTAATGATAGTAGCTCAATTGTAATGTTTCAAACCTAAGAAGAAACTCTGATTATGATTTTAGTTTGAAGAATTAGGGTTTGAAAAATATAAACCCTAATCCACAAAAATTAGGGTTTTGATAGTACATGAATACGGAATTTGATCAAGATAGAAGTGTGGTAGATGATTTTTCATATTTTCTATGAATTTTTGATATGATATGGATAATTCAATCATGCATATTGGAGAAAAATTATAGAAGATTTGGGTGTTCTTTGAATGTGGTTCTTGGTCAAACTATACTTCGATCAAAATACTAATAGAGTGATGTTCAATAGTGTAGTGTTTGATTTTTATTTATTTATTGATAACTCTAAATGATCTGAAATTTATATTGGAGTTATAAAATTACATTTCAGACATCATGATAGAGTTTTATAATTTTTGGAGGATGTTTAGCATCTGAAATAACCAAATTACAATAACTTTTTTATAACTGAAAAATCTGCTAAAATAAGAAAAAGTATAGTGAGGGGTTAATGTGTAAATTACCCAAGAACCTAAATTGCTCTATATGAGCAATATAGAACCCAAGTAGAACTCATATTCCATGATCTATTCCAGAGAAATGAAATCCTAGAGAGAGGGAGAGTTAGGGTTTGAGAGAAGAATCTGATGATTTGCTAGGGTTTTGATATGAGTTCGAGATTTTCATAGATGAGCTGTGTTTTTAAGGTGTTTTCACACCTAGGGTGAATGGGTACTTCCTTTAAACAGTAGATTGTATAAAAATGAGTTAAATGATCAATAATCTTTACTTATTTTGTATGCGACTACAAACCCTAAACTGCCCTTTTGACCTAGCTTTTGCAAGATGATATGAAATAAAATTATTTCTTTATTGTGATGGATTCTAGTTGATAAATCATACTAGAAATGCATACAAATTATCTAAATGGGAATTCCTAAAGTAATTGTAGAGTATATATGAAAATAGAAAAATCTAGTGTTTTCAGCTATGACTAAAATTGTTGTATAATTGAATAAAGAGGATTGTCTAGTTGAATCTCCTTGGTTACAAGTGATTGCTTTATTTGAATAAGTAGTACATATATGTCATATAAGATCTTGTATTTCATTTGAGGATATCAATGTTTGCTTGATATATTCGTAAAGAGGGAGAAACCCTAAATGAATGAAAACTTGGAAGTTTGCAAATAGATTCATGAATTCAACTAATGTCATTCTTTTATTGTTATGAATTCATTTATTTAAGGTTATTCTTGATGCATGATATTTTAATGAATATCTTGGAAACCCTAGTTAAATTCGTACCAGGGTTTCATATGCATTACTAATTGAAATGAGTTATGTGATAATTCGAGTTTTTAACTGAATATCATTTTATATGGATACACATTTTGATTTGGGATGCAAAAATCTCTAGTTGAGTTAATTAACATGAAGCACATAAGTTTTTATGGAAATTTAAGAATATAGAAAAGACATTTACCTAGGTAGGGATATCGTTGATTCCATGCATAAATACGAGAAATGTTGAATCTAAATGTTTATATCATTAGACATGATATCTGTTTGAACATATGCAAATTCTTTTATGTGCATGAGAAATGAGAAATCCTGAGAGAAGCGTACACTACTATAGAAAAGGCCTTTGGAGTCGGTTATTTAGAGCCTTTAGCATCAATTTCCAAGCAAAACCCAAGTGGGCGCTGCTAAAAGTCGACACCTTCAACGTTAGTTTCTAACCGACGCCATAACCCTTCCCGCCACCAAAAACGCGCCAGCAAGGGAACTATAGGCGTCAGTTATTTAAGAAAATGGACACTATATCATCGTTAAAGACGTCGGTTATTAAATACAAACCGATGCCATTAACCTTCCTACCACCGAAAATGCACCAGCAAGGGAACTATAAGCGTCAGTTAGTAAAGAAAACTGACACTATATCGTTGTTGAAGACGTCGATTATTAAACAAAAATCGACACCAATAACCTTCCCCCACCAAGCCAGCGAGGGCACAGAGACGTCAGTTTTTTGCTAATAACCGACGTCGTATGTATTTGGTGTCGGTTTTATACAAATAACTGACGCCTATCTTCTTATTTATTTTTCTTATCAGTTTGTAGGCTTGTTGTATGGCTGGTCAGCAGGATGCAGAACCTGCAGTTCAGTTCTAAACTGTAGGTTTATATCATCCATTGATATCATCCAACAACAGGCCACAAACCTGCAAAGTCATTCACATTCAGACACATGTATTGATCAGATAAATGTAGAAACCTGCAAAGTCATTTACATTCACATTCAGTTCCATTCATTTCATCTCTTTTCACATTCAGACATTCATGTATTGATCAGAAAAAGCCATTCGCATTCACACATATGACAATTCATAAAAAGTCATTCACATTCACATAAAAATAATTATGAGAACAAAGTTTGGAAATATCATTCTTTATTCATCATCGTCATCATTGTCATCAGATACCCAAATATATTTAAAAATTCCCACTACTTGTAGGGCTTTTTCCAATTCTTCTCTTACAACATCTAATTCCTCCCTCATATAGGGAGTATGTACATCTAATAACTTTCAACCTATACTAAATTTAGTTTCAAACACCTACAAATAGAATGACGTATATATATAATTAATAATATATAATAAGATTGATATATTTCATATTATCTAATGAGGCTATATATAATACCTTATGTATAGTATCGATTTTCATTGCGGCATATTTGATGATTAGGTCCATAAATCGCATCACATAGTAGGCACATGCCCAACCGTTGTCTTGTGTAGCACACTATAAATTGAAACATACAAAATACTCAAAAATACAAATAAGCATAGTTCACATAAATAATATATACATTGGAGTCAGGAAATTACTTTCACATTCTCCCAAATTAGTGGTTGTTTCTTTTTCTTGGGGACCTTTCCTCCAGCTTTTTTGAACTCTTGTAAAACCCTACATATTAATATAATACATTAAATTGCATAATTAAATTGTAATGTAATAACAGATGTTAACGAATATAAAAATATGAAATATTTCTCATGAGAATAATAGCCTTTTCATTGTGTGTCCATATAATGTATTCAATTCATTCCCCGTAGGATCTAGATAATAGACAGTGAACATCTTGGGGACAATAACTAGTAATTCCCAATGCCTACCACTACATGTAAGAAAGTAAAAAATTAATAACTCAAAATCCACAATTAAAATGTAATTTTCTTAAGTCCAAATTATAAGCAAAGTAAACTTACTCGACATTGAATGGAGCTATTATCACAGTCTTCTTATTTTTACCAAAATATTCCGAAGCATCACAGTAGTATGAAGTAACTGAAGAAGGGTACATATCTACAAGACTAATCAAAGATGGAACCAAAAATCCCACATGGGAAAATGCAAAATCTGTACATATCATGTGTAAGTGGCTGCAAAACATGTATTACATATGAATTAATATATAAGAAACGAGATCACCATATATAAAACAAGGTATACAGATGTATAAAAAAGATCTCACCATATCTACAACTCTATCATAGATGTGTTCAGTCAATCATAACAAAACAACTCCAAAATATCTTGTATAAATAGCTTGTTATCGTATGATTGACCAGCATTAATACCTATGCATTAATGTGTATGCAAAACTTGTATTACATATGCATTAATACGTATGCAAAACTTGTATAAATAGATTGTTATCATATGATTGACTTACAGCATCCTCCGGAATAGTAACATTTATAGGAAAATTTGAATCATGTTCGTCTATCCATACTGCCATACCCCTACAATTAGGACCTAACAAGGCGTGTAGGTCCCTTGGAAGCCAACTTGGTACTTTAGGAGGTGGAGGTGGAGGCCAATATGTAGTGGGTGTCTTCCTTTTGATCTGTATATATAATTTCAGATCAATTGAATCATATATACACACTAAAAAATTAACGTAATGTAAATTTACCATACAATATTAGTATAGATGACATCCTCTTTGGGCCACATTATAACTCCGCCTTCTACCTCACCAAGCGTTTCAGAATCTAGGTGGGCATATGCACTAGTACATAACTGACCTTTAGTGTCGGTTATTTAAGGCCTTTAGTGTCAGTTTCTAAGCGACACCTATGTGGGCGACGCTAAAAGCCCAACCGTTATGCGTCGGTTAAAAAACCGACGCCAAAACCCTTCGCTCGCCACTGAAAATGCGCCAACAGGGCACTATAGGCGTCAGTTATTAGATAAGAAACTAACGCCATATACCTTCACGCCACAGAAGGGCGCCATCTTGGGCACTATCAAGGTCATTTATTAGGTAAGAACCGACGTCATATAAACCCCAACACGGCCGTGCTGGCCATCACGGCCGTGGTGTATGGTCCACTACCATGGCCGTGCTGGCCAGCACGGTCGTGGTGTTAAGGAAATATACGTCGGTTACTATTAGAAACCGACACTGTAATGATGTGGCGTCGGTTTTATACAAATAACCGACGCCTATTTTTTGTTTTTTTTCTGTCAGTCTGCAGACCTACTGTATGGCTGGTCGCAGGATGAGAAACCTGCAGTTCAGTTATGAACTACAAGTTTTACGACATCCATTGATATCATCCAACAATAGGCCACAAACCTGCAAAATTAACAACAAAAATATTCACACATTTAGCAATGCAACCTGCAGTTCCATTTGATTTTCACACATTTAGAAACATTCATGTAGCTAGCAATCTGTAGTTCCATTCATTTTCACATTCACACATATAGAAACATTCATATAGCAACCAACAGTTTCATTCATTTTCACTCAGACACATGTAGAAACATCCAGACATGTAGAAACATTCACACATATATTATAATTCAGAAATTCATTTACAAAATATCATTCTTTAGTCATTATTCTCTATCAACATCCCAATTATATCTTAAATCCCCCACTACTTGTATGGTTGTTTCCCATTCTTCACTTACTTCATTTAATTCTCCCATCGTATAGGGAGCATGTACATCTGGTAAGGTCGTTCCTGTAGTGTGGTCAGTTTTAAACACCTATAAAGAGAATGATGTATATATATAATTAATGAGCTATAAATAAGATTGATATATTTCATATTATCTAATGAGACTATATAATACCTCAGCAATACAATCGATGTCCATTGCGGCATATTTGATAATCATGTGCATAAATCACATCACATAGTATCCACATGCCTATCTGTTGTCTTGTGTAGCACACTATAAATTCAAACATAAAAAATATTAAAAAATACAACTAATTAAGCATTGTTCACATAAATAATATATACATATATTGCAGTCGGGAACTTACCTTCACATTCTTCCAAATTATTGGCTGGTTCTTTTTCATGGGGACCTTTCCTACAGCCTTTTTGAACTCATCAAAACCCCTACAAGTTAATGTAACATAGTACATTGCATAATTAAATAGTAATGTAATAACATATGTTAACGGATATGAAAATGAAATATTTCTCACCGGAATAATGTCATTTTCATTATGTGTTCATATTTTGTATTCAATTTACTCCCCTTAGGATCTAGATAATAGACAGTGAACGTCTCGGGGACAATAACCAGTAACTCCCAATGCATACCACTAGAGGTAAAAAAGTTAAAAATTAATAACTCAAAATCCACAATAAAAATGTAATTTTCTTAAGTCCAAATTATAATAAGCAAAGTAAACTTACTCTACATTGAATGGAGCCATTATCATCGTCTTCTTATTTTGAGCAAAAATTGTAAAAGCCTCACAACAGTATTGTTGAACTGACGGAGGGTCTTTAGCTACTAGACTAATCAAAGATGGAATCAAAAATCCTACATGTTCAAATGCAAAATCTGCACATATCTTATCTAAGTAGCTGCAAAATATGTATTAATTACACATGCATTAATAAATAAGAAACTAGATCACCAGATCCTACACAAGGTATATGGATGTATAAAGAAGATCTCACCTTATCCATAGCTCTATCACAGATGTATTTAGCCAATCATATCGAAACAACTCCAAAATATCTTATATAAATAGTTTGCTTTCGTATGATTGACCTGCAATATTTGAATCTATAGAAACAGTTATAGGGAAATGTATATCATGTTTGCCTAACCATATTTCCATACCCCTACAGTTAGGACCTAACGGGACAGGTAGGTCCTGTGGAACCCAACTGGGTAATGTAGGAGGTGGAAGTGAAGGCTTAGATGTTGAGGGTGTCTTCTTTTTAACCTGTATATATATAATAATTTCAGATCAACTAACATCATATACACACACTAACAATTTAACGTAATGTAAATTTACCATACAATTTCAGTAAAGATGACATCCGCTTTTAGCCACAATATCACTCTGCCTTCTGCCTCACCAAGCGTTTCACAATCTGGGTGGGCATATGGCAATGGAAGATCCATCCACTTGGGGAATATATGTACCGGGCTCACACGAATCCAACCAGTTGGTAATGGAGACCCGTGAAACATTTCCCCTGGTAGGGATGGGTAAGCCGACGCCTCTGCAACGACATATTCATTAACTTTTAGACGGCATGGCTTCAACCCCTACAAATTTTTGTGTAAAGAATGTTATATACATATATACATATCATCTTTTTTTGAAACGAGTACAATTTCATATATACATATCATCTTGAAAACATATCATCTTGAATTAGAAAAATAGTTACTATGTCATAAAAATACTTACAACGGATTTGCTAAGTGGTGGGTCTACATGATTACTCCCAACCTCTGTAGTAGGAGTAGAGCCTGCAGTAGGAGACACCATTGGTACTGTCTGGTAAGTGGCAGTCTGAGATGCCTGCCACTTTTTCATTGCTTCTTCAAGTTTCCTATCAAATAGCTTATCTACCTATACATGGATAAAAGAAACGTCAAATTCTAATTATTGAATTCTCTTTTACAGTAACATCTAGAAGGAAAAAATATGTTACATCTTCTTGTGAAAGTCCCACTTTTGGGACATGTTTGCGTTGGGATGGCCCAAAAAAAGCTTTGATGCCCACACCAGCGCCTGCAGCCCTAACATGTCCAGGATGCTCTGGGTTACCCAAAGCAATTGTCAATTCATCCCTTTTGCCCTCAGGGATGAACTTGCCTTGTTTCCTCAACTCGTGCAGCTCCCGCTAATCGCCAAAACAAAAATTTGTAATTAAGTAAACACCACAAATAATCAATACTCGAACGATTGCTATAAGAGTTGTATTTTACCATTTTTGCAGCCACCTCAGCAGTTGCGGGCTTCCTTATTTCTCCCTTCTTATTTTGCCTCCCATCTATCCAGACATCATGGTGAGGCAGAGGTGTGCTACCTATAGTGGAGGACTCCTGAGTAGCAGTAGACTGAGCAGTAGCCTCAGACGGTAGTCTTTGGTGAATGCCTGCATACCCCTTTGGACCCATTGTGTGGTCATGCACATTCAGTGCACACCTTGATCTTTGTGCCTCACTGAGGGCCTAGTTAGTATGCACATTAATGATTTGGTTAGTAACAGTAAATTTTAATCTTGAATAGGTGAATACAACATATATTAATGAGATTGGGACTGATGCCTAATGCCTTGAATTCATCAGTTTGTCTTGAAGCAACAAACGCGTCTCATTCTTCTTTGTCCAGGAAGTTCCACTATTCAGTGGTTGTCTTCTTCCTCTTGTCAGCTTCTTTTATGTATTATTGGGTGAGATTTGTCCTATAGTTCCTTAGGACTCTCCCACAGCGTTGCATCACGCATTTACGATGCAACTTTTCATCCAATTCAAATATACTCTGCAAATTAGAATTTCTATTAACTAGTATCCAAAAAATTAGTAATCTACAAAATAGAATTGCAAATTAATAATAACCCACGCATAAATCCTTCCATATTACGTCTTTCTTCTCCTTAGAAACTTTATGCCAAGAATCTATCTTACAACCGCAATGGCTACGAGTAACATACCCAAGATATGAAACAAATGAATTGCGATTCACACCAGATGCATTTCCTACATTATCAAAATCCACAACAAGTTTGGGTCCATTGCCCTTTTGTGCTATTAACTTCTTCATCATAGTGATGCCCCTTCTCTTGTCAACTTTTTGGTGTTGCTGATCAAGTGCCTCAAGTTCTTCAGATGGTACATGTGCATCATCAACCTAAAATTTGACAAAATAAACACATTTACAAGATATAACTATAAATGGACATATAGATATAAATATATGATATATTTTTAAAACTTACATTGTGAGGCGGCGCATTGATGTCCTCACCCTCACGGTAATCATCAACACGGTCATCAGGAGAATGCTCAGCCATCTGAAAATTCACATTCACATTGTAAAGTTCACATTGTAAAGTAATTCAAATTGTAAAGCTCACATTGTAAAGTCCACATTCACATTGTAAAGTAATTCACATTGTAAAGTTCACATTATAAAGTAATTCACATTGTAAAGTTCACGTTCACATTGTAAAGTTCACATTCAGAAAAATAAAACATATAAAAAATATAAACATGCCTCTAATATTGCGATTTTTTATCAATTAACAATCCTTCATTGTGATCTCCGCGCACATAAAAGTCATCATTAACTTCAATATTTGCTGGTGTTGGAAACCCAACTGAGAATGGACTGGATTCATCATACTTATCATAG
Source organism: Alisma plantago-aquatica (assembly GCA_963693085.1). Taxonomy (NCBI): domain Eukaryota; kingdom Viridiplantae; phylum Streptophyta; class Magnoliopsida; order Alismatales; family Alismataceae; genus Alisma; species Alisma plantago-aquatica. Next base: position 9,355,145 of record OY856410.1, read on the forward strand.
TACCGTTCTTCATCTATAGGATCTTCAATGAACTGTCTTTTACCATGAAGAACAACCGACCATTTATCATTTGCAGGATCATCGATATAAAATACTTGTTTTGCATGTGATGCCAATATGAATGGTTCATCCTTCTCGCCAATCTTTTCAAAGTTCACTAAAGTGAAACCCAATTCATCCACTATAACTCCTTTGGTGTTATCAACCCAATTACATTTGAAGAGCGGAATTCTGAAATCTATGTAGTCAAACTCCCATATGTCTTCAATGACACCGTAATATGACATTTTACCTTCACGTGGACTCTTATCCTTTGCACTTGCAAAAAACATAGTCGATGCTTGAAGGGTGACCCCACTGTTTTGGACGACACTCTTATCATCTTGGCGCTTTGTGTAATATGTGAATCCATTAATGTCATACCCTTCATAAGACATAACAGTCAATTTTGGTTTAAAGGTGAGGCATTTGATAGTTTCAGTAATATCATCTGGTGTTTGAGATAGTTGATGTAAGACTTTATTTTCAAACCACTTAATAAATGTCTTGTTATGCTCTTTAGCAAGCCACATTGTATTGGCTCGAGGATATTGTCTCTTGATGAAATTGGTATGTTCCTCGATATAAACGTTCACTTCGTCCATGTTGTGTAAAATATACAAGTGACCTTGTTCCAACTGCTCACGGCTGATTACTTTCACACGTGATCCCAAAATTCCTTTGCCAAATTGCTCGTCAATATTCTTATCATTATCAGGAGTGTCATTACCACTGAGAAAGTCATTGCAAAAATCCATAACCTCTCTCTCCACATAACCCTCAATAATACTCCCTTCAGGGCGATAACGGTTTCGAACATCACTTTTAAAAACGCTCATGTATCGTTCAAAGGGATACATCCAATGCAAGAAAACTGGTCCCAACATTTTCACTTCCCTAGTCAAGTAGACTACAAGATGTACCATGATATCAAAGAACGACGGAGGAAAATACATCTCAAGCTGACATAGGGTAACAACCACTTCTCTTTGCAATTTATCGAGAGTATCAGGGTCAATAACTTTGCTGCACAGACTGTTGAAAAAGAAACAAAGTCTGGTGATTGCAAACCTTACATTCTTCGGCAATATAGATCTAATTGCTACAGGCAATATTTGTTGCATTAGAGTGTGACAATCATGAGATTTAAGACCTATCAACTTCAGATCTTTCATTGATACCAATCTACGGATGTTGGATGAGTAACCCTGTGGCACCTTAACATTTACCAAACATTCACAAAAAGCTTTCTTCTCCTTTCTAGACAATGTGTAACAAGCGTGAGGTAAGTATGTTCTCTGATTTCCCATTTCTCAAAATTCTGTTAATTCTGACCTTATTCCCATTTCACGTACGTCCAGTCTAGATTTTATCCCATCTTTAGTCTTACCTGGTATATTCAACAAAGTACCAATGACACTATCACAGACATTTTTCTCAATGTGCATGACATCGATACAATGCCTGACAATCAAAGAACTCCAATAAGGAAGATCCCAAAATATTGACTTCTTCTTGAATAAATATTTGTCACTTCGTGTGGCCATAGTACATTGTGATCTCTTACCAAATTCATTGACAAAGTCTTTTACTCTTTCATAAACAACCTCCCCTGGTATAGGTTTAGGTGCACTCCGTTCCTCATTCAATCCATTGAATGCTTTGCGCTTCCTACGATACAGATGGAATTTTGTAAGAAACCTTCGATAAACGAGATATACAGTCTTACCGCCATGTTTTAGTCTTGTTGAATCAGTGTTCTCTTCACATATAGGACACACTTTAGCTCCTTTGATACTATATCCAGACAAATTCCCATATGCTGGAAAGTCATTAATAGTGCAAAACAACATAGCATGCAAGCGAAATGTCTCTCTTCGTGAAGCATCATAGGTCATCACACCTTCACCCCAGAGTTTCTTTAAGTCATCAATCAGAGGTTCAAGATAAACATCGATGTCATTTCCAGGTTGTTTCGGGCCCGATATCAACAACGACAACATTACGTACTTATTTTTCATACACAGCCAGGGAGGAAGATTGTATATAACAAGCATGACTGGCCAAGTGCTATGTTGGATGCTCAATGTCCCGTACGGATTCATCCCATATGTACAAAGCCCAAGTCTTAGATTCCTGACTTCTTCACCAAATTCAGGGTACAATAGATCAATCTTCTTCCACTGTGGGGAATCATACGCATGTCGTAGGATCCCATCATTATTTTTCTTAACATCCGCATGGCACCTCAAATTCTTCACATCTATCGGATTGGCAAACAAGCGTTGAAACCGTGATATTATAGGTAGATACCACATCACCTTGGCAGGAGAACCTGTTTTGGACTCCCCCGAAGTCGTCAATTTATACCGTGACACACCACATTTTGGACAATATTTCAAATCGACATAGTCCTTTTGAAATAATACACAATCATTCGAGCATGCATGTATCTTATTGGCATCCATTCCCATTGGGCACAATAATTTCTTTACCTGGTATGTTAAGATTGGCAGCTCGTTTCCTTCAGGAAGCATTTCTTTCAACAAAGTCAACAATGAAGTGAAGCTTTTGTCGCTCCATCTTTTGTTAGCTTTCAACTTATACAATCTCAACACAGTGCTAAGCTTCGTAAACTTAGTACAACCTGTGTATAATGATATCTCAACATCATGCACAATGTTTCTAAAAATGGGAGGTGGATCGGTGTGCTCCACCCCACAACTATCCAGCATCGCATCAACGATGTCTACTGGAACTGGTTCATTCACATCTACGTCATCGTAGGCAATTTCTTCTTCCACACAAGCACTGCTATCGACATCCACTGGTTTTGGGTTTGAAATATCTCCATGGCAGTGCCATTCTATATAGCCTTGTATAATCCCGTTGCACATGACATGACTTTTGATTTCGTCACCAGTGCTGACTTTCAAGTTGTTACCGCAATGCCTACATGGACAATAGAACCTATGTCCAAGTTTTTTCCTATGTTCCTCGGAAAATCTAATAAATTGGTCAAGACCAGAAATAAACTCTGGGGTGCAGCGATTGCGAATGGACATCCATGATCTATCCATTCTATGATCAAAGAGAAATCAAATATACATTACAACAAGATTAGGGTCTAGGGTTAACAGATTAGAGTTTTTGCATGGTTAAAACTTTAGGCCAACAAATACATGAGTTGTCATTCTTATATATAATAAATGTGTACCACCTATCCCATTCTTGAACACCTAATCTCACTAGTAAGTGTATAATGTGTATTGGGTTTTCAAGAAAATTTCGGCAGCATTTCCCCGCTGTTCTCTAAGTACATATGTACTTAGAGAACAAATGGGGAAATGCTGTCGAAATTTTCTTGAAAACCAAATACACATTATACACTTACATCCTAAGTGAGATTAGGTGTTCAAGAACAGTCCCAAACCGGGGACTATCCAAGATTTACTCCTAATGAGTATATCTTGGACGGGTTTCTAGGCCAACAAATACATGTGATGTCATTCTTATATATAATAAATGTGTACCACCTATCCCATTCTTGAACACCTAATCTCACTAGTAAGTGTATAATGTGTATTGGGTTTTCAAGAAAATTTTGGCAGCATTTCCCCGATGTTCTCCAAGTACATATGTACTTAGAGAACAAACGGGGAAATGCTACTGAAATTTTCTTGAAAACCCAATACACATTATACACTTACATCCTAAGTGAGATTAGGTGTTCAAGAACAGTCCCAAACCGGGGACTATCCAAGATTTACTCCTAATGAGTAAATCTTGGACGGGTTTCTAGGCTAATGAGTACATATCCACTACATGTATTTGCTCACTTACATTGCATCACTCACAATTAGAGCATTATTAAATAATAAATCAAGAATTCAATAGTTTCAAACATGCAATAATTCACAATTAGAGCGATAAGATTCACTTTGTACAAACATACATGGCATAATTCAGGCACAATAGCAGGTGTGGTCATTGACCCGATTCAACAATATAAGAATAATTTTAGAAGAGTAATAACCAACAACAACCACAGTCTGTGTGGGTTGGCACGGCCGTGGCTGTGTTGGCCAACCACACGGCCGTGTTGGGTAGCACGGCCGTGTGGTCGGCCAACACAGCCACGGTCGTGCCAGCCCACACGGCCGTGGTTGTTGTTGGTAAGGAGAGGGAGAAGGAAGAAGAAGATGAAGAAAGGAGGGCCTATTTTTGGTAGCAGGGTGGAGACGAAGGCGGCGGTGAGCACACCAGTGGCAGGAGACAGTGCGGAGGAAGGCGAGCAGAGAAGGAGAGGCGCCGGCGTCGAGCAGAGAAGGAGAGGGCGCCAGCGGTGAGTAGAGAAGGAGAGGTAGGCGGCGGCGGTGGCGAGCAGCTGCAGCAGCAGTAGGCGGCGGCGCGGAGGCAGGCGGCAGGTGACGCAGTAGCAGGCGGCGGCGACGCAGCAGCAGGTCGGGAATCGTCGGAGAAAAATCGCGCGATCTCAATGAAACAGAAGAGAAAGGGGGAAGATTTCGCTGTGCATGGGGGTTATTAAGTTACTAAACGGCGTCGGTTATTCATAACAACCACCACGTTTATTATTAGGTGTCGATTATACAAAGACAACTGACGTCAATTGGACATCCTTTACCCTAATTTTTTTGGCGGGGACGGCGTGCGGACCCTTATCAGTGTCGGTTATTATAAGAAAACTGACACCCATATTGTAATTTTGGGCGCAAATTTTATCTTCATTTAACGTCGGTTATTAGGTAAAACACCGACATTGTATATGATACTTTGGTACAATTTTTTTGCTCGAACAAATTGGATTTCGTGGGCTACTTTAGGTGTCGGTTGTTTATTCTAGAACCGACGCTAAATAGAAAGTGATACCCGTGTCTGGCCACTCGTATACGATATATGTCGATTTGTGTTTTACACCGACGATGTAGGTTTTAGGCGTCAGTTTTTATTTAATAACCGACGCATGGAAAGTGACTTCATAAGCCATTTATGTAGTAGTGATGGCAGTGGAAGATCCCTCCAATCAGGGAGTATATGTATTGGGCTCACACGAACCACACCAGCTAGTATTGGAGTCCCATGAAACATCTCCCCTGGAAGGGCTGGGTAAGCCTGTGCCTCTGTAATGATATATTCTTGACTTTTTAGATGACATGGATTCAACCCCTACAAATTTTTGTAAAGAATGTTATATACATATATACATAAACATATCATCTTGAAAAGACTAGCTACTATATATGTCATAAAAATACTTACAGCGGACGTGCTAGGTGGTGGGTCTAAGATGCCTTCCACTTGCTAATTACTTCATTGACTCTCTTATCAAGTGTTTCCTCGACTCTCCTATCAAGTGCTTCCTCGACTCTCCTTTCAATTAACTGATCTACCTAGACATGGACAAAAGAAACGCTAGCTTATGATTATTGAATTCTCTTTCACAATAACATTCTAAAAAAGAATAAATTACCTCAGCTTGTGAAAGTCCCTCTCTTGGGACTGGTTTGCGCTGTGATGGCCCAAAGAATGCTTTGATGCCCACACCAGTGCCTGCACCCCTAACACGTCTAGGATGCTCTGGGTTACCCAGAGCAACTTTCAATTCATCCCTTCTGCCCTCAGGGATGAACTTGCCTTCCTTCCTCTGCTCGTGCATCTCCCGCTAATCACCATCAACATAAATTGGTAAGTAAACATAACAATAATCAATATCGATCGATTGCTATAAGAGTTGAATTTTACCATTTTTGTAGCCGCCTCAGCAGTTGTGGGCTTCGTTATATCTCCCTTCTTGTTTTGTCTCCCAACTATCCACATAACATGGTGAGGCAGAGGTGCGGGACCAATAGTAGAGGACTCCTGAGTAGCAGTAGACTGAGTAGTAGACTCAGCCTGTAGTTTTTGGCGAACTCCTGCATAGCCTCTTGGAACCATTGTGTGGTCATGCACATTCAGTGCATGCCTTGCTCTTTGAGCAGCACTGATAGCCTTATTAGTAAGCACATTGATTTGGTTAGTAACACTTAAGGTTAATCTTGAATAGGTGAATCCATAAGAACGTATATTAATTAAATTGGGAGTGGCGCTTAATACCTTGAATTCATCCATTTTTCTTTGAGTAACAAACTGCTCCCAGTCTTTGGTGTCTAGGTAGTTCTATTGCTCAGTGGCTGCCTTCTGCCTAAATTTATTTTGTAAAGAGAATACAAAGAAAAATTATTAGTGTAGAGTTAGTCAAAAAGTGATCAATGTCTAGAATTGGAAATCAATCAAGAACCTCTTCTCAGCATCGCGTATGTAATCTTGGGTGAGATTTGTCCTATAGTTCCTTAGGACCCTCCCACAGAGTTGCATCACACATTTACGATGTAGCTTTTCATCCAGATCAAATATACTCTGCAAAATAGAATTGTTATTAACTAGTATCCTAAAAATTAGTAATCTACAAAAATAGAATTGCAAATAATAATAACTCATGCATAATTCCTTCCATACTAAGTCTTTCTTCCCCTTAGGAACTTTATGCCAGGATTCAAAAATAGGACTACAATGGCTACGAGTAAGAACCCCAAGATATGAAATAAATGAGTTGCGGTTCAATCCAACTGGATTTCCTACATGATCGAAATCCACAGCCAGTTTGGGTCCATTGCCCCTTTGCTATAGTAACTTGTTCATCATTGTGATGCCCCTCACTTTCTCAATTTTTTTTTGTTGCTCATCAAGTGCCCCAATTTCTTCAGGGGGTACATCACCAACCTAAAAATTGACAAAAAAACACACTTACAAGATATAACTACAAATGAACATATAGATAGAAACCTTATGGATATATTTTTAAAACTTACATTGTGAGGCGGCGCATTGACGTCCTCACCCTCACAGTAATAATCAGTTCAGTCATCAGGAGAATGCTCAGCCATCTGAGTTTTCACATTCACATTGTAAAGTAATTCACATTGTAAAGTTCACATTGTAAAGTTCACATTCACACTGTAAAGTAATTGACATTGTAAAGTTCACATTGTCATTGTAAAGTTCACATTCAGAAAAATAAAAACATATAAAAAAATATAAACATGCATGCCTCTAATATTGCGATCTTTTATCAATTAACAATCCTTCATTGTGATCTCCGCGCACATACAAGTCATCATTAACTTCAATATTTGGTGGTGTTGGAAACCCAACTGAGAATGGACTGGACTCATCATACTTATCATAGTACTCTTCTTCATCTATAGGATCTTCAATGAACTGTCTTTTACCATGAAGAACAACCGACCATTTATCGTTTGTAGGATCATCCACATAAAATACTTGTTTCACCTGTGATGCCAATATGAATGGTTCACCCTTCTCGCCAAACTTTTCAAAGTTCACTAATGTGAAGCCCAATTCATCCACTATAACTCCTTTGGTGTTATCAACCCAATTACATTTAAAGAGTGGAATTCTGAAATCTACATAGTCAAACTCGCATATGTCTTCAATGACACTGTAATATGACATTTTAGCTTCACGTGGACTCTTATCCTTTGCACTTGCAAAAAAACTATGAAGACGCTTGAAGGATGACCCCACAATTTTGGATGACACTCTTATCATCTTGACGCTTTGTGTAATATGAGAATCCATTTATGTCAAACCCTTCATAAGACATAACATTCAATTTTGGTTTAAAGACGAGGCATTTGATAGTTTCAGTAAGATTATCTGGTGTTTGAGATAGTTGATGTAAGACTTTATCTTCAAACCACTTAATAAATGTCTTGTTATGCTCTCTAGCAAGCCACATTGAATTGTCTCAAGGATATTGTCTCTTGATGAAATTGGTATGTTCCTCGATATAAACACTCACTTCGTCGATGTTGTGTAAAATATACAAGTGACCTTGTTCCATCTGCTCACGACTGATTACTTTCATCCATGATCCCAAAATTCCTTTGCCAAAATGCTCCTCAATATTCTTGTCATTAATAGGAGCGTCATTAGCAGTTAGAAAGTCATTGCAAAAATCCATAACCTCTCTTGCCACATAACCCTCAATAATACTCCCTTTAGGCCGATAACAATTTTGAACATCACCTTTAAAAATTCTCATATATCGTTTAAAGGGATACATCCAATGCAAGAAAACTGGTCCCAATATTTTTACTTCCCTAGTAAAGTGGACAACAAGATGTACCATGATATCAAAGAATGAAGGAGGAAAATACATCTCAAGATGACAAAGGGTAACAACCACTTCTCTTTGCAATTTATCGAGAGTATCAGGGTCAATAACTTTGTTGCACAAACTGTTGAAAAAGAAACAAAGTCTGGTGATTGCAAACCTTACATGCTTTGGCAATATAGATCGAATTGCCACAGGCAATATTTGTTGCATTAGAGTGTGACAATCATGAGATTTATGACCTATCCACTTTAGATCTTTCATTGATACCAATGTAAGGATGTTGGATGAGTAACCCTATGGCACCTTAACATTTATCAAGCATTTACAAAAAACTTTCTTCTCCTTTCTAGACAATGTGAACAAGTGGGAGGTAAGTATGTTCTCTGATCAGTACTAACTACTTATGTTAATTCTGTCCTTATTCTCATTTCACGTAGGTCCATTCTAGATTTTATCCCATCTTTAGTCTTACCTGGTATATTCAACAAAGTATCAATGATGCTATCACAGACATTTTTCTCAACGTGCATAACATCGATACAATGCCTAACTGCCAAAGAACTCCAATAAGGAAGATCCCAAAATATTGACTTCTTCTTGAAAAAAGATTTGTCACTCCGTGTGGCCATGGTACATTGTGATCTCTTACAAAATTCATTGGCAAAGTCTTTTACTCTTTCATAAACATCCTCCCCTAGTATAGGTTTAGGTGCACTCCATTCCTCATTCCATCCATTGAATGCTTTGCACAACCTATGATACAAATGGAAATTTGGAAGAAACCTTCGATGACCAAGATATACAATCTTTCCGCTGTGTTTTAGTCATATTGAATCAGTGTTCTCTTCATATATAGAACACACTTTAGATCCTTTGACACTATATCCAGACAAATTCCCATATGATGGAAAGTCATTCACAGTGCAATACAACATAGCGTGCAAATGAAATGTCTAGCTTCGTGAAGCATCATAGGTCATCACACCTTCTCCCCAGAGTTTCTTCAAGTCGTCAATCAGAGGTTCAAGATAAACGTCGATATCATTGCCAGGTTGTTTAGGACCTGATATCAACAATGACAACATAAAATACTTATTTTTCATACACAACCAGGGAGGAAGATTGTATATAACAAGGATAACTGGACAAATTCTATGTTGGCTGATCAATGTCCCATGTAGATTCATCCCATCTGTACAAAGCCCAAGTGTTAGATTCCTGACTTCTTCACCGAATTTAGGGTACAATAAATCAATCTTCTTCCACTGTGGGGAATCAGACGTATGTCGTAGGATCCCATCATTATTTTTCTTAAAATCTGCATGCCACCTCAAATTCTTAGCATCTATCAGATTGGCAAACAAGCATTGAAACCGTGGTATTATAGGTAGATACCACATCACCTTGGCAGGAGAACCAATTTTGGACTCCCACGAAGTCATCAATTTATACCTTGACGCACCACATTTGGGACAATCTTTCAAATCCACATAGTCCTTTTGAAATAATACACAATCATTCGGGCATGCGTGTATCTTCCTGGCCTCCATTCCCATTGGGCACAACAATTTCTTTAACCGGTATGTTGAGATTGGCAGCTCATTTCCTTCAGGAAGAATTTTTTCAACAAAGACAACAATGACGTGAAGCTTTTGTCACTCCATCTATTGTTAGCTTTCAGCTTATACAATCTCAACACGATGCTAAGCTTCGTAAACTTACAACCTATGTATAATGATATCTCTACATCATACACAATGTTTCTAAACATGGGAGGTGGATCGGTATGTTCTACCCCACAACTATCCAGCATCGCATCAATGATGTCTACTGGAACTGGTTCGTTCACATCTATGTCATCGGAGGCAATTTCTTCTTCCACACAAGCACTGCTATCGACATTCACTAAGTTCAGGTTTGAAATCTCTCCATGCCAGTGCCATTATGTATAGCCTTTTACAATCCTATTGCACATGACATGACTTTTGATTTCATCACCAGTGTTGACTTTCAAGTTGTTACTGCAATGCCTACATGGACAGTAGAACCTATCTCTAGGTTGTTTCCTATCTTCCTCGGAAAATCTAATAAACTGATCAAGACCAGAAATAAACTCTAGGTTGCAGCAATTTGGAATGGACATCCATGATCTATCCATTCCATGATCAAAGAGAAAACAAGTATATATTAGAACAAGTTGTTACTGCAATGCCTACATGGACAGTAGAACCTATCTCTAGGTTGTTTCCTATCTTCCTCAGAAAATCTAATAAACTGATCAAGACCAGAAATAAACTCTAGGTTGCAGCAATTTGGAATGGACATCCATGATCTATCCATTCCATGATCAAAGAGAAAACAAGTATATATTAGAACAAGATTAGGGTCTACGGTTAAAACTTTAGGGTTTAAGGTCTTATATATAATAAATGATTAAAACATCTTATGTGAGATTAAGTGTTCAATAATAGTCCCAAATCAGGGACTATCCAAGATTTACTCCTAATGAGTAAATCTTGGATGAGTTTCTAGGCCAACAAATACATGTGTTGTCATTCTTATATATAATAAATGTGTACCACCTATCTTATTCTTGAACTCCTAATCTCACTAGTAAGTGTATAATGTGTATTGGGTTTTCAAGAAAATTTCGACAACATTTCCTCGTTGTTCTCCAAGTACATATGTCCTTAGAGAACAAACGGGGAAATGCTACTGAATTTTTTTTGAAAACCCAATACACCTTATACACTTACATCCTAAGTGAGATTAGGTGTTCAAGAATAGTCCCAAATCGGGGACTATCCAAGATTTAGTCCTAATGATTAAATCTTGGATGAGTTTCTAGGCCAACAAATACATGTCTTGTCATTCTTATACCTACAATCCTAGTTTCATCATTCATATCCTAGATCTTCAAGTTAGGGTGATTATTGATATCTTTAGAAGCATGATTGGCAATCTAGGGAAAAGTTCATCATTTACATTGCAAGCATGTCACGTGTGCGCATTAGTGTTCATCATTAAGCAAGAAGGGTGATTAGGATTCTCAATATACTCAACAAGGAAATAAGTTAGCAATTTCATAGTTAGGAAAGTAGAGATACCCTAGCAAAGATTTAGATCTAATGGTTCATAATGAGCCTGTGATAAAGTTACATCACTAGATGATTACATAATTCCAAAGCAATACACAAATAAATTCAAATGCATAGATAAATAAATAAAAAATAGTAGACAAAAAATACAAATAAGTAGATGAATAAATACAAATTTGATGATAAACTAATATAAATCAATAGATGATCAATTAATTCCTGAATCAGTACATAAATAAATACAAATAGTAGATGAATAAATACAGATCAATTGATAAATAAAGTTAAATCAGTTGATAAATAAAGTTAAATAAGTAGATGATTAAATAATAACAAAATCAGTACATAAATAAACACAAATCAGTAAATAACTTAATTAAAAATAAAAAAAACCCAGCAGCATCCTAGGCGGCGCCGCCCAAGCGTCCACCCAATCCACCCAGGCCGCCCAGAGGCCTGACTAGACAGCGACAATAGTGGAGAAGTAGGCGGCGACAGTGGAGGAAGCATACCTTTTGATAAAGAAGATGAGCAGCACGTCGGCGGTGGGCAGGTCACAGCTGGGAGGAGCGGCGATGACGAGCAGGGAGTCAGCGAGTAGAAAATAGTGGTGGCTGTGGCGAGCAGGGAGAATGAGTGGTGGTGGTGGTGAGAAGGGAGAAGGAGCGGTGTGGCGGTGGTGAGAAGAGAGAAGGAGCGGCGTGGTGGTGGCGAGCACAGAGTAGAAGGGAGCGGTAGGCGGCGACGCGCAAGGAGGAGGGAGCAGGGGTCAGAATCGCCAGACCTATTTCAATCAACAATGATACAGAGAAAGGGGAAGAGTCTACTTTGCACGGGTGCTATTAAATTAACAATCGACGTCGGTTATTTAAAACAATCGACGCTTATAACAATAGGCGTCAGTTACCATAAAAACCGACGCCAAAGGGGGATGAAATTTTTCACATGGACAACGTGAGAAAACACATCGACGTCGGTTATTGCAAGAGAACTGACGATAAAAATGTTCCCAATTTTCGTCTTGCGAAAAACCTTTAGTCGTCGGTTTATTACTTAACAACCGATGCCATATGTTAAATTTTTTTCCACTAGAAAATCTTAGATTTGGCGGTCGATTTTAGGCGTCAGTTGCTTATTAAGGAACTGACGCTAAATTAAAAGTGATACACGTGTCTGGCCGATCTTCACAAATAGATGTCGGTTTGTGTATTCAACCGATGCTATATGTTTTAGGCATCGGTTTCTTGTATACAATCGATGCCTATAAATGTGATGTTATAAGCCATTTCTGTAGTAGTGATAATCAGTATGTTAAGCATCTAAGAAATGAGAAACCCTAAGATAAGGGTAACCAATATGTTATGCATTCAACTAAGTATTATCAATGTATTCAGTCCAATAGCTCAAGTAGTCAGTAAAACTATAACAATAATAGTAGATGCCATGAACACCGTAGAACCCACCCTGCAGGTCTGTACCAGGATGGGTGAAACATGCTATGGACTATCATATATAGGAAGAAGTAGCTCAGAACACAATATCTAACATCAACTGATTGGATATTAGTGGTACTTCAGTTGAGTAGCATAATACCCAACAATAACCAGAGATCCTAGTGGTACTATTTCAGTAGTAGGGGTATCTAATAATAACTGGAGATCCAATGGTACCCACCAGTTGAAGTATACAACCCTTGTGGACCTACTTTTTCTGGCAGTTACTCCGTTCTACGTGTCAACCCTAGTGGAATCACATTATGTAGAGTTGAGAATTTTTAGCCTAGAGGTACCCCTCCTGAGTACTTAGGACAAAGGGCCACAGTTTATGGATGCTATTTGCCACCGTTAGGCTAGACGTGGCAACCTTATTGTAGACTGAGGTAGTTAGTAGTAGTCTTATGGTCCCGGGTTTACCTTAAGACTTATACGGTAAGTCACACAGTAGTGACTTTTTCTTGGATGGTACAATCCAAGTGAGTTTAGGGGCATGTTAAAGAAAAGTTAATTGAGTTCAATTGAGTTTAGATAAAGAGTACAATAGTTAGATCAGTCAGTTATGTTAGTTGGCCAACATAGTAATAGTCAGTTCATTAGTCAGGTCAAGTCAAGGTTAATGAAAGGTTACAAAGAGAATAATGAGAAAAATGTTTAGACATTTGCATATTACTACTGATGCATTATATGATGAATGAGAGGTTAACCAAGTGTGTGCAGTTATTCAATTATTCTTTGTATGTTTCTGGATTATTAGTTTTCTTTGTGGTTAATCAAGCATGTTCATATATTGATTCACTCTTATAGATGTCTAGAGTATTCTGCCATAATTATGTTTGTGAATGATTAGTCTCTTTAAAGCTTACTGATGTTATAATTGATATTAGTTGTAAAATAGTATATCTATAATTATATCAGTGCTTTATACTGTTTCTTTGAGGTACTCATTCACTGAGCGAGTAGGCTCACCCCTCTAATCACAATTTTCAAGGATAACTCATGGACTGAAGATGACATCTCATCAACATAGATCTTCCACAGGAGTTAAGTATGAGATTATTTATGTTTAGTCGGTCCCTATCACTCTAGGTCCTTGTATAGAGTTGAGAGAGAATTCTAAATGATGATTTGTATCTTTGTTTCCTTAATGATAGAGTATATATCTGGTTATCAAGTTGTATGTACATGGAAGCGTGGGGAACAAAGTGAATGTCTGGATGTGTATCATTAATGTTGAGATCATATTTGAGTAATCAAGGTTTAATTCCTTTGTAAAATTTGGTTTATGTGATTGAATGTGAAAAAACAAAGAATTTGAAATAAAGGAAAAAAAAGTTGGGAGTGAACTTTGTATTAAGAATAATCCTCAAACTTGTGCCCTAATCTCATGATTAGTGGTAATCATGGGATGTGTTTGTAACAACTTGGTATCAGAGCTTATGCTGAGTTGTCAGGGACCATTAGGATAGAAAGTCAGAGTTATTAGTGTGGCAGTTAGGAGGTGATGTGTCTATAGATCTGGGAGGTCAAATTATTTAGATACTCTGGCTTGATATCTGATTACTTAGGTTGACCAGTATTAAGCTACTTTGTCTATTCTTCTCTAGATGCTATGGCTAAGTATGTAGAGAAAGGATGGGCTAGAGAGAAACCCTAGAAATATTAGGGTTAGAAGATTGGGAAGAAATGAATGAACTGAGCATAAGAATAGAATGTGAGGTAACTCTTGTTTTATATTGTTTCTTTGATTGGATATCAATGGAAATTCTCTTATATATTTGAATAAGAATATTCAGTTCTTAGAAATATATGTGGTCCTTTAAGATTCTTGTACACTATGAAGTGAATTCAATTATTGTTTATATTCTTTGTATCAATTAGACCAGAAGTTATCTTTAAATGAATTTACCCTAAGTGGACATTCTTTCTATATGTTTGAGGTATATAAAAGTCAGTTAATCTTAAGTAGCTCTTGGCTTTAGGACTGCAGGTTCGGCCTCCTCTGGCTGGCAGGATGTGTTACTCGAATCTAACGACTCCTATTAACAAATAATAAGAGTAGACTCTGGATAAATCAGACCCGCATCATAGAGAGAATGTTCATACACTAAGATGTTGAAACATAAGGGAAATATTAGAATAGTTAAGAATCAATTGGAATTGATATCTGAGATCCAACTTTGGGGCCTAAGATAAGAAATCCTAATTTGGGAATGAAGGAAGAGGGATATAGATACAAGATATACATTAGTATGCAACATACAAAATGAAGAAGGATAGATAAAGAGAACTAAACTATATAACTAATTGTGGCACTTTATCCAATCTGAAATTAAGAAAAGATAAGAGAAAACTACATGGAAAGCCAAGATAGAAATAATCAATTAGAATCAAGGGATCATATAAGCGAATAAAATGTACTTATGTACTCTACAACAAAAGGAAAATAGGAGAAAAAAGTTAAGTATGCAATAAGTACATAGAAGTGAAGTTCAGAAAAATGAAAGTGAAGAGAACTAGATAAACATGTAAATTATAAGACTGGGATAAGAAACTAAGATGAAACATAAAAAGAAAGAAAGTGATGGAAATGATGAGTTTGATTTAGAAAGAAGGGATACATGACATAACGAGGAGCATGGAATGTGTACTTTTATCCTAAAGTTTAAAGTATTCATCCTTACTAGCTTTTCATTCAATGTCTCTATTTAGTAGCAACCTAGTTGACATCAAGTGTGTTCAATATGTTTCTAGTGATGAAATGGAACTAGATCTTATAAGAAGAACAAAGGTGCGGCTAAATAAATGAACAACCCATATAAAGGTAAATTGTATTCAGAACATAAAAGCTTGATTGAAAAGGAATCTATGGTTGACCCTTGCATGAGACATTTGATTCGAAATGAAGGACATGTAATGTATTATGCATAAGGTAAAGCTAGTAGGGAGGATGTTGAATTAGAATTTCAACTAGATAAAAGTAAAAGGATGATAAGAAAGTTTATATGGCATAAAATATGGAATCATACACAAGAGTGAGAAACATGATCATAAGAGATAAGTAAAAGTAAATAATGGCATACGGAAGAGTAGAAAACATGTAATCAATGATAGAAAATAAATAAGGGGATGAAACATGAGGGAGTAATATAGATGTTAAAAGAGAGAGATTGTGAGATGTGAGGAAATGTGAAATAGTCTAGTCTCCTTGATGATGACTAATATGAGAATCATGTTAAGTGAATACTCGAAGATTATAATACTATGTCTCAAAATCAGCTTCTCTAATGTATCCTCCTTAGTGAGTGTAACATGGGATGAAGTGATAAGGAAATAAATCATAAATGATACACAAGCGTCATGAGAGACACATCTATTGAATATATTAATGACACATAATATGATGATGAAGACCTAGTAGGGTAGATCAAGAAAGTAATCTATCGAAATGGTCAAGTTAGATAAAGAAAATTGAAGTGGTAAAGACAATGAATACTTTGGTAAACTTCAAGAGAGCTAAGGTTTACATATTGAAATAAGGGAGTAAAATCATGTCACAGTAACATGTTGCTTTTATATATATAAGGATCAAACCCTAGATAGTTTAGGGTTGTAAGAGTTATAGGGATGTAAATAGTGATTTGACCTTGAGCATGAACATCAATATAAAACAAAATCTTGAGATCATCAATATGAGAAGAAAATAGTAGTTATAGTATTCATGGGTTTAAAGGTTGTAAATGTGAAGGATAGATAAATAATACAAAAATGAGTACGAATGAAGGATAAGAAATAGATTTGAAATATAATAAGTGTGATTTGAACAAAAGGAGAAGTGCAACATGAGAAAAGTGTAATCTAAAATATTTTTTTGCAGTGGTAGCAAGAATGATGAATAATATATTCTTACCTTGAATGTTATGTTAGGGATGTTTATTCTGGATTATCAAAATGAGAAGGATAAGTAAGATGAAGTTGTGATGCATAAGAAGAGAAATCAGAGAAAATAAATGGCTTTCAGCAATATGTGAATTTGCTTTAAAGAAGTATAGTTTGTTGAAGGCATATCAAGGGATGAAAATTTGTTTTACATATTACTTCAATTGTACATGTGCAAGAAATATACTTAATTGTAATGCATTTTATGGATTCAATCATTCATATTAATAGTCTGACTTAATTTTATACAATTGTTGTTACTTCTAGTCTTGTAGTTCATGAGTGCTTTTCTATTAGATTGGCAAAATAGTGAAATTCAAAATAGAAAGGTGGACTGAATTTAATAACTCTGATGTGATGTAGAAAAATAAGTGCACAGTGATGTGTATGAATTAAAATAGTGGGATCAAATTACCAGTACCGAGGTAACATCTCAATAGGGTATGGAAAAATAAAAAGTTGTTTATCTATCTCTTTCCTATTACTAATTGTGACAAACAAAATTCTTTGGCTATCATTGAGAAGTCTTGCTTAAAATATGTTGAGATTATAAGAGAAACAAATGACTCAATGTTGAAAATAACATTCAAATATGAAATACAAAAGTATAATGACACTTAAGATTTCAGAAATTTAGAAGAAACTTTGAATATACTTTTTTGTGTATTTATGTTTCGGGGATGAAACTTTTTAAAGGGGTGAGAATTGTAATGACCACATTTGTGCTTAATTAGTAAACTAGGGTTTACCTGAATGATTACATGCTTGATTAGATTGAACATCGCTTAGACTTGATTAATGATAGTAGCTCAATTGTGATGTTTCAAACCTAAGAAGAAACTCTAATTATGATTTTAGTTTGAATAATTAGGGTTTGAGAAATGTAAACCATAATTGACAAAAATTAGGATTTTCATAGTAAATGAATATGGAATTTGATCATGATAGCAATGTGGTAAATGATTTTTTCATAATTTTCAAAAAAAATTGTATTTAATTGAATTTTGTATATGATCTGTATAACTCGATATTGCATATTTGAGAAAAGTTTTAGAATATTAGGGTGCTCTTTGAACGTGGTTCTCGGTCAAACTATACTTTGTCCGAAATCCTGACTTAGTGTTGTTCAAAAATGTGGTGTTTGATTTTTACTTATTTATTGGTAACACCTAATGCTCTGAAATTTATGTTGGAGTTATGGAATTACATTTTAGACATCACGATAAATTTTGATAATTTTTGGAGGATGTTTGACCTAGAAAATATATGAATTACAATAATTTTTTATAATAGAAAAATATGTAGAAATAAGATAAAGTATAGTGAGGGGTTAATGTGTAAATTACCCAACAACCTAAATTGCTCTATATCAGAAATCTAGCACCCAAGTAGCTCTCATATTTCGTGATCCATTCCAAAGAAATGGAATCCTAGAGAGAGAGGGAGAGTTAGGGCTTGAGAGAAGAAACTGGTGGAATTGCTGATCTAGGGTTTCTCTATTTGAGATATGATGAAATCAAGTAAGTTTAGCTTCTTTGCATAGACTTTCATGTTGAATATTGTATAACATGTCAAGATTCTATCCCTCCTCTGATTTGATTTGAAATGGTATCAAATCTTCCCCTTTTCTCACACTTTCCTCATAATCCCCCATTTCTAGGGTTTCTGAGTTGAAAGTAAGAAGAATTTAGTGATTTGCTAGGGTTTTGATATGAGTTCAAGATTTTCAGAGATGAGATGCATTTTTAAGGTGTTTTCACACCTTAGGGTGAGTGGGTACTTCCTTTAAACAGTAGATTGTACGAAAATGATTTAAATGATCAATAATCTTTACTTATTTTGTATGTGACTACAAACCCTAAACTGCCCTTTTGACCTAGCTTTTGCAAGATGATATGAAATAAGATTATTTCTCTATTGTGATGCATTATAGTTGAAAATTCATATTATAAATGCACACAAATTATCTAAATGAGAATTCCTAAAGTAATTGTAGAGTTTATATGAAAATAGCAAAATCTAGGGTTTTCGACTATGACTAAAATTGTTGTATAATTTAATAAAGAGGTTTGTTTAGTTGAATATCCTTAGTTGCAAGTGATTGCTTTATCTGAATAAGTAGTACATATATGTCATATAAGATCTTGTATTTCATTTGATTATATCAATGTTTGCTTGATATATCTGTAAAGAGGGTGAAACCCTAAATGAATGAAAAGTTGGAAGTTTGCAAATAGATTCATGAATTAAACTGATGTGATTCTTTTATTGTTATAAATTCATTTATTTAAGGTTATTCTTGATGCATGATATTTTAATGATTATCTTGGAAACCCTAGTTAAATTCGTACCAGGATTTCATATGCATGACTGATTGAAATGAGTTATGTGATAATTCAAGTTTCTATTTGAATATCATTTTATATGGATACACATTTTGATTTTTGATGCAAAAATCTTTAGTGGAGTTAATTTTCATGAAACACATAAGTTTTTATGGTAATTTAAAAAAATAGAAAAGACATTTCTCTAGATAGGGATGTCGTTGATGCCATGCATGAATATGAGAAATGTTAAATCTAAATGTTTATATCATTAGACATGCTATCTATTTGAACATATGCGAATTCTTTTATGTGCATGAGAAATGAGAAACCCTGAGAGAAGGGTAATCAATATGTTAAGCATCTAAGAAATGAGAAACCCTAAGATAAGGGTAACCAATATGTTATGCATTCAACTAAGTATTATCAGTGAACTCAGTCCAATAGCTTCAGTAGTCAGTAAAACTACAATAGTAATAGTAGATGCCCTGAACACCATAGAACCCTCCCTAGAGGTATGTACCGAGATGGGTGAAACATGCTATGGACTATCAGATATTGGAAGAAGTAGCCCAGAACTGAGTATCTAACATCAACTGATTGGATATCAATGGTACTTCAGTTGAGTAGAATAATACCCAACAATAACCAGAGATCCTGGTGGTACAATTTCAGTAGTAGGGGTATCGAATAATAACTGGAGATCCAATGGTACCCACCAGTTGAAGTATACAACCCTTGTGGACCTACTTCTTCTAGCAGTTACTCCATTCTACGTGTCAGTCTTATTGGAACCACATTATGTAGAGTTGAGAATTTTTAGCATAGAGGCACCGCTCCTGAGTACCCAGGACAAGGGGCCACAATTTACGGACACTATTTAGCCACCGTTAGGCTAGACGTGGCAACCTTTTTGCAGACCAAGGTAGTTAGTAATAGTATTATGGTCCCGGGTTTACCTTAAGACTTGTACGGTAAGTCACGCAGTAGTGACTTTTGCTTGGATGTTACAATCCAAGTGAGTATAGGGGCAAAGTAAAAGAAAAGTCAATTGAGTTCAATTGTGTTTAGATAAAGAGTACAATAGTTAGATTAGTCGGTTATGTTTAGTTGGCCAACATAGTAGTAGTCAGTTCAGTAGTTGGGTCAAGTTAAGGTTAATGAAAGGTTACAAAGAGAATAATAAGAAAAATGTTTAGATATTTGTATATTACTACTGATGCATCATATGATGAATGAGAGGTTAACCAAGTGTGTGCAGTTATTCAATTATTCTTTGTATGTTTCTGGAATATTAGTTTTCTTTGTGGTTAATCAAGCATGTTTATATATTCATTCACTCTTATAGATGTCTAGAGTATTCTTCGACAATTATGTTTGTGAATGATTAGTCTCTTTAAAGCTTAATTCTGTTATAATTGATATCAGTTGTAAAATAGTATATCTATAATTATATTAGTGCTTTAGACTGTTTCTTTGAAGTACTCATTCACTGAGAAAGTAGGCTCACCCCTCTACTCACAATTTTTAGGGATAACGCATGGACTGGAGATGTCATTGCATCAACATAGATCTTCCACATAAGTTAAGTATGAGATTAATTAATTTTAGTCGGTCCCTATCACTCTAGGTCCTTGTATAGAGTAGAGACAAAATTCTAAATGATGTTTTGTATCTTTGTTTCCTTAATGATAAAGTATATATCTGGTTATCATGTTGTATGTACATGGAAGTGTAAGGAACAAAATGAATGTTTGGATGTGTATCATTAATGTTGAGATCATATTTGAGTAATCAAGGTTTAATTCCTTTGTGAAGTTGGTTTATGTGATTGAATGTGAGAAAACATAGAATTTGAAATATAGGAAAACAAGTTGGGAGTGAACTTTGTATTAAGTATAATCCTTAAACTTATGCCTTAATCTCATGATTAGTGGTAATCCCCGGATGTGGTTGCAATAATGGTCTGTTATTTAGCATTTCCCATATCAGGAATATGTTTCCTTTGGAAATGCCCCCTATCTCCAATCTTGTAAAGATTGTGTGGCAGGTATTTTTTGGATTTACTCTGATGAAGCATGGGGAGATTTGTGTTGCCTTTCAGTTATTTGGGCTGTGAGTAGGTTCTCCTAATAGCTTTTCCCACATCTTGTGGCTTCTATACCCAATGGTCGCCTTGTCCCCTGGGCTTCCAAACAAGCCTTTGCTTCTTCATCTTTATCAATGATGTCTAGTTCAATATTGCCTCTATCCCATAGTGATCTCTCCTGCCCATTCTTACTTGTAGCTTAAAGCCTCCTCCATCTTTTTTCCTTTCTCTGTCATCAACGGCTAGTACTCCAACAGAAGTTATGAACTCAGTCGTGAGTTTTTCTTTGCAAAGACAATGCGATGCATGCTTGCTCCTCTGAGGAAATCCATTACCCTGTCATGTATTCCAAGCTTCTCAAAGTCATTGGTATCAATATATCTCGTTGACTTGAACACCTTTGTTGTCTTGATCATCTCATAGCAGGACTTGTGCACCAAATCTTGTGGAACAAAAGTTGTTGATACCCCTGCTGTTGAACCCTTTCCACTTGTTTCTTCTATTTCTGCCACCTTTATCTTAGCCTCTTGTCTTGAGGCCCCTGAGCTATCTTTTACGTCTTTCCTCAGCCTTTTAGATTTAACTTCTATCGGTATGGAAACCTTTCTTTTTCCTTTCTACTTGAGCTCTTCTTCTTCTGGTATGTATTCCGAGGTTTTTGTCTCTGACATTCCCTGAGACTCTTTAGACTCCTCCGAGTGTCTTATGGTCAAGGATGTACTCATATTTCTTATTCAGTAGCTCTAGTTTGAGTTTATTTGTAAGAAACATATCCCGATGATCATTTAGAGCCTTGATGATATTTTCTAGGATTTCTTCGACCCCTTTCAAAGAAGCCTCCTTCCTCATCAAGGTGACAAGTGAGGAAGGTCCCACCAAGGTACTAGTATTGGTATATACGAAAATTTAGATCTAAACCCACTATCATTTGAGCTTAGTTAATGGTCTACCTAGGATGCAAATGCTTTCTAGGGCTTGCAGTCTTCAGTGGTCTAGTTCCATGTAAAGTGTCTTTATCTCATTGTCATTGATTAGGATTCTGACGACAAGTTATTTCTTTGACATATCACGGGGTTGATAGATACTAAATTCAAACTATGTTTTATATTAGCTCATCATGATGCACATGTTGTATTATGATAGAAGTTCTAGTGTTAATATGTGGTCGCAAGAATGGGCCAAGATATGACAGGGTTATCAGGCTGCAAATATTTTTTTTTGTTCTATATATATCAGTTTTCACATTTCTGAGCATCCATTAAGGTAGATTCTTCGGTGAAGCATCTCGATCATAAAAACTGAAAAATATAAAAGATGATGAATGCCCATATGAAACATACCTCTAATCTTGTACATAATAACAAAATACTCATCAAGATCTGCAAGGTTGTCGACGTCAAATTTTAGAATTAAATCATCCAAATTCTGGCTGTTAGAAAGCAAAAACATTTTTATTCCAACTTCTTGAACTATAGACCAAGTGCACCAAAACTAGGCTGCATTCTTAGAGGAAAGGCTAAACCTTGTAGTAGGTGATAACCTCCAATTTTGGGATGTTATCTTAGTCTTTTCTTTAGTTTTCCACACTCTTTCTTAATTAGAATTAGATATAATACCTAAATATTCCTTCTTATTGTAAATATACCATTAGACTAACTTTTCCTCTTTTTACGTACAGAAAAAGACACAAAAAAATCATAAAAGACTCAACTAGCCTCAAGACCGCATGAGCTCAAATGGTCCCAAGACCGCATGAAGCCAATCGGTCCCGAAACCGCATGGAGTCACACAATCCCAAGACCGCATGAAGCCAATCGGTCCTGAGACCGCATGGAGTCACACGGTCCCAAGACCGCATGAAGCCAATCGGTCCCGGGACCGCATGGAGTCACACGGTCCCAAGACCGCATGAAGTCAATCGGTCCCGAGACCGCATGGACTCACATGGTCCCGAGACCGCATGGAGTCACATGGTCCCAAGACCGCATGAAGCCAATTGGTCCTGAGACCGCATGGAGTCACACGGTCCCAAGACCGCATGAAGCCAATCGGTCCCGAGACTGCATGGAGTCACACGGTCCCAATACCGCATGAAGCCAATCGGTCCCGAGACCGCATGGAGTCACACGGTCCCAAGACCTCATGAAGCCAATCGGTCCCAAGACCACATGGAGTCACACGGTCCCGTGACCACATGGAGTCACACGGTCCCAAGACCACATGAATCCAAACGGTCTTGGGGTCCAAACAGTCTTGAGGTCTAAACGGTCTTGAGGTCCAAACGGTCTTGAGGTCCAAATGGTCTTGAGGTCCAAACGGTCTTGAGGTCCAAATGGTCTTGTGGTCCAAACGGTCTCCAAACCGTTTGGACTTCACTTAAGGCCTATAAATAAGACCCCAAGTGTCCTCAAAAAGGCATCAAGTTTCAGACGGCAAATGGCTGCCTCAATCACTCCAGAGCACATCCGACTTCCATCCTCCGCCCAGGGGCTGCCGGTCTGAGACCCATACTCCATCCCGAAGCTACTTTCTCTCTCTCCGCCAAAGAAGGTGGGAAGAGGGAGATCTCGTCATCGCGCAACCTGTAAAGGTGGTGGATCATTTCTCTCTCCCTCGAAGGGGTTGACTTTCCTCTCTCCTTTGTGGGGATGATGCTCTCTCTCTCTCTTTTTGCCTCCTTCTTTGTCTTAGTTATGAGCGAGTAGTCTCTCTCACTAGGGTGAGGGGAGTAGCCCCGCTACCCATGTTTTCATATCATGTAAATGTAATCCATAAGTTTGTAATATAGAGTTTATATCTTTTCAGTTCAACATCAAACGTTTAATGAATACTTGTTGCTTGATCACCAACTTGTGTTATATTTTATCTTTTCGTATGAATTGTCTACGTTTCTACTATTAGATTTGAAACTCGTTTCCATGTTGGTTCTTGGTGCATGTATCCACCATGCATCTGTTTCGGTATCTAGGAGTGTCTTTTCAAGAAGTGGAGTGGACTCACTCCCATCGTTGTACTTTCATACTATGAAATGGAATCAGTTGACGTATGAAAGTACAACCTTGATGAGTCGAGGAACACACTTTGAGATGGGAATGATGCAAATTAGTTGATCATTCGTTCGATGGCTGACTTTGCAAAATTCTCGCACTTCTCGTAGTTAGTTCTCCGAAAGGAAGCTAAGTCTACAACGATACTAACTGATCTAACTCTTATTGCAGGTTATGTTTTTATGTTTCATGTCTGGATCCATGTGTAGTGGTGATGAAAACCGATCACATCCTAGTGATTCCTTATCATTGTTAACAACCTAAGTTTACTTTCCTGCTTTTACTTTACTTGCACTTAGCTTAAAACAACTAAACCAACCTTTTGATCTAAATACCAACTATTAAATGATTAAGTGAATTTCCAACGTTTTCCATCTTGTTGCTCCCAACAAGACCGTTGTCATGTGGATTTGACCCTTAACTATATTGCGATAAGACTTCCACGTATCCTAGCATACGTGGGTGGAGTTCTCTATCTAGTATAAGCAAGGCTAAAATTAAAGACTTACCATCTTTAGGATTTTTAGTGGTGCACCCAATTCCACGTAAGTGGAAGCTCCATCAAAAATTGGCGCCATTGCCGGGGACAACGGAACATTTTAAATTCATTTAGTATCTTGCTAGTTGGTTAGGGTTTTACATTTTCTTTTAATCATCAATCTATATCTTCTTGAAATTATTATATCTCTACCATCATCTAAATGGTGTTTTCTTTTCTCTACTCAGGTGGAAAACGTGTATGCAATCATCGCATAACCACAGATTCTCCCTTGATCCAGAGTATGACTCTGAGGTAGAGAGAAGCTTCCATCGCCGTATTAGACTCAATCGCCAAAGAGCCAGGCAAATGGATGAAGATCAACGCCAGGCTGCATTGGTGATGGAGAGGGTCAATGCCGCCATCATTGCTCAAAGAGCACAACTCATCGCCGATACTCGTGCCAAGATTCAAGCGGAGATTCGCATAGAGGAACTAGCCCGTATCAGAGCTGAAAATGAGGCAGCAACCCAAGCTGCTCAGTTGGAACTAAGGAACAAGCAGCTGAGGGATTATGCTGTCCCAAAGAACTACGAAGATAACAATCCGGTCCAACCTCCGATCATCAACATTCTGAACTTTGAGATCTGGACCCAATGGATCCAGATCATGTAGGGCATCTCATTCTCTGGGGGTTCTGGAGATGACTGTATGGATCATCTGAAGAGGTTTAAGGTGCTGTGCCGCCTGGTCCCGCAAGCTGGAGTCACTTTTGATGCAATAATGCTCCATCTGTTTCACTTCACTCTATCTGGGAGATCTCTAAGTTGGTATAAATCACTTGACAGGGAGCCAATAATCACCACCTGGGTTCCCCTGGAAGAAAAGTTCTTGGAGAAGTTCTTTCCCCCTTCACTGACTTACGAGATCAGGGGGCAGATTAATCACTTCTCTCAACTTCCCGGAGAATCCCTTGCTGAAGCATGGGAAAGGTTCAAAGTGCTTTTGTGAAAGTGCCCTCATCATGGAATCTCCCAGAACCAATTGATAGAAACCTTCTATCAGGGAGTGAGTGATGATATAAAGCAATTTCTGGATTCAACATCAGGAGGAAACTTTATGAGAAAGAATTATGAGGATGCCTGGAAAATAGTCACGCTTGGAGCTGAGAATCAGTCCAACTGGGGACGATCAGTTGGCAAAGGAGTCCTCAAGGTCTATAAAGCTGAAGAATCAATAGAGATGAAGGCAATTGCTGAAGCCTTGAAAACCATAACTCATAAGCAACAAGCTCTCGAAACTTCTCTTGGAGAGTTTGACAAGAAGAAAAATCCTCTGGTTCAACAAGTCAAGGTTGCCACAGGAACGTGTGAAGCCTGTCATGCATCTGACCATCCAACCCTTTCATGTGGTATTCTTTATAACGTGATGATGGATCTACATCCACCACCACAGCAGTATGAACCTATCACTGACCAGTCTGAAGAACAACTTCCAGAACAAGTCAACTCTATCCATTCCATTCCTGGACAAGTCTATTATAATCCTAATCATCCAAGGAACCACCCAGGATTCTAATATGGGAACCCTGCTGGGACCGCAAATCCGCAACACCAGATGCAGGGAGGATCCTCTAGTAAGTTACCACCTGGATTCCCAAGCAATTTCAATAAAAATCAAGGGAATCCCAGGAGTAACTTCCCGAGAGCTAACTACCCCAGGAACCAATCCACCTACTATCAGTATACTCATCCTCCTCTACAACCACAACTACACCCTCAGTTGCAGCAACCTCAGCTAGTGCTGCCTCCACAACAACCTCAACAAGGTCAAAAACAAATTCCTCAGAAAAATACTCCTTCTCAGTCGGAAGATGAAATGACTTTGATAAGGCAGATGCTGCAAGCCCAACAGACTATGCTCGCTAATCAACAAGCACAACAAAAAGGCAGTAGAAGCTCAACTTGCCCAGATTGCTGCACCACTGAAGCCTCCAGCAGGCACATTTGCAGGACAGCCCGAATTGAATCCTAGGCATGGACAGAATAGGCCTGAACAGTTGAATGTCATTACCACGAGATCCAAACGCACTCTTCATGAAACTACAAGGATCACTCTTGATAATGATGATACACCTGCCTTTATGACGTATGAGAGCCCGCAGCAAGGGACGGAGAAGCGCACAGAGGGCACAGAGGGCAAAGATAAAGACCAAGTGTCCACAGAGCCAGAGATATTGCAATATAAACCAAGGATCCCATATCCGGGTAGACTACGTGAAATCAAAATGGATACCAGGTTCCAAAAATTCAAGGAGGCGATGAAGAAACTTTACATCGATATCCCGCTCCTTGATGCTCTCTCCGAGGTACCAACTTGGGCAAAATACCTCAAAAATTTGTTATCAAGGAAGTACATCACTGAGGAACAAGAAACTATCAAGCTTGCCCATACCACCTCTGACATCATCCTCAATAAAATGCCAAAGAAGAAGAAGGACCCAGGTTCCTTCAGAATTCAATGCTGCATTGGAAATGCATCTACCAAAAAGGGATTAGTTGACCTAGGGGCCAGCATATCCATTATGCCCTATTCTATGTGCAAACGATTAGGTTTCACCAAATTACTGCCTACAACAATGACAATTCAATTAACTAACTCCACCATCACCGCACCTTTGGGGATCATTGAAGATATTCCAGTAAGAATAGGCAAGGATGCCTATGTCCCGTGCGACTTCATCATCATGGATATCAAATAAGATCTGAGATACCCGATAATTTTCGGCAGACCTTTCCTTGCTACTGCTAGGGCGCTTATCGATGTTGAAGCAGGTACCATCATTATAAGACTTGGAAAAGAAGCAATTCAATTCCGAGTTCTTAACAGCATGAAAGGCCCTAGTATTCAAGAGGAGGTTTTTCTTCTAGACGTAATACAAAAAATGTCTCAATTAGAAATTTCTGAGCCATCAGACGAGCTAGAGAATGTCCTAACCAACCTAGATGTCGAATTCTCTACAAATGAACTAGTTCAACAATGTCTGCAACATTTAGAAAAGGCCGAGGAAGCACCGACGGCCACTTTTGAAGAACTCAAAACTGTCACCACTATAGAAGCAACTGAGCCACCTAAGGCTCCTAAAATGAAGACTCTTCCCATGGGGCTTAAACATGTTTTCTTGGACGAGGAAAAATTATGTCCGGTTATCATCAGCTCCAACCTAACAGAAGACCAGGAAGAAAGGCTTCTGGAAGAACTGAAGAAACATAGAAAGGTCATTGGATATAAGATAACTGACCTGACAGGCATAAATCCTGCCCTATGTATGCACAGACTTCCTATGATTGAAGAATTTAAGCCTTGTCGCGAACATCAGAGGAAACTGAACCCTAATCTCAAAGAGGTAGTTCGCCTGGAGGTCCTCAAATTACTTAAAGCTGGCATAATCTACCCTATCTCTGACTTCCAATGGGTCAGCCCTATCCAGGTTGTTCCTAAAAAAGGAGGCACTACTGTCGTGCTTAACGACAAAAATGAGTTAGTACCCACCAGGACTGTAACAGGGTGGAGGATGTGTATTGACTATAGGAAGCTGAACAAAGCCACGAGGAAAGATCACTACCCTCTACCCTTTCTCAATGAAGTCCTGGAGCATTTAGCTCATCAGAAATATTTCTGCTATCTTGATGGTTATTCCGGGTTCTACCAAATACCCATACACCCGGAAGACCAAGAAAAAACTACCTTCACCTGCCCATTTGGAACATATTCTTTTAGAAGAATGCCATTCGGGTTGTGTAACGCACCCGCTACGTTCCAAAGATGTATGACCGCCATTTTCGCAGGATTAACAAAATCCATAATGGAAGTTTTCATGGATGATTTCTCAGTTTACGGAGATTCTTTCGATAACTATCTAATCAACCTTGGACAAGTTTTACAACGTTGCGAGGAAACAAACCTTATACTGAATTGGGAAAAATGACACTTCATGGTAACTAAAGGTGTCGTCCTCGGGCATAGAGTTAGTGACAAAGGAATCGAGGTTGATAGAGCAAAAATTGATGTTATCTCAAAACTGTCGCCACCAAAAGATATAAAGGAAGTAAGGGCTTTCTTGGGTCATGCGGGGTTCTACATAAGATTCATCAAAGATTTTTCAAAGATAGCAAAACCCATGACCCAACTCCTAACTAAAGATATTGAGTTCGTCTTCAACCAAGAATGTATGCAAAGCTTCTCCACCCTCAAGAATGCTTTAATTTCCGCACCTATTCTAAGAGCCCCAGATTGGTCACAACCATTTGAAATCATGTGCGACGCGAGCGATTACGCCATAGGGGCTGTATTAGGACAGCAGATTGACAAGAAACCTTATGTAATCTACTACGCATCAAAAATGCTAGATGAAGCACAGAAGAACTACACTACCACAGAGAAGGAGTTCCTGGATGTCATCTACGCATTCGAGAAATTTAGCTCTTATTTGATTGGATCCAAGGTTATCGTTTACACCGACCATTCCGCCATTCGATACCTGATTCAGAAGCAAGATGCCAAACCCAGACTTATCTGCTAGGTATTGATGCTTCAGGAATTTGATTTAGAAATTAAAGATAAGAGCGGGGTGGAAAATGTTGTAGCCGACCACCTCAGTCGTATTGAAGTGGAAGATAAAGACAAAATCCCCATCCGAGATTCTCTTCTTAACGACCAATTAATGAAGGTTACCCATGGATTCCCTTGGTATGCAGATATTGTCAATTATCTAGCTACTAGGATCATTCACCCCTCCGTTTCTTACCACAACAAAAGGAAATTTCTCCATGATATAAAGCAATATTATTGGGATGAACCCTACCTGTTTCACCTATGTACTGACGGCCTTTTCCGTCGCTGCTTACCGGATGAAGAGATCACCCCCATCCTAGAGCATTGTCATTCACGACCCACGGGGGGGCACATGAGTGCAAAGAAAACCGCTATAAAAGTTCTGCAATCTGGTTTCTTCTGGCCAACCATAGCAAATGGCTCCTATGATTTTGTGAAATCTTGCAACAAATGTCAATTTTCTGGTAACATATCCAAAAGGAACGAAATGCCCCTCACAATGTGGTAAGAAATTGAGCTATTCGATGTGTGGGGGATAGACTATATGGGCCCTTTTCCTTCTTCCTATGGTTTCTCCTACATCCTGGTTGCGGTGGACTATGTCTCAAAGTGGGTCGAAGATATACCCACTGTGTCCAGTAATTCCAAACTAGTTATTAATCTATTCAAAGATATCATTTTCCCCAGATTTGGAGTACCCAGAACCGTCATATCAGATGGCGGGGCCCAATTCCTGGAGCGAAGTTTTAAAGCCTTGTTAAAGAAGTACGGAGTCAACCACAAAGTAGCAACGCCTTACCATCCACAGACCAGTGGTTAGGTTGAGGTATCTAATAGACAACTAAAGGCGATCCTAGAAAAAACAGTCAACAGAAACCGCACTGACTGGTCCACCAAGCTTCCCAATGCCCTTTGGGCATACCGAACAGCCTATAAAACACCAATCGGGACAACCCCGTTCTGTTTGGTATACGAAAAATCATGTCATCTTCCAGTAGAACTAGAACACAAAGCTTGGTGGGCCATCAAATAGCTAAACTTCGATCTTAAAGCAAACTATCTCTTATCAAAGTGCCAGGATTTATAAAGAGCAAACTAAAATGTGGCACGACGGTCATCTTAAAAGGAAAGACATCTCCATCGGTGACAAAGTGCTCCTTTTCAACTTCAAGCTCAAGTTGTTCCCCGGAAAACTCATAACAAAATGGTCCGGGCCCTTCACCATAAAGCATATATACCCAACTGGAGCTGTCATAATTGTCGACAATAACGGAGGAGAAAGGACGATCAACGGTCATCGTTTAAAAAAATATTACACTCCAACAGATAAAATTCCAAGACACACCATTGAAATTCGAGACGCCACGTTGTCAGCATAACAAACATCAAAGCGTCGTCGAGCCAGCGACGTAAAACCCAGGTGCTACTTGGGAGGCAACCCAAGATATCAACTTCTTCTTTTATTTTCCATTCTTTTAATTACCTTAGGTTTATCTTCTGAAAATATAAAAATTTAACATAACCAAATCAAACATAAAAATATAAAATCCTTTCAACCTTAACCCTCCCAAACGATTTGAAGACCGTTTGGGACCAAACGGTCTCCAAACCGTTTGGGACCAAACGGTCCTGAAACCGTTTGACCTGGAGATTTTGAAGGGTCAACCCCCGATCCCTAGAAATATAAACCCTACCCCCTCCTTCTCCTCTCTTCGAATCTCAAGTTTTCTCAAACCTTTGCGCAAGAGCTGTTCCATTGCCTCTGCGTTCCCTGCCCCCGCGCGGCTCACCTCCATCGACTTCGCTCCGTGCTCTTGCACGACAACCTCACCTCTGCTCTCCACTTCATGATCGTCATCTCTACTTTCGGCTGCAAGGTAGTCTAGCCACCATAGCAACGCCTGCATGAGCCACCGCGGCAATGACCAACCGTTTCAATCTTTTTCGCCTTCGCAACCATCTTCTTCACCTTTGTCGTCATCTTCAGCGCCGCCGTGGAACCTCCCATTGCCGTATTCATCTTTATCACTATCGGCTCCGCCGTGATCATCTTTACCATCACCTTTATCACCGTCTGCTCTGTCTTCTCCATCGCTGCCTTCGTCTCTATCGCCGCCGGCTCCGCCGCGATCCCTGTTTTCGCCGGCCGCTTCACCCGACATTTCACCTTCCAAACGGTCTTGAAACCGTTTGGGACCACACTTATCTTAAACCGTTTGGGACCAAACAACCTTCAAACTGTTTGGAACCAAACGGTCTTGAAACCATTTGGCACCACATGGTCCTTAAACCGTTTTGGGACCAAACGGCCTTCAAACCGTTTTCAAACCGTTCGGGACCAAACGGCCTTCAAACCGTTTTCAAACCGTTCGGGACCAAACGGCCTTCAAACCGTTTGGAACCAAACGGCCTTCAAACTGTTTGGAACCAAACCGTCTTGGAACCATTTGGGACCAAACGGTCCTGAAACCGTTTGGCCTTCCATAATCGTTTAAGTTTCATAAAAATATAAAACCACACAACCACAAATAAAAAGCCAATTCTTTTCTAAGCATATATTCTTACTCATGATTTTCCACTTTTCAGAAATGGCATCACCAGCTAAGCAGGCCACATGATCTGAAGACACTCCTTTCTGGACAAAGGAGTAAATGATGGAAGACCGGGACAAACTCTAGAACATCATAGATGACTACAACAGGACTGGAAAGGCCCCGCCAAATGTCAAAATCATGGCGGTTATGTGCGAAATTGATCGCATCAACAAGTGCCTGGCCGATGCACCTGAAGAAGAAGTGGAAGAAATTTCT
This sequence comes from Alisma plantago-aquatica, assembly GCA_963693085.1. Classification (NCBI taxonomy): domain Eukaryota; kingdom Viridiplantae; phylum Streptophyta; class Magnoliopsida; order Alismatales; family Alismataceae; genus Alisma; species Alisma plantago-aquatica. Next base: position 9,387,276 of record OY856410.1, read on the forward strand.
TCCGATGATGATGAAGGCTCGGATTACAAGCCAAACTCTGAGGAGGAATCCCCAGCTGAAGAATCAAAGGGGAAACGCAAAGTCCAAGATACTGCAACCGGACAACCCTCCAAGAAACGTGCCATAAAGCAAGTTCGACCTGCCACTGCAAGGGAGCAAATCCTGGCAGGAAACACTCCACCAATCACCACCTCCGCTGCCACTCCCACAACCATCTCTGTCCCCACTTTCCCTCCCGTCACCACCGCAGCACCACCACCAGAAAACATCTACATAAACACCACCCTCTCCACTGACAAAATACTAAAACCTACTAAGTACGTCTGCTCCAGCGTACTACTTAAGATGGGGATCCATGACCAAATTTTCAACATGCTAGACAAAGCCAACCTAGCACAGCTGTGTTTAGTACCTGAGATCTCATATTCCGAACCCATAGTTAAACTCTTCACCTTTCTTAACAAAGAGCCAGTCGACATTATGGATAGATCACGGGATGGAGGTGACTGTAGGCTGGTCACCCAACTTTTCGGCAACAAGGTTGTCATCACAGAAAACATGTTGAATGAAACTTTTATTGACAACCAGGAGCAGCTAAAGAAAGCCAAGGCTGTGGGAACTGAAAATCCTAATTTCAACATGCACAACTTTTGGAAATCTCTGACTGGGCTCCCCACCTATGATTCTAAGACATGCAAAGCATCAAATATACATTTTGGACTGGTGCACACCTTACACAAAATCCTAGCAGGCGCACTCTTCCCCAGGACAGAAGGAGGGAATGTTACAATCTCAGATCTCTTTGTTCTCTGGTCCATTCTAAACGGAATGCCAGTCAACATTGGATGACATCTGATCTAGAAATTATCTGCCTACTCCCTGGGGAAGGAAATATGCATGGGAGGTCATGTCACATCCATAATCAAATATCTCAAGATGGATAGACCTCTACCCAGATGCACACAAATAAAGGGCGACATCCTCACCAACGAACAAACCTTGAAGAACTCCTTCATTATCAAGGAAAAGGATGTGAAACTACACTATGTTTTCTACCCTACAGTCAAATCCTCCAGAACCCTACTACCGCTGCCGGAGCTCGTAGACTACGACAAGGAAAAGCTCCTCTTCACTGTCGAGGAGCTTACCAAACTCTTAGCTACGGCAAAAGCACCACTAAAGAAAATAAAGGCGGGGCAGACCGAACTCAGCATCAACGCCCCGACAGCCAGAATACCAAAAATTCCTGTGAAACGACCTTCCACTAGACTTTCACAGAAACAACATCTGTCGGGGACACCAACTTCCAAACCACATCCAGAGGACAACCCCCTCCCCGAACATCACATCACCTCCTCATCCTTAGACTCTTTCATTATGAGTCTACACGCTCAGCTAACCGCCACCGCCTCACCTCCCCCCACATTTCCAACATCCACCACTCTTCCTTTCTTCACCACATCTACGCAACCACCCGCATCCTCTTCCTCACCCCTTTTCCCTTCGGGCTCTCCTTTCTCCACCCCTATTCCCGACTTTACCATTTTTCCCTCCACCTCCACAATCTCTACCCCATCACTATCACTCCCACCACTTTCACCCAAGATACCACCACCTTTCACATCCACCACCACCCCGATACCACTGGTGACCCCATCCGTAGTCACCACGTAGTTCGGGGCACCATCAGTGTCTTTTCTGCAAGACACTACCACCCTCCCACACAGACCCCAACCACGCCACCGTTCCACCTCTGGGATCCCCTTTCCCAATATCGGTGAGGAATTTGGACGTCAATTTGACGTCATCCGAAACCTCCTCACCGATCCTTCTAACATTTTACATTCTATTTTTTCTTGTGTGCAGGGATTATCCAAACAGGTGGCCACGATCGATGAACAACACCGCGCGTTGCCCAACATCCTCCACAGTTTTCAACAAAGACAAGATGAGGTGGCTAAGCAAGTTGATCACATCAACAACCACTACAAAAACCTTCCTGAGCTGGTCCTTAGAGCGAAGCGTCAGCAAGAAGCAACGACTAAGCAAGTCGATGAGATCTCTACGCAGACTCAACCTCTGCCCGAGACTCTCCGCGAGCTCAAGCAGCAACAAGCAACTCTTAGCACACACTTGGACACCATCAGCAACACCCTCACGCACCTAAACAATCGCCAAGAGGAGTCAACAAATAATGAAATCCAACAACTTTGTGCTCAAGTCACAGATCTTACAGCACAACTCCTCTCTGCCGAGGGCCGATATAACGACCTCAAAGAAACACACGACGCACTACTCGAAACACACGAGCATGTGCAAGTGGCTTTCGATGAGTTACAAGCAACCCATCGGCGGTGCAAAAAGACCGCACACCAGAAGCCAGCAGAAAAGGCAGCGGATGACAAAGATGGCGATAGCGATGACGAAGAAGACTTCGACTCCTCTGTCGACTCTAACAATGATACTACCTCCTCAGATGACAAATCTGATGATGGAGAGGATCCTGGACAAGCAGTAGAACCTTCTCAAAAAGGTTATGACAAAGGTTACCAAGAAGGTGGACATCTTCCCAAGTCCCCCACCCACAACGACAATGTAACCATGTCATATGGGGACCAATTCCTTGACAACTCTAATTTGGGATCCATTGGGGAGTCTGCTAAAACTGTGGTATTCACTGAGTTCCACCAATGTCTATTAGGAACCAGTGCATACCCACTCGCAACAACCGCTCAACCTTTCTCTGCAATTGAAATATCTGTGCCTTTCCCCGATGACCAGGATGAGTCAGAACGAGTGCGTTTAGATACGGATGAAGAACCCAATTCTGCTTCTGACTCGGACGAAGATATGCAAGGCTATGCAGAAGTCCTGGAACAACCTTTCCCCCTCCTCCACAGGAGCTTCCCCTGCCACCACCTCTATCGCACAAAATGCACAATTTAGATATGGCGGCCATCTCCACACTAGATGCTCAGGATATTTTTATACTGAACACTATTGTCAACGATGCCAAAGCGGGGGACGACATCATCTATCATAACACAAAAACTAAGCGCAAGTTGACACGAGAAGACTTCCGCAACATCCTGCGACCACGGTCCACGATGCTAATGGCAATCTTCCGTGTCCTACTCGCCAATTGTATAGAAGTATATAGAAGCTCTAAGAGGCAGCAACCAGTTTTTAATGCCTCACCTGCTCTATCTATCGGCCTTTTATACAAAGATATACGAGTAAAATCCATAGAGCGGTTGCGCGCTGGTTTAGCACGATGGGCACGTTATCTCACAGTGCCCTTCCAAGTTTCAGACCATTGGCTTTTTATGATTATAGACACCGAGGCACGGGACGCCAAGGTTTATAATTTTTGCGGCACTGAGCTACCTGTCGGTACAATAAATTTTATTGGTGAAGAAGCAGGTGAAGCACGATGCATACCTCTCCGGCTTCTCAAGCTAATCTGGGTTGCGCGCCCATCCCTCCGCCAAGACTGGAGCCAACCCTGGTTCCAAATTATTAACCAACATGTTCAAGCTGCTGAGGGATCTGGGGACTGTGCTTTTTGCACCATCCGTCACATCCAAGCGCTGAACTAGGAAATCCCTATCGCTGATCTAGTCGCTGAAGATTTTCACTCCTTGCGAGGACGTTACGCCATGGAGCTCATTTGTGATAGAAGATTCTTCAAGGATCCGACAATGGCGCCAGATGACGTCCCTCGTTACCTTTTTTCAGCAATACAAGGACCTCAGAGGCGACCTTTCTGACAAACTTTGAAAGAGTTGGAGAAATCCAAAGCAACAGCCACAACTCTCGAACAAAGAAAGAGTGACATGGATCCTTTGTCTGCCATAGAACCAACTTTCCCGGACTTTGACCTCAGTGCTTGCAAAGGTCTCTCCGACATTAAATTATGCCTCATCATGTCGAGGCTCTCCGCTGAGAAGGATGAACTCGTATTCATGTCTGGTGACATTCTAATAATGGCAGACACGCTTCGAGAGACTATACAGTTTAAAGGATCTCTCTCCGTAAGCCTAATGGCCGCTTATCAATTTCTCCTCGGCCAAAATAACCCCACAACATACATGGTGTCCCCATACATGAAGGATGATCTTTTAAAGCTAAAGCACTTTGGAACAACTGATGCGCTGATCTCCTTTCTACAACACACAACACCGAAGTTCATCATGCTACCCTTCCTTTATCATGAGCACTGGTTGCTCCTGGCAACAAACCTACCAGAAGGAACAACTACAATCTATAACAGTTCTGACAGCCAGTACAATCCACGACAGAAGAATTATTTCGTGATACCAAAGACACCCACGGAGGTAGTGGCGAAGGAATGCGCTGACAAATTAATCTCCTTTTTAAGTCAGCACACAAGGGCCTATGACAAAGAACATTTTCATCTCCCTTCCTTCAGCCACAAATGCCCCCAACAATTTCGGCAATCAAATGACTGCGGCTTTCACGTCCTCTACTGGATGTACACCATCATGGTTCTTCAAAGACCAGTAGAGGATATGACTGGCGTGGATTATCACGCTCTATGCGTACAGTTTGCAGCTAATCTACTTCAAGCACCAGGGGAAAACTCAGGATTAACTTAGCCTACAACCATTGTCATTGTACTTCTCAACCTATCACTTTGACACTCTGAGGATAGAGTGCGTGATAAGTTGGGGGGGTACATTAGACAAGGGCGAGGTATCATTTCTATATCCATCCTTTTCCATCTTCTCCTTCATTTTTGTACAAATTTTCTTAGTTTCCTTTACACATTTAGCTTCCATAACTCACCAACAATAACTCTTTGGAATAAAGTCACCCTCAACTAACTTTAGAATCATGTTAGTCCTCAAAATTAAATAGCACATAGACATATAATGGCGACTTAATAATGTCTCTCCACTATTGATTTTCATGTTGTTGTTTCACTTCTACATTTGACTCCCCACAGGTCAATATCAAGGCAGAAATAAGCCGAGCTCTCAAGGATGAGAGGGGCATCAGGCGACTTCTAAATCAAGAAGTCTTGCAAGCAGACCACAAAATAAGTGCATGTTGAAAACTCTAAGAATAGCTTCCCTCTCTTCAAATAAAAGAGGCTTGGCCGCCCAAAATAATTTCCCGAAAAAACCCCGAATCCTAAGCCTGTGAGTCTACAAATAAAAGCCAGAGAGTTGAATAACATTATGAGAGTTGTGTCATAAATAAGGATCTATATGAAGAACCGATGAAGGTCTCACCCGGCTGGCACATTCAGCTGCCCTCACGAAGGCAGATGTGTCATGCCCGGTAGTGAAACCCTAAGGTATTTAAATATAAGAAAGGCTTATAAAGGATTCACCCGGCCGGTACATTCAACTGCCCTCACAAAGGCAGATGTGTCGTGCCCGGTAGTGAGATTCTAAAAGCATAGACAACCCATCCCCTACTTGAAAGGGGAGTTACACTTCAAGCCTTTAGCCAACCGTCATACCCACTCTAGTTTCCAGTAGGTTCTTCAGAGAGGTATAAAGCTGATTAGAGTCAACAACATGCACAGAATAAAAAGTGGTCCTGATGCAAGTTACGAGATACGGAAGGAACCTGAGACCCAAGCAACTCTAAAAAACCTGAGAGAGTCAAGGCAAGCAATAAAACCTGATATGACCTTAGGAGAACTAAGGTTGAGAATTGAAGTAAGAGTATGAAAATCTTAACTAAATAAAATCGCCTCGCCATTACATGCCTCAACTCTATCTAACTTGAGGACAAGCTAGACTATAAGTTAGGGGGGGTGATAACCTCCAATTTTGAGATGTTATCTTAGTCTTTTCTTTAGTTTTCCACACTCTTTCTTAATTAGAATTAGATATAATACCTAAATATTCCTTCTTATTGTAAATATACCACTAGACTAACCTTTCCTCTTTTTACGTGCAGAAAAAGACACAAAAAAATCATAAAAGACTCAACTAGCCTCAAGACCGCATGAGCTCAAACGGTCTCAAGACCGCATGAAGCCAATCGGTCTCGAGACTGCATGGAGTCACACGGTCCCATGACCGCATGATGCCAATCGGTCCCGAGACCGCATGGAGTCACACGGTCCCAAGACCGCATGAAGCCAATCGGTACCGGAACCGCATGGAGTCACACGGTCCCAAGACCGCATGAAGCCAACTGGTCCCGAGACCGCATGGAGTCACACGGTCCCGAGACCGCATGGAGTCACATGGTCCCAAGACCGCATGAAGCCAATCGGTCCCGAGACCGCATGGAGTCACACGGTCCCAAGACCACATGAAGCCAATCGGTCCCGAGACCACATGGAGTCACACAGTCCCAAGACCGCATGAAGCCAATCGGTCCCAAGACCGCATGGAGTCACACGGTCCCAAGACCGCATGAAGCCAATCGGTTCCAAGACCACATGGAGTCACACGGTCCTGAGACCGCATGGAGTCACACGGTCCCATGACCGCATGAATCCAAACGGTCTTGAGGTCCAAACGGTCTTGAGGTCTAAACAGTCTTGAGATCCAAACGGTCTTGAGGTCCAAACGGTCTTGAGGTCCAAATGGTCTCCAAACCGTTTGGACTTCACTTAAGGCCTATAAATAAGACCCCAAGGGTCCTAAAAAAGGCATCAAGTTTCAGACGTCCAAAGGCTGCCTCAATCACTCCAGAGCACATCTGACTCCATCCTCCGCCCAGGGGCTGCCGGTCTGAGACCCATACTCCATCCCGAAGCTACTTTCTCTCTCTCTCTGCCAAAGAAGGTGGGAAGAGGGAGATCTCATCATCGCGCAACCAGTAAAGCTGGTGGATCGTTTCTCTCTCCCTCTAAGGGGTTGACTTTCCTCTCTCCTTTGTGGGGATGATGCTCTCTCTCTCTCTTTTTGCCTCCTTCTTTGTCTTAGTTATGAGCGAGTAGTCTCTCTCACTAGGGTGAGGGGAGTAGCCCCGCTACCCATGTTTTCATATCATGTAAATGTAATCCATAAGTTTGTAATATAGAGTTTATATCTTTTCAGTTCAACATCAAACATTTAATGAATACTTGTTGCTTGATCACCAACTTGTGTTATCTTTTATCTTTTAGTATGAATTGTCTACGTTTGTACTATTAGATTCGAAACCCGTTTGCATGTTGGTTCTTGGTGCATGTATCCACCATGCATCTGTTTCGGTATCTAGGAGTGTCTTTTCTAGAAGTGGAGTGGACTCACTCCCATCATTGTACTTTCATACTATGAAATGTAATCAGTTGACATATGAAAGTACAACCTTGATGAGTCGAGGAACACACTTTGCGATGGGAATGATGCAAAGTAGTTGATCATTCGTTCGATGGCTGACTATGCAACATTCCCACACTTCTCGTAGTTAGTTCTCTGAAAGGAAGCTAAGTCTACAACGATACTAACTGATCTAACTCTTATTGCAGGTTATGTTTTTATGTTGCATGTCTAGATCCATTTGTAGTGGTGGTGAAAACCGATCACATCCTAGTGATTCCTTATCATTGTTAACAACCTAAGTTTACTTTCCTTCTTTTACTTTACTTGCACTTAGCCTAAAACAACTAAATCAACCTTTTGATCTAAATACCAACTATTAAGTGATTAAGTGAATTTCCAACATTTTCCATTTTGTTGCTCCCAACAAGACCGTTGTCCTGTGGATTCGACCCTTAACTATATTGCGATAAGACTTCCACGTATCCTAGCATACATGGGTGGAGTTCTCTATCTAGTATAAGTAAGGGTAAACTTAAAGACTTACCATCTTTAGGATTTTTAGTGGTGCACGCAATTCTACGTAAGTGGAAGCTCCATCAGTAGGCCTCATGGAAAATCTTTCTTTCTTACGTCCTATTCCTGCTCTCATTCCTCGAGAAGGGTTCTTGTTGGTCTCATCAAGGGCAGCAACATTGTATTAAAAAATGGCCCAGGTGGCCGCTTAATCGGCCAAGACCCCCATCTGCTTAATTTTACTCTTAAGCACCCGCTTACTCGGTTTGAAGAAAAGTGCCCGCTTTTTTCCCGCTTCACCCATTTTTTTCCGCTTTTTTGCACGCTTTTTTCCCGCTTTTTGAAAAAAATGTTGCTGTAAGTATGTAATGTTAATTAAATATATAATCCAAGTAGTATTGAGTATAATATATGAAGCTTGTATACATTAAATGTTCTATGATATACCTAGTCCTACTTTAGAATGCAAACTTTGTATGTAAGTTGTATATAATAGGGTACTACTGTAATATATCCAAATAAATATTGTATTACTCTATTATACTTCTAATGGTTTTACTGATTTTACTGGTTTTTGTTGCAGATTTTGTTCATTACTAATTGATACTACTGGTTAGTATTACTGATTTCCTTAGAAATACATTTTTATATACACATATATATAATTTTGTATATAAATATATAAGATTTTAAGCATCCGCTTTTTTAAAAATCGACCGCTTAATCGCCCTCCTGCCGCTTAATCGGCTACAAGGTCACATCCGCACGACTCCTGCTTCACGCTTTTTAAAACATTGGGCAGCAACACATTCTCTAGATCCATTCTTTTAGTGTTAGCATTTTCGAGGATAATCATTGCCTGCTCCACTATGTCATCATACCCCTAAGACATGAATAAGAGCTAACCAAAGACTACATAAGAAACAAAAAATATTATAACTTGAGTAAATTAAGATTAGCTGTGAGCAATACTAGAAAATAAAGAATGCCCACCTTATCAAATTTCATGTTCTTTTGCCAAACTGTGTTTGGCAACAACAACTTGCAATAATGTGAATAGTGATCTAAGTTGAATTAACACCTGAGGTAGTATTTGCATTCAGTAGTAGAACAATATTTAGGACCATGCAATTGTATGAGCATTGCACATCATAGCAAAGGAACCAGGTTCCCAATAGAGAAAGAATGAGAAATACATAGCCTCCAGCTGTAGGAAACAATAATAAGTAGATCTACGAAAAAGAAACTCCTACACTTACAAAAACTAGAAAACAATCTAAAAATATAGATCTTGAAACTAAAAAAAACGCATTATTGAATTACTATCATTAGTCCCTTCACATACCGTAAGCCATTTTAGACTGAGAACGAATAATATACCAGACATAGTCTTTGTAAGAATTAGAAGACAAGAACCAGTAAACATGTAACAGAGCAGATCATAGAAGGAAAAGAGGTAGAGATAAGTCATAAGATCATCCTGACCTGTAGTCAAAATAAAAAGAAATAAGCAAGAAGCCCTACACCAATAATTCTGAATTACAAACTTCCATATCATAATAACATGATTACTAGTCTTGAAAAGAAGGTATCCCTTAGTATGCAAAAGACTAATAAGGCCTATAGGGGTATAAGAAACCCCAGGACCAAATCCCACCTGAATCACATATAGAAATAAGCTGGAATTAGGAGACAGAAACATGAAAGATCTCGTCTTAATATACAAGATTAGAAGAGACAACACCGTAGCATCATAACAATATATAAACATCAATTATAATTAGGAGTCTAAATGTTCTCTACTTGACATCCATACGTATAAAAATTACAATTTTGTTGAATGCTTTATTTGGTGTCTGGTACATGACAAATCAGGGGCATTTAATCATGGATAGTGAACTAGAAACATTGATATTCAAAACGTAATGAGTAATTCTCTACATAAAAGAGGTTGCCTACTCAACTAGAAACAAGGATTAAAAAAGATAGATAACGTATTCAAATCAGAAGTAGCCGCTTAGCCAAGAAGTATTCTGTTGACTTGTACTAAATAACAAACGGAGAAAGGGAAAATTACAACTGTATCCGATGCTCTTAGCACATTCTATGTAAGAAGTCCTTTATATATAGCCTTTGGCGGTAAGGAATCCTCTTGGACACATGAAATACTCTGTATTTTCTAGAACAAAGATTCCATCTTCTTATGTCTCACTTCCTGTATATCTAGATTAATACCTATGATGGCTGGTTCCTGGTACAGGGGGAAGACGGTGAGAAGAAAAGAGCGATCCGATGAGGAGGGATGAGAGTGAGAGAGCATGATGATGGGGGAACTATCGGGGTGGATCGCGGGTGATGGAGGTTAAAGACTATGAGTTAATCAGGGTCTATGACGGGATGGATGGAGAGTCGGGCGTAATGAGATGTTGTTGGTATTTGGGGGAGGCGGCAATACCAACCTTCTCAATAGTGGGAAGGAGAGGCACGGAAAAGTTAAATTTTTTGGACGTGCTGGGTTTTTTTGGGAGGGGAGGGAGAGGCGTTTGGATGAAAATTTTGTAGTGAATTCCAATATGTAGTTTAGTTTGTAGTTGTTCGAATTAACTACATATATTTTAGTTATATTTTTTAAATTTGTAACAGAAAGTAATTTTTACTACAAATACAATATATATAGTTAGAATATTTGTAGCTAAATCATCTTTTTTTAGTAGTGAATGCTGCCGAAATTTTCTTAAAAACCCAATACACAGTATACACTTACTAGTGAGATTAGGTGTTCAAGAATGGGATAGGTGGTACACATTTATTATATATAAGAATGACATCACATGTATTTGTTGGCCTAGAAACCCATCCAAGATTTACTCATTAGGAGTAAATCTTAGATAGTCCCCAGTTTGGGACTATTCTTGAACACCTAAGCTCACTTAGGATGTAAGTGTATAATGTGTATTGAGTTTTCAATAAAATTTCGGCAGCATTTTCCTGTTTGTTCTCTAAGTACATATGTACTTAGAGAACAACGGGAAAATGCTGCCGAAATTTTCTTGAAAACCCAATACACATTATACACTTACTAGTGAGATTAAGTGTTCAAGGATGGGATAGGTGGTACCCATTTATTATATATAAGAATGACATCACATGTATTTGTTAACCCTAGACCCTAATCTTGTTGTAATATATACTTGTTTACTCTTTGATCATTGAATGGATAGATCAAGGATGTCCATTTACAATCGCTGCACCCCAGAGTTTATTTCTGGTCTTGACTAGTTTATTAGATTTGTCGAGGAACATATGAAACAACCTGGAGATAGGTTCTACTGTCCATGTAGACATTGTGGTAACAACTTGAAAGTGAGCACTGGTGACAAAATCAAAAGTCATGTCATGTGCAACAGGATTGTACAAGGCTATACAGAATGGCACTGGCATGGAGAGATTTCAAACCTGAAACCAGTGGATGTCGATAGCAGTGCTTGTGTGGAAGAAGAAATTGCCTCCGATGACGTAGATGTGAATGAACCAGTTCCAGTAGACATCGTTGATGCGATGCTGGATAGTTGTGGGGTAGAGCACACCGATCCACCTCCCATGTTTAGAAACATTGTGCATGATGTTGAGATATTGTTATACATAGGTTGTACTAAGTTTACGAAGCATAGCGCTGTGTTGAGATTGTATAAGCTGAAAGCTAACAATAGATGGAGCGACAAAAGCTTCACATCATTGTTGTCTTTGTTGAAAGAAATGCTTCCTGAAGGAAACGAGCTGCCAATCTCAACATACCAGTTAAAGAAATTGTTGTGCCCAATGGGAATGGATGCCAAGAAGATACACGCATGCCCGAATGATTGTGTATTATTTCAAAAGGACTATGTGGATTTGAAAGATTTTTCAAAATGTGGTGTGTTTGGTATAAATTGACGACTTCGGGGAGTCCAAAACTGGTTCTCCCGCCAAGGTGATGTGGTATCTACCTATAATATCACGGTTTCAACGATTGTTTGCAAATCTGATAAATGCGAAGAATTTGAGGTGGCATGCAGATGTTAAGAAAAATAATGATGGGATCCTACGACATGCGTCTGATTCCCCACAGTGGAAGAAGATTGATCTATTGTACCCCAAATTTGGTGAAGAAGACAAAAATCTAAGACTTGGGCTTTGTACAAATGGGATGAATCCGTATGAGACATTGAGTAGCCAACATAGAACTTGGCCAGTCATGCTTGTTATATACAATCTTCCTCCCTGGCTGTATATGAAAAATAAGTATGTAATGTTGTCGTTGTTGATATCGGGCCCTAAACAACCTGTAAATGATATCGATGTTTATCTTGAACCTTTGATTGATGACTTAAAAAACTTTGGGATGAAGGTGTGAAGACTTATGATGCTTCACAGAGAGAGACATTTCATTTGCATGCTATGTTGTTTTGCACTATTAATGACTTTCCAACATATGGGAATTTGTCTGGATATAGTGTCAAAGGATCTAAAGCGTGTCCTATATGTGAAGAGAACACTGATTCAACAAGACTAAAAATAGAAGTAAGACGATATATCTCGGTCATCGAAGGTTTCTTATAAAATTCCATCCGTATCGTAGAAAGCGCAAAGCATTCACTGGATTGAATGAGGAATGGAGTGCACCTAAACCTATACCAGGGGAGGTTGTTTATGAAAGAGTAAAATACTTTTTTAATGAATTTGGTAAGAGATCACAATGTACTATGGCCACATGGAGTGACAAATCTTTATTGAAGAAGTCAATATTTTGGGATCTTCCTTATTGGAGTTCTTTGACAGTCAGGCATTGTATCGATGTCATGCACGTTGAGAAAAATGTCTGTGATAGTGTCATTGGTACTTTGTTGAATATACCAGGTAAGACTAAAGATGGGATAAAATCTAGACTGGACCTACGTGAAATGGGAATAAGGTTAGAATTAACAAAATTACATGAAATGGGAAATCATAGAACATACTTACCTCCATCTTGTTACACATTGTCTAGAAATGGGAAATCAGAGAACACAATGTTTGGTAAATGTTAAGGTGCCACAGGGTTACTCATCCAACATCTGTAGATTGATATTAATGAAAGATCTGAAGTTGATAGGTTTTAAATCTCATGATTGTCACACTCTAATGCAACAAATATTACCTGTGGTAATCTGATCTATATTGTCGAAGCATGTAAGGTTTGCAATCACCAGACTTTGTTTCTTTTTCAACAGTATGTGCAACAAAGTTATTGACCCTGATACTCTCGATAATTTGCAAAGAGAAGTGTTTGTTACCCTATGTCAGCTTGAGATGTATTTCCCTCCTTTGTTCTTTGATATCATGGTACATCTTGTTGTCCACTTGACTAGGGAAGTGAAAATGTTGGGACCAATTTTCTTGCATTGGATGTATCCCTTTGAACGATGCATGAGAATTTTTAAAAGTGATGTTCGAAAACATTATTAGTCTAAAGGGAGTATTATTGAGGGTTATGTGGTGAGAGTGGTTATGGATTTTTGTAATGACTTTCTCAGTTGTAATGACACTCCTGGTAATGACAAGAATATTGAGGAACAATTTGGCAAAGGAATTTTGGGATCACAGGTGAAAGTAATCAACCGTGAGTAGTTGGAACAAGGTCACTTGTATATTTTACACAACATGGACGAAGTGAGTGTTTATATCGAGGAACATACCAATTTCATCAAGAGACAATATCCTCGAGCCAATACAATGTGGCTTGCTAGAGAGCATAATAAGACATTTATTAAGTGGTTTGAAGATAAAGTCTTACATCAACTATCTCAAACACTAGATGATATTACTGAAACTATGAAATGCCTCGCCTTTAAACCAAAATTGAATATTATGTCTTATGAAGGGTATGACATTAATGGATTCACATATTACACAAAGCGCCAAGATGATAAGAGTGTCGTCCAAAACCGTGGGGTCACCCTTCAAGCGTCGACTATGTTTTTTTCAAGTGCAAAGGATAAGAGTCCACGTGAAGCTAAAATGTCATATTACAGTGTCATTGAAGACATATGGGTGTTTGACTACATAGATTTTAGAATTCCGCTCTTCAAATGTAATTGGGTTGATAACACCAAAGGACTTATAGTGGATGAATTGGGTTTCACTTTAGTGAACTTTGAAAAGATTGGCAAGAAGGGTGAACCATTCATATTGGCATCACAGTAGAAACAAGTATTTTACAATGTGAATTACTTTACAATGTGAACTTTACAATGTGAATTACTTTACAATGTGAATGTGAACTTTAGAATGTGAGCTTTACAATGTGAATTACTTTACTTTGTGAACTTTACAATGTGAATGTGAACTTTTAGATGGCTGAGCATTCTCCTGATGACCGTGCTAATGGTTACCGTGAGGGTGAGGACATCAATGCACTGCCTCACAATGTAAGTTTTAAAAATATATCATTTATTTATATCTATATGTCCATTTATAGTTATATCTTGTAAGTGTGTTTATTTTGTCAAATTTTAGGTTGATGATGCACATGTACCCTCTGAAGCACTTGAGGCACTTGATGAGCAACACCAAAAAGTTGACAAGAGAAGGGGCATCACTATGATGAAGAAGTTAACAGTGCTAAGGGGCAATGGACCCAAACTTGTTGTGGATTTTGATAATACAAGAAATGCAATTGGAGTGAATTGCAATTCGTTTGTTTCATATCTTGGGTATGTTATTCGTATCCAATGCGGTTGTAAGATAGATTCTTGGCATAACATTCCTAAGGGGAAGAAAGACGTAATATGGAAGGATTTATGCGTGAGTTATTATTAATTTGCAATTCTATATTGTAGATTACTATTTTTTGGATACTAGTTAATAACAATTCTATTTTGCAGAGTATATTTGATTGGATGAAAATCTACATCATAAATGTGTGATGCAACGTTGTGGGAGAATCCTAAGGAACTATAGGACAAATCTCACCTGAGAATACATAAAAGAAGGTGACAAGAGGAAGAAGACAACCACTGAACAGTGGAACTTCCTAGACTAAGAAGAATGGGACGCGTTTGTTGCTTCAAGAAAAACTGATGAATTCAAGGTATTTGGCATCACTCCCAATTTAATTAATATACATTGTATTCACCTATTCAAGATTAACATTTAGTGTTACTAACCAAATCATTAATGTGCATACTAACTAGGCCCTCAGTGAGGCGCAAAGAGCAAGGCGTGCACTGAATGTGCATGACCACACAATGGGTCCAAAGGGGTATGCATGCATTTGCCAAAGACTACATACTGAGTCTACTTCTCAGTCTGCTGCTACTCAGGAGTCCTCTACTATAGGTACCACACCTATGCCTCACCATGATGTCTGGATAGCTGGGAGGCAAAATAAGAAGGGAGAAATAAGGAATCTCACAACTGCTGAGGCGACTGCAAAAATAGTAAAATATAACTCTTAGAGCAATCGTTCGAATATTGATTATTTGTAGTATTTACTTAATTACAAATTTTTGTTTTGGAGATTAGAGGGAGCTGCACGAGCTGAGGAAACAAGGCAAGTTCATCCCTGAGGGCACAAGGGATGAATTGACAGTTGCTCTGGGTAACCCAGAGCATCCTGGACGTGTTAGGTCTGTAGGCGTTGGTGTGGGCATCAAAGCATTCTTTGGGCCATCCCAGCGCAAACATGTCCCAAAAGCGGGAATTTCACAAGAAGATGTAACCTATTCTTTCTTTAGAATGTTACTGTAAAAGAGAATTCAATAATCAGAAGCTAACATTTCTTTTATCCATGTATAGGTAGATAAGATAGTTGATAGGAGAGGCGATGAAGTAGTTTATAAGAGAATCAAGGAAGCAATTTATAAGACACTCCATGAAGCAATGAGCAAGAGGCAGGCATCTCTGACTACCACTCAGTAGACAGTACCTATGGCATCCTGCTCTATCCTACTGCAGAGGTTGGGAGTAGTAACCCTGTAGACCCACCACCTAGCACATCCGCTGTAAGTATTTTTATGACATAGTAACTAGTCTTTTCAAGATGATATATTTTCAAGATGATATGTATATATGTATATAACATTCTTTACACAAATTTGTAGGGGTTGAAGCCATGCCGTCCAAAAAGTAAAGAATATGTCATTGTAGAGGCGTCGACTTACCCATCCCTACCAGGGGAAATGTTTCATGGGTCTCCATTACCAGCTGGTTGGGTTCGTGTAAGTCCGCTACGTATATTCCCCAAGTGGATAGATCTTCCATTGTCATATGCCCACCCAGATTGTGAAACGCTTGGTGAGGCAGAAGGCGGAGTGATATTGTGGCCAAAAGTGGATGTCCTCTATATTGAAATTGTATGGTAAATTTAAATTATGTTAAATTGTTAGTGTGTGTATATGATGTCAATTGATCTGAAATTATATATATATATATATATATATATATATATATATATATATATATATATATATATATATATATATATATAGGTTAAAAAGAAGACACCCAGAGCATCTAGGCCTCCACCTCCACCTCCTACATTACCAAGTTGGGTTCCACATGACCTACCTGTCCCGTTAGGTCCTAATTATAGGGGTATGGCAATATGGTTAGGCGAACATGATATAAATTGCCCTATAACTATTTCTATTGATGCGGATGCTGCAGGTCAATCATACGAAAACATTATACAAGATATTTTGGATATGTTTCGATATGATTGGCTGAATACATCTGTGATAGAGCTATGGATAAGGTGAGATCTTATTTATACATCCATATACCTTGTGTAGGATCTGGTGATCTGGTTTCTTATATTTTAATGCATACGTAATACATGTTTTGCAGCTACTTAGACAAGATATGTGCAAATTTTTCATTTGAACATGTAGGATTCTTGATTCCAACTTTGATTAGTCTAGTAGATAAAGACCCTTCGTGAGTTCAAAAATATTGTTGTGATGCTTTTACAAATTTTGCTAAAAATAATAAGACGGTGATAATAGCTCCATTCAATGTGGAGTAAGTTTACTTTTCTTATAATTTGGACTCAAGAAAATTACATTTTTATTCTGGATTTTGAGTTATTAATTTTTAACTTTTTTACCTCTAGGGGTATGCATTGGGAGTTACTATTTATTGTCCCTGAGACATTCACTGTCTATTATCTAGATCCTAAGGTGACTAAATTGAATTCAAAATATGGACACACAATGAAAATGGCATTATTCCGGTGAGAAATATTTCATTTTCATATCTGTTAACATATGTTATTACATTACTATTTAATTATGCAATGTACTGTGTTACATTAACATGTGGGGGTTTAGATGAGTTCAAAAAGGTTGGAGGAAAGGTCCCCAGGAAAAAGAACCAGCCAATAATTTGGAAGAATGTGGAAGTAAGTTCCCAACTACAATGTATATATTATTTATGTGAACAATGCTTAATTAGTTATATTTTTTAATATTTTGTATGTTTCAATTTATAGTGTGCTACACAAGACAACGGATGGGCATGTGCATACTATGTGATGCGATTTATGCACATGATTATCAAATATGCCATAGTGGACATCGATACTATTCCTGAGGTATTATATATAGTCTCATTAGATAATATGAAATATATCACTCTTATTTATATATTATTAATTATATATATACATCATTCTCTTTGCAGGTGTTTAAAACTGACCACACTACAGGAAAGGCCTTACTAGATGTACATACTCCATATATGATAGAAGAATTAAATGATGTAAGAGAAGAATGGGCAAAAGCCATACAAGTAGTGGGTTTTTTAAAATATAATTATGATGTTGATAGTGAATAATGACTAAAGAATGATATTTTGTAAATGAATTTCTGAATTGTAATATGTGTGAATGTTTCTACATGTCTGAATGTTTCTACATGTGCGAATGTGAAAATGAATGAAACTGTTGGTTGCTATATGAATGTTTCTACATGTGTGAATGTGAAAATGAATGGAACTGCAGATTGCTACATGAATGTTTCTACATGTGTAAAAATCAAATGGAACTACAGGTTGCTAAATGTGTGAAAATTAATGTTGTTAATTTTGTAGGTTTGTGGCCTGTTGCTAGCTGATATTAATGGATGTCATTAAACCTGCAGTTCATAACTGAACTACAGGTTTCTTATCCTACGACCATCCACAGCATGCCTGCAGACTGATAAAAAAATACATACAATAGGTGTCATTTATTTGAAAAAACCGACGACAAATGCTTACAGCGTCGGATAATAGCTAAAACTGACGCCTAATGAGACCAGACAGCACAGACGTGCTGGATAGAACGGCTGTGGTAGCAGGTGATATGGTGTTGATTATCAGTAATAAACCGACGCTGCGACGCCTAATGAGGCCAGACACCACGTCTGTGCTGGTTAGCATGGCCGTGGCCGCAGGTGATATGGCGTCGGTTATCAATAAAAAATCGACGCTGATGGTGTCCTAGATGGCGCCCTTTCTGTAGCGCGAAGGTTTATGGCATCAGTTTCCGTAGTAATAACCGAAACCTATATCCCCCTACTTGTGGATTTTTGGTGGTGCGCGAAGGTTTCTGGCGTCGGTTTGAAAACCGACGCCTAACGGTTTGCCTTTTAGCGGTGCCCACATAGGTGTCGCATTGAAACTGACACTAAAGGGCTTAAATAACCGACACTAAAGGTGGGTTATGTACTAGTGAGAATCTAATGATAGTACATGATCTTATCTTAATTAGTGTTCGACAAGGATATAGATGACTCAAGAATATATGATGATTAGAATATCTTGATCAAGGTATGCCAATACCTCTTACTTAGATTATTATGCAGTATGCTTGCATTATATGTGTAGTAAAATACTTGGCATATGATATTGGATGAAATGATTGTTCTTGTATGATGTGTTGCTTGATTTTCCATACTTATTTTTATGAACACATCAAATATAATATATCTATTCCATTATATGAAAGCACTAAACTCTTTGGTAGTACAATGCTTTTAAGTGAGTTAACTCTTTGGTAGTCAGTCACATTGTACATATGATCTAACTCTTTGGTAGTCGATCATAAATGCCTTAATCTTGAACTCCTTGTGATTCAAGAGAATGCATCAAAACCTTTGGGGGTCAATGCATGGATATATAATGGAAAATGAATTTAAAATATGTGTTCTCTTTTGATAATGAACATCTTTATGCAAGTATATGATTTTTCTTATATTTCTTTATAACTACCAAGTATTAATTTTATCTTATTGCCAAGCTTAGTAATGAGAGGTATATTGAAAGACATGTAGGTGTACTCACTACAATATTCTTGAATATTGTGCTGACATGTACCACATGTAATCTTTTGTTTAGGTTGTGGACATGTACTCTTGAAGAACCAAGATAGTTGATAGTTGTGTGGCGAGCTGATGTACAGGTGGACCTATTGTCTTAAGATCCTATTGTTTAGTGGTAGTAAATGTATATGTAAAGTTTGTTGTTCAATGTGTAATATCAAATGTTGTAACAATTCATGTTATAATTATATGTTGAATGGTGAACATGTGTTGTATAGTTTTATTATTGATCATGTGCATGTGCTACTGTTGTTTCCTTCTGACTTCCTCTAAATTTCTTCTTCTTAGCCTAGTGTGCGGTATCTAAATTGGGATTCTCACTAAGGTGAGGTTTTAATTTGGACGTTGCACATTAGATTAAATTTTAGAAAATCTGGGGACATCACAACATACAAGTGAAGTATTCAAGAACAAGAGTTTGGAGATAACCATTTCTAAGGATATATATATATTCAAAAAGTATGCACATATATACATGTTGAAGGGCCTTAGTGGCTACTCCCAACCCAAGTTAGGTGTTTAGCCACACATGTTAATAGGTGACAAGATGACATTACCAATATGAGGATACATCAAGAATAATGAAGAGAGGAAGATATATCATGGGCAATATAATAGATCTGAAGAAAAAAGTACGTGATACACCAACGATACTTCATCAAATCTAGATCTGGTACAGACATGGAAGATGGAAACTCATTCTCTCAAAGAAGAGCATGGAAGACCTTCTATCTCCTCAAACATTCATCTTCAGAGATCTAAGGCCATAGGAGATGGGCGAGGATGACTCTAGAGTTTGGCCAAACTTCATTGCTCTTAATGATATGATACCTCTGGTGTGTGGAGTCGGGGGCCTATTTATAGGTGCACCCACCAACTTAACCTTTTTGTCACAGTCATGGCATGTGTCACAATCTTGGCATCATCACAGTCGCAACCTTCTGTAGAAAGTGTCCGACCGCGGTGAGGAAGTATTGTCACGACTAAGATTTTAGTAGAGGTTAAAATGGGTGCAACAGTCACGATGCGTCCTTATCCACGATGCATGCCACAGTTTCTTCTTCAGCCCTGGTCGTGACATACATCTCGATGTATATCTCAACTGTGACATCTTTGCCTTCCTTCATCGCGGTCATGATGGGTCATCTTGGTCGCAACCATGGTGTGAGTCTTTCATGCCCATTTATAACTCCTTCAATGTCACATTCACAACTAAACCTTGTTGGTCGTGGTCTCTATCCCAGTCAACACATCTTTGGGTTGTTGTCATGGTTACAATGTTATGTGAGCATGCATGGAGTGGGGAGGGGTATCAAATCCATATATCACCATTGATATTCAAATAAATAGAAACATTCATAAAAAGGGATGCTAAATAGGAAAAAACATGTGTAGAAAGTTCACAAAATGTGGTGTTATCAATAATGTCACATAATTATTTATTATCCTAAGGTTAAACTCCTAATGGCTACATGGCCAAAGGTGAGTGGACCTGGGTGTCCGTCCCTAGAATGGATCAGATAACATATGCATGAATAAAACCACAAACAAAGAAAGATAGGAGACAACATGGCACATAAGGAAAACTAAAATTGTACCTGACATAAGATCTTAAACTGATATTTCATCTCGTGCGAATTCAATTTGCATGATATATGATATCACTAGAGTAAGAGTAGAAAGTTATCATAATATAATAGAAGAAACAATCATAGCATGAGAGTCTTTTTGTACCTATTATCTAAAATATAAATAGGTACAAAGCAACACAGTTGTTCTTATTATGCTATAAAATACAAAAACTTGTAGGTTTAAGAGAATATAAATGCCTGGCAAAACTTCATATAATAGTAAGAAAGAATTTAACATAAAAGACTTTCTTAACAAGAAAACATGATGTACATTCATTTCGGTTATACTAACAACATTTTATGTCCAATTGACTTGCTTCCCAATGGAAGGGTCCATTAGGATGCCTTGTGCCCTTACCCTGAGAGTTCAAGTAGGTGCACAAGGTTTGCATAGTGGACAAGTTCAATTATATTCAAGGTTTGTTCAACATATTTCAAGAAAAACAAACATACTAATAATAGAGAACAAGTAGCTCAAAAAATATATACAAATAAGAAATTTAAGCATACATACATACAAGCAAGTTTAATACCAGTAATCTGGCAAATAGGAGGATAAAGTACCTTGATTAGATCATAAGATTAACAATTTGATTTAGAAGACCATATCAGAAGCTTAACTAGATCTTGGAAAATGTCTCCACAATGAGATCATGGGATTACAAGTATGTGTAATTTGATTCATTAGCAAGAGTATGACTCAATAATCAATATCCTTTTGGTTGGATGTGTCACCTAGATCTAGGTATCATATCCTTCATCATTGATTTCAATGTCTCCACTAGGCCATGCATAAGCATTATCAAGCAACATAGTAAGTCATGGATTCAATAGAACTTAGAGTGACACATCACAACTAGATCAGGGATATATTATTCAAGTTCCATGATCTGTAATATAACATTCATAAGATATGAGCAAGCTTAGTCAACATAAGCATTAACATTGGCATAACTAGTCATATGGAGTTATAATCATGCAACTATTGTTATGATTAGAGTATAGATGGGGTCTACTTGAGTTAAGTGTGATAGACATAAGACAACTATTGATTTGAACTCATAATGTAGCATGGTTCATCATTGGAGAAAGCTTGGACAACATTACATCTCTAAAACAATAATGTGAACTTTAGTTCACATTCATGTCAAGATTAGGTTACTTAGTCATAAAAGTGCACAAGAATGGTCCATTAGTCATTTATGGGTAGAAGGCATGATAAGTTACTGATTTTAAGGTCACATGATCATTTATACATACATGTGAGCTAGGGTTGAGATTCAACATCAATGTATCCACATAAAACATATTCAAGGTACAAAGTACAATATTGGGTCAAAAGGAGTACAAGTATGAACAAATCTGAATCTTGGTGTAGCATGCATCAAAACTACTTATTTGAATAAAGCAAAAGGTTTTAGGGTACATCAATCGAGGTTACACATTAAAGAAATAACATTTAGTATAAAATCCCTTTATAGATTGTTTTACCAACATAAGATCATTTGGAGTACAAAGATCAATAAAATTCGAATTTTGATGCAGAAATAGGTTCATGGTACTGAGATTAGGCTAACATCAAGTTTTGGGGACATAAAACATCAAGTTCATGCATTAAAATAAGATAAACAACTCAAAAAGACATCAAAAGCATGCTTTAGGGAATATCAGTAGAAGAGCAAGAAAAACTAGATGCTAAAAGTATTTTTCTGATAAAAAGGGTGTATTGGAAGTCAATTTTTGGATCTAGTATCACAAAGATATAATTTTTCAAAGAAATACATCATTTAAGAAGATTTATACCATTGGATCTTGATCCAAGGACCAAAGATATGTGTTGTGGAAGAGGTATTGTGATGCCCTTTTCTTCTGGGCCATAGGTCCATGGACGGGGCTTAGGGGGATGAGGTGAGCCATCCTATCGTCGATCCATTGGGTTCCCTAGATCCAGCAGTGGAGAACCTTCATTTCCATGTCTTTAGGGTCATAGCGGCCTGCAACCTACTTCTTGATAGAGAAGAGTGGCATGGATGGAAAAGGCTACCAAAGGAACCCGTAAAGTAGCCATTTGACACTAGTGTGAGCTCGTGCAGTTGAAGGACCAAAGAAAAAATCCCAAGGGGGTGAGAAAAGGCGACACCCAAAAGGGGTCATCCATGGTGGTTTCTATGGACAATGGAAGAAAAAGAAGGTGAAGAGTGAGATCTAGGGAACAAATAAGAGGGGAAAACAAATGGTAAAAACTAAGCCCAATATATATAAGCCTATTGGCAAGCCAATTTTGCTCAAAAGTGTTGAGAAGAGCTATTGTTGGTTCCTCCTAAAGATACTACTACAATAGTACTAACGGAGCTTAAAGATGATAAACAACCATCAGATTAAGAGGGGAGAATTCCTCTATCATGATTCAAAGGCCAAGATTTTTTGAGATATTAACAATGGAGTGGATTGTTGACATGTACATGTGAGGGGGATGCCCTCCCAGCTAGGCCAACCACCCTATTTGGGCCCAACTTGGGTAAAAAAAACAAGATAAATCAATGGTAAAATGAAGATTAAATTGTAAATTCCAAAAGGTCATATCTTGGGTTATGATGGTCCAATTGAAGAAATTTTTGCAGCATTGAAAAGATAATGAGAAGTTGTACAAGTTGAGACACATTAGAGATTATGTTTATGGCATTGATTAGACAAAAGATAAATTGCAAGATGATGTCATGTTAAGGATTTGAAGCTTTGGTCAAAAAGAAAATTGAGTGTCACCACAACATACATGTTCATAAGACACACCAATCAAGCATCAAAATATCTTTAATCATGAAACTGAGGGCTAGAGTGAGGATTTAGTGTAAGGATGAAGTGTACATCACATATATGAAGAGAGGGAAAACTACAGGTTGTCACAAATAATGACCCTAATATTGTTTTCTTTCTTCTAAGAACTTGTATAGTAAGAAGGCAATAAAGAGTAGGGAGTAGTTATTGAAACCATCCATTGGTTGGCTTGTAGTATTGTAGAAGTAGAGTTTTGTTTCTACTTGGAGCATATGATTATGATTGAGAAGGATAAAAGGGGGATGGCATGTTTAAAATAGCTGTCTCTAGTTCAATAAGAAAGAGACACACCCCTAAAGAATGATGATGTGCCACAAATTTACAATTATGAAATAGAAGTATGGGTGGTTGTGATGTATCTACTAAGATAATTGGTTAGTTTATTTTAAAAAAATACATTATCATGTAAACTTTGTTGAAAATTGTAGGAATGTCCTTTAATAGAAAATGTTTTAATTAGACTGAAAAGCCCTACCTCCTTATGTAAAATTATTGTGTTTGATGAATGGGGTAGCATGGCGTTAATAAGAAATAATCATAAATAAGTTTTTAGTCATGCATAATGTTGTGAGACACTCTACTTTGTAGGTGATTAATTAGAAATGAACATTGTTTACCCTATTTTATTATTATAACATTTTCAAAAAATATCATTTTAGTATTTATATGAGTTTACATGTGATGGATCTATGTAGACCCTAATATTTATAAAACCCCTAAATTAACATGAAAAATGAACCATGGGTAAATGAGTCAGGTGGGGATGGCACTAATATTACATCAAAATGTGAACATGGATGTTAAGACTTTGAATACGAAATTAAATGCATGATATTCCTGGTCCAGTTAAGAATCTAAACCAAGGTACATGGGACTATCCTCCTCGATGTCTATCTACTCTAATGGGACTTGAAACTTATATGTATGATACAATTTTTTTACTCACTTGAATTGTTTGACTTTATATTATGATTTATTATCATACTCTATTGGTTTTTTTTAAGTCAGCAATTTATTCATCTCGTGGCTGGCAACTTTCCAACCTACAACCTCTTTTTCATAACCAACTTGGTGCCACATATTTAGCTCATATTCTATTGTTTGAAACAATGTTCTCTCTATGGTTACTATATTTTATTATCATATAAACATGTTGTAAGAGAAAAAAATTAATAAAATTTCCATTGACCTACACAAAAGGGTGTCATCTTGATAATAATATTGATACCAAGTAGGTGGTTTACTCTTTTTCATTTTTTGGGAGATATATATTATTTTATTCCTCCTTCTGTTATATTTTTTAGGATTTCATTGATCTCATGGTGTATCCATGTAGATTTTCTTTGAAAAGAAAAGAGAACAAAGGAGTTAAGAATCTTTTGATTTTCTCAAAATATGGAAGAAAAAAACCATTCTTGTAGTGTCTTTGATTATCATAATTTTATCCAGAGTACATTAGATAGGTGTGGTTGACCGTAACTCCTTCAACGATCTTGATTGCTTATGGGCAATCAACGAGGAGGGTCAAGCTATGCCACACATGATGCTAGTAGGTTTTAAAGGCTAGGATAACAACTTGGAGCTCCGCATCCATGTCTGTCATAGCTATTACTAGAATCCCCACACCTAGGAAGAATCTTCCTCCTCTACCCATAATGTGGATACCCACCCAGCTTTGTTGGATTGCATAAGTAATGCTTCATCTGTGAAGCTGATGAGGTAATTGTTAATGAAAATACTACATGTTAGTGTATTGCATGTATCATTGTGATCAAGATCAAGTTATGAAAGGTTTAAAATTGTGGTTGTTCACTCTTTGATGAATTTTGATTTGTCTTCAAGTGAGGCATGTTTAGTTGCATGTATGGTTTCAGTCATGTGGTTCCATATATCCCAAGAGGTAATAACCAATAATGGTATGGATGTTAATAGTTCCACGCTCTTAGTAGTAATGCATTTGATCCAAGTTTCTCCAAAGAGGTTGAAGAAGGAGGCAATCAACCCTAGATTGATCAAGACCTCTCTACTTTTAGGACAATCAAGGAGATAGTGATGGAGGGTATATTCATTGGAAGATCATATTTGGCATCCAGTTAAGACATCAGTGTGACTCATGCACTTATCATAGTTTGTTAAAAGATCCCTGTGCAGGAGAAGGCATAGGAAGACTTTGACATGCTCTGGAAATTTAGATTTCCTTATAGATTTCAAATTTCATTAACCTAAATCTCTTTGTTTTCCCTAGACCATTAATATGTGGACCTCGGATTTTTGTCTTCCATGGACCATCGATATGTGGAACTTGGATCATTTCTAGATTTTTCATGTATCCTGGCCCAAAGGTCCCACCCATGTATTGGTTTGGTAGTGGGAAGGGAGGCTATGGGTATCTAGGATGAGTGAGACATGTATAATTAGATGAATCCCCAATCCAATTATTGTCCTCCCGAACCATAGTTCCTATAATTAGTGTTTCAAGTCTATGTGAATAGAGATATATTTTGATAGTTCCAGAATGTAAGTATCATGAATCCAACAATAAGTTCAATCTTTTATTCCATTACAATTGTTAATCACCTTGTTGGAGTTGAGCTTGACCTCTTCTATATGACACTTGATGAATGCCTAGGACAAATCTTAGGGCCTCCTACTCACAATATTACATTTTTGCACCTCTTCTTTATAACTTTAACCCAAAGTTTGGTAGGATCATTAAGGTAGAAACATATATTCTTAATCATTAATGCCATGTTTTGATATCTAGCATCCTTTATGCCAAGACTTGCAATGTCTTTGCTGAAAGTTAGTTTTTTGAGGATACACGAGAGAGCTTTTTCTATTCCTTATTTCAAAATCATTTAAAAATTTTGATGTGGTTACTGCTCTAATTATAGAGGGTTGGAGATAATTGGATAGTATGCATTGTACAAGATGGAAGAATCTCTAAGGTGGGTTTAGATAGACTGAATATATGACCAGCTTATAATAGGTGGCACATTTTTCATCTACTCATGCTTTATTTTATGGAAGTTGTGATGCAGGAATAGACTTCTTATTGACTATATGATGTAATATGGCACTATCAAAGTAGTCACCTAGATCTTTAGTAAAGTTGAAACCAAATTTCCTATCGATCACTCTTTGCTTTACAATGGTGGTGTTAGTTGGAAGAAAAGAACATTTTAAATTCTCCTTTCACACTTGCTTCATGATTCCTTTACGAACTCATAAAGGATTCGATTGATCGTGGTAGCTTGTTGAATTGTTGCTACATCGATTAGAAGGATATCATCAAGAAAGCAAACATGGGAATGAGAAGTACCACACCTAGTCGTAATTATGACTTTTACTAGATGGAACTCACAAAGGCTACAATGTCTTAGTAGAGGCATTCCATACACAAAACAAAAACATATGAACTAATATGGTTGCCCTTTTGTACACCTTTGGTGTCTTTGAAAGCATGTAGAGTTTTACCCTCCCACAGAATGGAAGTGTTGATATTGGTAATAATATCCACAATAATAAGAAACACTTTCAGAAGGAGGATAATTTTTTGAAGAGTTGCATGAATAAAAATCTAGTTCATTCTATCAAATCCCTTCAAGATGTTAACTTTGATGCAAACCCATTTCTTTCTATATTCTTTATTGCATAGATAATGGATGACATCATGAACAAGAAAGACATTACAACTAATTTTTGGTCTTGGGTTGAATATGGACTTAGTTGGAGAGATGAAATCACTTGAGTATGTCTTGTACGTACAACAACAACCTTGTAAATTAGATTCAAACAACTTTTGTTGAGAGAGAGAGGTACAAAATCTATGATAGGGTAATTGATCTCTGGAATTATGATCATATAGGAATTATCTTCCTTGAAATTAATGATTTTAGATCTGAACTCTCCCTTAACTATAAATATGAAAAAGTCCCAAAATGTATAAAATTTGGAATGCAAAATCTAAATATAGACACCTTATTCATCTAAAGCCTTTTTTGGGGCCATCTTGAAGAGAGTATGGTGCACCTCCATTGTAGTTCTTATGCTGGAAAGTGAACATTGTTTTTATATTCTTACTCTAGGGAAAATACATACATAGAAATGGCAAAGAAATCCAATCTTGAAGTGTAGGGCATTACTTTTATGAAGTTTCCGTGGACAAAATTGTTTGAGTTCATTGTATTGGTGATCCAGTGACCTACCACATTCGTAGCCTAAGATAGGATATGTGGTTGTGATGGTGCTAAGATTTGACATAGGACAAGTAGAAGTTGATGTTGTATTCACCATGTCATAGATAGTTTGTGTTTGATTTTTGTTGTTGATCATCCTATTATTCTAGGAGGATGAGGTGATATTGTTCTTGATTTTTGATTGAGATAGTAGTGTGAAGATGTAAAGAATAATATTTTTGAGATACTTGAATTTTATTTTGACAATGAAGAAGATATCACTTCTTATTATATTTGGATTAATTTGTACTTAATTCCCATTTTTTGTAGCTTTTTGGAAGTTTGGGAGAGCATCACCAAAAGGCTTATCCTTGTTCCAATGAGGTAAGAGTACATCCTACAAGTTGGGCATGAATTTCAAGGTTTCTTTTGTATTGAAGAGATGTGGTGTGTGTCCTCTTGATTTGGGACGTATCACAAGTAGTGGGTTGTGGAAGGACCATTATAGAAGTGCTACTAAATTTTTAGGCCCAATCTTCATTATCTAGAGCTTATCTTGATTTTATAGAATACATCCCCATTGAGAGGTGAAGAATTGTCAATCAAACTTCATGTCTACGAGTCTAGTGTACATGAGGTCGAATTGAAGCTTTAAATGTATCCTCTATCCAATGTTTTTCCATTGCACTTATCTAAGATATGGATCATGGATTTAATGTCACATATAACTTTTAAAGCTCCTATCAATGTGTAAGCTATGGATTAGAGTCTATCCCATAGGAAGCTGCATCCTCTAGTATTGTGGGTTTCACATCCAATAGTGAGATGTCATGCATCATTTATAGCAATGAATGAATTTCTGGTGACACAAAATGATGTTAATGTACCAAAGAAGGCTTCTTGCACATTTTAGGAGATTATTTCATTTTAAAGTTGATCATAGGAGGTTATGGACTTTACTAAAGTAGAAAATAGGCCCAGATATTGTTCGTCACCATCTTCAATATCTCTCTACATATGTTCATGGGAAATTTACTCGTTGTTAGTGTGGAGTTCCAGATGACATTGTTCATCATTATCAACTACACTCTCAGGCTCATTATAGCCTTTGATGCCTCTGTTCCCCACTCTTCCTAGACTATCCTTGGTGTGGGGTAAATTACTTTCATGTTCCTCAGTAGAACATACTCACCACCTCCTTTGTCATGCCCAGGAAAGGGTGTTTTTAGGGGATAGGTTGTTCTTCTAAACATTGGACATGAAGTAAAAGGGTATGCCTTGTAGAGGAGGTTTTTGCTAGTAGGAGCTACCCTTATTGATGTTAAGGATGATAGAAGTGTCATCACCTTGCACAATTGGTTGGTTCTTGTTTCCTTTTAGAGTTTCATCTTTACTAATTTTCTTTGTGTTTAGTCAAGCACTTGTTGTGCCTTTTCCTTTTGTCTCCTATTCTAGACTATTTGCCATTTGTCCTCATCATCAAAGACCATCATTTACACCTCATGCTACTTCCTTGTCACCTCTTTTCCAAAATTATAGCCAATGATTGTTTTCATCATGTTGTTGTTAGTGACAACATCTTGTGTATGGTTTGAATTTTGTGTTTGATGGTTGCGCTGTAGCATTCACGGATGGATGGATAGAGTGTGCGCTAAATATGACATTGGAACACGACTGTATGGAAATGTAACTAATACAATGGTGGACGCGGCCATATGCTTTCACACTGACTCTACATTGCGTAACCTATCACACTTCATGCATAAGGTGGGTAGATACTCATACTCAAGGCATAAATGTTCATTTTAAATAAGCACCACTAGCAGTAGCTGTTTTCATGCATACCACAAATACAATTCTCACTTCCATAATGTCCCATTGAAGTATGTGTCTCAACCTTTATTGTCAACTTGATAACATTGCCACTAATGTAGTAGTTGGTTCTGGTAAAAAATGGTCATAAAATCCAGGATACATACTCGAACCACTAATTTTTTGGGGATAAGGTGTAAGGGACAAAATGAAGGAGACTATAAATGAAAATTTAACAATTCCCAAAGACCAACCAAGGTCTCCTAGTCTCCTAAACAAGGATTTTAGGACCCCTTCAAGTTCAATGTGGATGCCATTTCAACAAATATTATTCCTAAAGGATGGAGACTCAGAGAGTGATTAGCCAGGCCACAAGGGTTGGGGGGGAAACCAATGATGAACAACGCCTCTACCAAAAAAAAATTGTATGACCTAGTCATATCTAGAAGCAAAGAGATGACACTGCGGTACATTCTATGTGCATCCTGATGTTCTGCTTTATCCTAAAGATCCGATCTTCTCTTCTTCTTTGAAGCATTGGTGGAGGTCTCTAGATGTGATGCAAGTGAGAGAAATCTCACGTCATTGTGTAGCAAGGAAATGCAGTAATTGATGGGAATCTTGTTTATCCTAAATTTGATGCTAATGCCAACATTGACAAATGGTGTAATAGTCTGGTCGATTATGTCTTGGATTTTAAGACCCATATCCCTTCCCTGGAACATCATCTTAAATCGTTATGGAAGCTTATTGGTTCCTTGGAGGTTATTAATCATGGTGAAGGTGTCTTCCTCTTGATGTTCTCTGATGAAAAAAGATATAAAGATGGCTTTGGCTGGTTCCTGGCAAGTTAAAAAACCATTATCTCTAGCTAGATGGAGACTGCGGGATGATATTTTCAAGTACAACCCTATTGATTCTCCTATCTGAGTCAGGCTCTATCATTTACCGTTCGACCTCTGGGATACTTCTATGCTAGAAAGTATTGGTTCATTTCTAGGAAAGCCTATCTATTGTGATGAATCCACTCATCTTTGTTCTAGACTAGAGTTTGTTCGTACACAAGTGTCTATTTCTTATTATTTGAATTTTCTTAATTCTGTCACTCTTTAGAGTGATGAGGGAGATACTCATGTTATTGATGTTTGCTATGAATGGGTGCTACATATATGTCAGTTCTGTGGTTTCTTTGGCCATGAAGAATAGTTTTGTAGTAGAAATGTGAGAGAACCTATAGTTCCAGAACCTAACAAAAAATGAATAAGGAAGACTCAAGTTGAGAAGGTTTTTGACCAGACTCCTTATAATTCTCCACTATCTGTTGGAAATGATGATAATGCTCTAGAATCTGATGTCAAGGCCATCAGTGTTAATCCTCTACTGGAAGAGCATAATGCAAATCTGGTTCATAGCATTCAACATTGAGGTATAAGTTCCAGTAGGTTTGTTCCTTATACACCAATTTCTATATTTTCTCCTGATCCCTCTAGTATTTCAAAATGCAATATTACTAGAGATGGATTCTAGCAAGTGTCAAGATAGAAAAGAGAAGTAAATCTCCTCCTGTTTCTCAAGTAAGATGAGTGCTAGGATCTGTCATAGAGTAGGTAATTCCATTTTCTCACCCATGCCTAACAAGTTCTGTGGATTATAGATATCAACGAGGAATCTACCATTGAGATTGTCTACTCAACAACTCCAAGTATCAAATGAATACTTATTTAGTTATCTCTTCTTGGAATCTTAGAGGAATTAGTAACAAAATTGATTATGTCTGAGAAGAGATCTATAGAGCTAAATGTGATATATTTATTCTTGTTGAAACTAAGATCAGAAGAAAAAAGGTAAATAGTTTTGTATCCATTTTTTTCCTAGATTCAACTAGTTGTCTAATAATTCCTCACATGCATTGGGTAGAGTTACTATTCTATGGAAAGATAGTGTCTGTAATGTTTTAAAACTTTCTTTAATGGACCAAGCTATTCATGCTAGAGTTTGTATGAATGATTCTCAATTCTTTCTCTCTGCTATCTATGACATAATCTTAGTTTTGATAGAGTTAACCTTTGGTATTCTATTGAAAATTTTTACCCATTTTTTAATGGTACCTGGATCCTTATCAGTGATTTGAGTTGTGCCAGGAAAGCTAGGGATAGAATTGGTAAACATCTTCTGACTAGAAAATCAATGGATGGCTTTAATAATTTTGTGCTCAATTGTGGATTGTTTGATTTGAATATGCATGGTCCGCAGTTTACCTGGGATAATAAACAAGATGGAGGTAATTTTGTTTCTCCTAAAATTGACAAAATCTTATACAACTCTGATATTCTTTCTGCAAATGTTGATCTCTGGAGAGGTTATTTCCAATATGATTATTGACCATAGGATGATTGTTCTTTCTATTGGTTAGCCTAGGAGAATTAAATATCCTTTTAGATTCATTAATTCTTGGTCCTCTCATGATGAATTTCTCTCTGTTGCCAATGATGCTTAGAATTCTAAGGTGTTGAGGTTTGCTATGTTGAGATTGTATAGGAAATTTAGTATTCTGAAATCTATACTTCTATGTTGGAATAGAAGTTGTTTTGGTGATATTTATGAGAATCCTAAACTCTCCAAGTTTCATTCGATTAAATCCCAATAGATTTTTGATATTGGCCATATTAATGATGCTCTTCGTGTTATTGCAAAAGAGCTTAGGGAAATTGCTAAAAAGGATGCTGACATCTAAGAATTTTTCTTTAGTCAAAATCAAGGATCACTTGGCTCAAAGAAGGTGATTCTGATGCTACTTTTTTCTATTCCTCTATAAAAGTCGGAAGACATACTAATTCTATAACAAAGTTGTTGGTTGATGGAAAGATTTCTTACTACCTTGTGGTGATCAAGAAGTTTACTTTAAATTATTATTCCAATCTTTTCAATAATTATGATCTATCTAAAGATGTGTGGTCTAATACTTGGGAAGGTGTTGTCCTTTCTCCTTCTTAGAAGTTCTTTGTTATTGTTTATTGGGGATACTGTAAATGAACTCAAATTTTATAAAGTGCCTGGGCCTGATAGCTTTAATGGTTTTTTTAAAAAAAAGCTTGGTCCATCTTGGTGATGATGTATGTCTTGTTGTGATGGAGTTCTTTCAGAATGGAAGGCTTCTTATAGAGTATAATAGGACGTTCATAACTCTTATCTCAAAAGGTTCTGACTCATTTGATATCAAGAATTGGATGGAGATTGCATTATGCAATGTCTTTTATAAACTCATATCTAAAATTCTTTCTAATAGATTGCAAAAGATCTTTCCTATTATTATTGACCTCTCTCAGTGTGCTTTTATTAAGGGTAGGAATATCAAAGAAGCTACTCTCCTTACATATGAGATTTTTAGTGATTTTGAGAAATCTAATCCTACTAACAAGACAAATATTCAAGAATACATTTGTAAAGCCTACAATTCTATGAAATGGAGCTATCTATTCTCAATTATGCATATGGGGTTCCCTGGTATTTGGATTAAATGGATAGATGGGATTTTTTGTACTACTTCTTATCAGATCCTAGTTAATGGTGAACCTACTGAAGTTTTCTATCCATCAATTCGGGTTAGTATGGAGGACCCCATTTCCCTTTATCTCTTTGTCTTAGTCATGAAGGGTCTCTCTGAGCTTCTTAAGAAATTTGTTGTTGATTAGATCGTCTCTCCTATTTCTACTTCAACAGATTTTTCTGTATCTCATTTAATTTTTGCAGATGACCTTATGCTTTTTCTAAAGACAATATCAGTGATGATCTTGCTCCTAAATGGTTTTTGGACATATTTGGTAGGGAGTCTGGCCTTATACTAAATGTGGATAAAATTTATGTTATCTTTAGTAAAGGGTTTGATAAAGATCCTATTCTTAATATTCTTAACTTTAAAGAAGGTTCTTTTCCATTTAAGTATTTTGGATGGCCTCTTTTTACTGGTAAATTGTCTAAGCGGTTCCTCTATAAGATGAATGATAATATTAAGAGGGAACCCGATTGTTGTAAATCCAAAACCTTAACAATTGCTTCCAGGATTGAATTGGAGAAGTCTACTCTTAGCAATATGCATATGTATTGGATGTTCTCTTTCCGCATTCCTAGTTCTGCTTTGGATCAAATTGGTAAGCTCTATAGGATTTTTTTGTGGGGAATTTTGAAGTCTGAGAGAAATTTACATTTGGTTAAATGGGACAAGGTTACTAAGCTTAAAAAATAGGGTGGTTTAGGCATCAAAAAGTCCAGAGACATTTCTAAAGATTGTCTTCTTGTTAATGCCTTGGATATTGCTAGTAAAAAGGACACACTTTGGGTGAAATGGATTTCTAAGAAATACTTAAAGAAGACATATTTCTGGCTGATTATAGAATCCTCAAACTTCTCTTGGCTTTTCAAACATATTATCATAACTTGTAGTGTTCTGTTATCCCTCATTAAGTTTTGTATTGGTGATGGCAATTCTTTTCTCTTATGGCAGGATCTATGGGTTGATTCCACCTTTCTCTTTGATTACATTGGTAAGTAATCTATTGTGAACACTGGTCTACCATGGGATTGTAAGTTAAACACCATTATTAAAGACTATAAATGGTGTGTTCCCAAGAGAAATAATAGGAGTGAATGTGATCTTTTATCCTCTATTCTCAATCATGGTTTCTATTTTGTCTCTGAGGATCACCTTACCTTTTGTAATACAAAAAACATTAGTTTCAAATTGGTCTGGGAATCAATTAGACTTGAAATGGAGGATGATGAATTTTTCTCCTAGATCTAGCAATGGAATGCTCTGCTCCACCTTTGGAAAGCCAGATATAACAAGCTACCCACACATGATTACTCTAGAAGCAGGGGGATTTAGTTTACCTCTGTGTATTTCCTCTACTTTAATGGTTATGAAGATACTGATCATCTTATGTTTTCTTGTGATTATACCTCTAAAGATTGGAAAGTTTCAAATTTGTTTGATCCCACTTTTATCATGCCTTCTGGGTGGGATTCTCTTATTGAGCCTAGATTTTTTTTAAAATAATACTATCAGTAGTCTTATTTATTACCATTGTTGATGTTGAAGGAACTTTAGAGTTCATGATGATAAGTTTATATTGATTGATGTGTAATGGAAATATATTTAAGATGAATATCATGTTATCCATTCTGAGATCTAACTTGTTTTTGTTTTTGTTTGTCTGTGCTACTCTTATCTTGTTCATGCTCTTTGGATATCCTACCCTCTTAGTGGCTCTATACACCTAATTCTTATGCTCTTCTATATTAATGATGAAGTTGATGTCCTTCATGAGGTGTGTTTGGATCTTTAATGTTCACGATGATACATTTAGTTTTGACTGTTGTGCTATGGAATTGTTGTGAGGATGAATACCTTGCATTCCACTTTGAGATATGTTTGGTTCTGCATTAGCTTGGAGTGATGTTTCTTATTTTATTGATATTCTTTGGATATCATGCTACTTTCTTGGTGGATCTACATTCTTGGCTTTTCTGGTTTCTACTTTTATGATGAAGTCGATAATCTTCATGCTATGACTCTGGATGCTGAGCGTTTGTATTGGATGATCTTTTGTTATGTGATCTTATTGGTTCTAGCCTCGAGAAAGTTGTGCTCTCCTAAAAGTCATACTAATCATGTTTTGGAGTTTCTACCTACTTTTCCTGATCCTTGATTTTGGGCTTATTCTTTCTTCTTTTCTTATTCTCATATTATGTATGTATGTGTATAGTTTACTCTACCCTTTCTTTCTTCTTCTACTTTGTATAGAACTCTTCAAAAGAAAATACAAAAAAGTGGAAGGGGTTTTACTGACCAAAAAAATATGGATGTTATTCAACTTTAGGGTATCCACAAAGATAGGATTAACATGTGTGCTTTATTTTTTTTTAACACACGGCATATCTAATTCTTATTCATTCCGCACTCTACTGTGGATAAAATAGATTGAATGTCCACCTGGTTCAAATTGTGGAACCAGTGGGGTACAACAGTAGTGAAGCTGAACGAGGTTCTATGTAGGAGGCCGCGAGGGACATGATAAATAAGATTTGCGGGGGGGGGGGGGATCCTATGAGGTTTCCAATCTCCCTAGCAAAGGGAAGGAATTGTGGTAGTGGTTTGCTTCTGGTGAGGTGCCCGATAGCTTCCAGAGAATCAATG
Source organism: Alisma plantago-aquatica (assembly GCA_963693085.1). Lineage (NCBI taxonomy): Eukaryota > Viridiplantae > Streptophyta > Magnoliopsida > Alismatales > Alismataceae > Alisma > Alisma plantago-aquatica. The sequence goes on from OY856410.1 coordinate 9,423,054, forward strand.
AAAATGTAGACATCATTCCACTGGTGATCTTTGCAGAGTTGAGCACCAAACATAATCACTTTAATTTCACTAACAAGTGGAGAGGTGGACTGAGTAGTTTGGCAGGAGCCCAGAATATGCGATCCATCTACAAGCACAGCGTGGGCGCCGACTGACACTGAGTTTTGGCCATTGTGATGAGCCGCATCTGTGAAGACATAAACTAATTTTGCTGTGAGCTTTGTAGCAGAAGGTTTGGCTACCATTTGGATATGGCCAAGACCAGTTTGCAGCTTAAGAATTGACTCTGTCCGAATCTTGATGAATTCAACTTTCTTGGATGTTGGCTTGAGCTTCTGTTGATGGATTTGTTCATTGCGGCTTGCCCATATGTGCCAGCAAGCAACTGCTCTCATGGTAAAGGTGTCATCTGAGTTTGAGGTGCACCTCTGGATCCATGCATTCGAATAGAGGGATGAGTGATCTTCATTGGACATCGACTCATTCCAGACATCACGGCTAGACTTGCAATCTCGGAGAGCATGAGTAATAATGTCTTGGCTATTGTTATAGATAGGACATTCTTCTGGAATATCCATATGTCTACGCCACTTTTCCATGTTCGTCATGAGGGCCCCATGAGGTAGGAGCCATAGAAAAATTTTAATCCATTCTGGTAACTTGGCTTGCCAGATGCCTTTCCAATTACCGTTTGTAGTGAGTTCTTTCCCACGCCTGATCTACCTATAGACAGAACGTGAGGTGAACTTCCCGCTTCTTTCAAGAGACCAGATCCAACCATCATCGCCTGAGTTAAGGCGTGGGGCGGGATGGAAGCAATAGCAGACCAAGTAGATGCAAGCAGGAAATTGTAAATGAAGTCCCAATCCCAGACCCCGTCAGAGCACGCCATGGAGTCTACAGTGAGATCACGGATGTCTTGGGGAATTGGCCAATGAGGGTGGAAGTCTAGCACCGAGTGACCCAAAATCCATTTGCCATCCCACACGTTTGTGTGCCTCCCATTGTTGATTGCTATATGACTTTGTTCGGTGACCTTATGGAGATTCCTCTTGATAAAGCTCCAAATAGGGGAGCTCGATACTGATTTGAGCCTGCCATTCTTCGTATATTTGTCCTTCATCACCTTGACCCAGACCATAGACGGGTCAGTGAGGAAAGCCCAAACGTTCTTCATCATTAAAGCATCATTTTGATCTCTAGCATCCCGGATGGAAAGACCCCCAATGTCTTTACTAGAAGAGACTTTTTTCCAGGATACTAGGGATGTTTTCATTTGGTAGGAACCTCCAGACCAGATGAACCACCGAATGTACTTATTGATCTCATCGCAGAGGCACGGTGAGAGTTTAACAGTTTGCATAGTATAAGACGGAATGGCCTGTAAGGTGGATTTGGCCAAGGTCACCCGACCCGCTAGAGACAAGCTTTTTAGGGCCCATCTATTCATCCTCCTCTGAATCGAAGCTAAGATATCACCATGAATTTCTTTGTTGACGCGATGATGAAGAACTGGTACTCCAAGGTATTTCCCTAGGTCGCTGGTCCAAGGAAATCCCAGCTTCCGGCTGATCATTCTCCTCAGCGGTTGAGTTGTATTCTTACTAAAGAAGTAGTGTGATTTAGGCTTGGAGACAGATTGCCCGGAAGCCAAGGTGAAATCCTTGAGGATAGATGAGATGATACAAGCTTGTTTTACGGAGGCTTCACCCAAGAGAAGAATGTCGTCAGAAAAGAATACGTGGGGCAACTTCAAACCTCTACGGGAGAGAGTAATGGGTTTCCATTTATCAGCTTCTATGGAGCCAGAATATAGCTTGACGCAGCCATTCCATGCACAAGACAAAGACGTATGGGCTGATAGGGTCGCCCTGACGGACGCCTTGGGTAGCTTTAAAGGGGGGCAAAGGTTCACCTTCCCACAGGATGGATGTCGAGCCTTTTCTTATGATTTCCATGATGATGGTAGTAATTTTAGTTGGTATGCCTGTGCACTGCAAGGTGTCGTAGATAAAAGCCCAGTTCATCCTATCAAACGCCTTGGCCAAGTCTAGCTTAATGCACATCCAAGGTTTCTTGCTAGCTTGGGATTTCATGGAATGGATAACCTCTTGAACTAGAAGGATGTTGTCGCTTATGCGTCTTTCGGGAATGAAGCTTGACTGAATTGGGCTAACCCAATCATTCATGAGTGGCTTCAATCTCTCGACGATGACCTTGGAGATGATTTTGAAGCAGCTATTATTGAGTGAAATGGGCCTTAGGTCGTAGCAGCGCTGGGGCGCAACGGTCTTGGGGATTAAGACCATATAGGAATCTGCAATGGAGGCATCGATGTTCTCAGAAGTGAAGACCTCTTGCACCGTACAAGAGATGTTGGGACCGACCTTATCCCAGTGGTGGTGGATAAAGCCAATGTGGACCCCGTCAGGCCCCGACACTTTGAGAGGTGCCATGGAGAAGGCTACAGATTTGATTTCGTCTTTGTCCGGGATAGAGCTCAGACCGTCAGAGATAGATGCTGACACTGCAGGGAACACACCAGGATACGCGAGTATCCGATCACCATGTGTTGGGGCAGCATGGGATAGGAGGTTAGCAAAGTAACTATGAATCAGACCCTTCGTCTCTTCACTCGTGGAAGTCCAATGCCAATCTTCACATTGAAGACGGGTGATCTTGTTGAAATTCCTTCATGATTGCACGTACGATTGATAGAATCTGGTGTTGAGGTCGCCAGATTTTAACCAGTCAATATGGGCCCGCTGCTGCCGGCCCGCCTCCTTAGCAAGGAGGATGTTATGGAGGTGTTCCTGATCAGAGGAATAGAGTTCAGGGATTGGGATTGTACCTGGCACTTGCTGATATGGGCAAGTAACTGTTGTGTCTCCTTGTGTTGGTTGGCTGACCTCGCGGTGTCCCACTGAGAGGCCTTATCCTTGAAAGCGTCGAGGGCTTTATGGAAGTTGCCATCGGCAGGCCAGTGACACATGACGTCCTTCATAAAGCTGGGGACGAGGCTCCACCTCACTTTTGTGCGGAAGAGAAAATTTCTGGGCGTCTTGGTGCCGCAAGACAGAAGAATGGGGTGATGGTCAGAGTACAGGCGGGGAAGAACAACTACAGAGCTGTCCTTGAACTTGTGAATCCATTCAGAATTGGCAATGACGCGGTCGAGCCACTCGTGCAGCTGTTGGCACTGGAAAGTAAAGAAGGGGCCCTGAGATTTCAGTTCAGCAAGGTCGGTGGCAGAGAGGACTTCATGGAAGCGATCACTAGCCTGCCTATCAAAGTCCTTGCTGCCACTCTTCTCATTGGTGTTGATCATGGTGTTGAAGTCGCCTAAAACAGCCCATGTAGCGTTAATGGAAGCAGAAATTTCCTCGAGTCTACCCCAAAGGAACTCCCACGTAGTAGGATTAGGACTACCATAGACGAAAGTCAGATACCAGTCGCCATTTACACGGCAGTGCACAAATTGGCGGTGGTTGAGGAGGATTTCAAGAGAACAGCGATGGTGATCCCAAGCGATCCAAATACCCCCGGAGAAGCCATTGGCTTCTACTCTATGTGAGGAGTTATAGCCGAGATGCTTGATGATTTTATCAGCAGTTGGGCCACTGCAGCGAGGCTCCACAATGGCTGTAATGTTCACTTTGTGGATTGATTTCATTTCGCGAATTAGACTGATTTTCTTATCCAAGCACGCACCTTGGATACTCCAGCAGATGACATTCATAAAGAAAGTTATTGAAGGGCGGCACACTGTCCTACATACTGTTCTTCACCTTCCATTATTTCTTCTGTAGTGGCTTCCTGGGAAGCACCTTCAAGATGCTTTTGAGGATCCAGAGCGCGCTTCACATGGGGAGTTGTACCTGCTATGCCCGACAAGTTCTCTACTCGGCCCTTCTTTTGAATGCAGTCTGGACTTCGTGTTTCTTGGAAGACAATCTTCATGTTCCTCAACATGACGTAGCCGCTATCATTCCTGTTATGGCGAGCTATATGCTTGTTGGGAATCCCAGGAATGTCAGAAGCTTGCACTTGGAAAAGGAAGCCCCCATCTTGGGGCGGACTTGGCTCCCTTCCCTTGCTAACATTATTTCCAGTGAGCCTGACGGAAGTGTTGGCTTCCGATGGAGGAACTGTATTTTGCGCCACTGCAGCCAGGGTGGCTTTCGCAGCAGCTTCCTTCTGTCACAGTCACTGCTTAGCTTTCTTGCTAAGCACCGGCTGGAAGTCGTCATCACTACCTGTCGGTTTGTGGGGTACATTAGAAGTGAATGTGGGATTCTGACGCTCACCCTGTGCCGTCCCGATCTTGTTTCCAGTAGTGTTTCTACCCGGAGCGTTGGGCTTGCACCTCTCAGGCATTCTAGCATGAATCGCCTCACTGTAGCTAATCGTCAGGACAGGGATGGGAATAGAAGTGGAGGCCAGGTCACTCGGAGGTGTGCCTTGCTTGCACTCATCCGCCATATGTTCAAGGCGACCACACTTCAGACAAAAGTGTGGCAGGTTCTCATACTCGAGGTGGAAGTATTCTCCGTTGATGAATATGGCCGGAAGCAAAGGCTTTTGCGTGTTTACCTCGATGGTGATTCTCGCAAACTTACCCCTATTGCCTAATAGGGTATTAGCATCCACCTTGATCATCTTGCCAATGGAGTTACCAATATTGGTGAGGAGTTGATTTTGATAGAGGAATACAGGGAGGTCCGCTACCCTCGCCCAGACGGTCAGCTTGTGAGGGATTTTCTCTGATGGCCGGAAAGATGGAGACCATGACTGTATGGAAAGATAGTTTCCAAAAACAGTCCACGGGCCCCCAAGCAGTGCCTTCTCATAGTCCTCACAATTGCCCAACTGGACTATGTAGTAACCGTTATCTAGATCAATGATCTGGAATTGAGCCTCCGTCTGCCATAGCAAACTTATCTTATTGACGAGCGCCTAGAATCCTATCGTGATTCCTATGGCCTTCACGACTACCGCAAACTGCCATGGAGTCGGCAGGTTTTGAATAGATTCGTTCTTGACAGAGAAGGCAGGGAGGACTCCAGTAAGGTTGACTTGGATATCTGCCTCAGTGAGAGTGTCCGGCGAGATGGGATTTATGTATGAAAGTAGACTGTGATCATTCCCGACATGGGCTTCCTTGTAACTGCGGCGAGCAGGGGCACCATCTGTCTATTCCGCAAGCATGGGAACGTCGTTAGCGTCATCATTTTGGACTGTCTCATTGCCGATGACCGAACCAACATCAGCGTCGGTCGTCGTAGGGCAGATAGTCTCCTCGGCTGGACAAACGTTGTGAGGGGGCTCCTGGCCTCAGCCTCCACGGCCGCCACCCCGGCCACCCCCGCGGCTCCCAAACCCTAGGGGCGTACCTCTCATAGCGTCATTTTTGGTAGATATGTGTGCTTTATTCATGACCAATAATACATTAAAAATATATTTTTAGTTCTTTTCCTCTTTAGATTCTAGGAGATCCTTCTCCGCATCTCCATTAGTTCTTCCATATTTGTGGGAGGAATTTTGTCCGATGAGGGACTATTATTGAATTGTTTTCTCCATCCTTTTCTCCTAGAAATGTGGAGTCATGTTGATCATTGTGTTGGAACTACCCACAAAATCATTAACCAGCAACTATTGACTCGACTACCATGCTTCCTTAACCCCAATGTCTAATTTTACTAATCACTTCCTTTCAATTAGAAACCCCTTTTCCATGATAGTAGGTAGATGTGGTCATCGACAATCATGAGCCTTTGCTTTCACAAGTCATGGTGTTGTAGTCAAGTGGCTCCTAGAGTCTATATGAAATTCCCTTCACATAATGGGGTGATGTGGTCAAGTGGTTCCTCGACCATATTTTGAATTCCTATAGAATGCACAAAAAAACATGCTATCACATAATGAACTTTTTAGATTCTGAAATTGTTATTATTTCTTATTTAGTTATACTAACATATATCTTGATACTGCACAAATACAATTTATATTTTAGTAGTTATGTCCTTCATGTCCACCACATACTCATCACATTTGTTCATACTTTTTATCTTGTTTTTAGTGATATAAAGTGCATTTGGGAATGGTGATATATGGGTAGTGAGGAAGTGTTAGGTGGGCAGTGTTTGTAGTGTATACAACAATATAAATGCTTAGTTACAAAGTATCTTCAATATGTCATCAATTTTTATAAAGAAAATGTAAAGTCTTATATATATATGCTTGGTATATTATCTTATTTTTGTGTGGTTGTTTATTGTGCAAGTGATAATATTGTTCCACTATGTGAACTATTGAGTTTTTAATTAGCATTCTCATGTTCTTGTGCTAGGATATGGGTAACTTAGAGTTGGTTTTAGAGAATGAAAATCACCAAAATGACTTGCAATAACTCATGACACAAAAACTAAGAACCACATGGAATTTGTAACTTTAGAAGCCTTGAGTAGATCCCTAAGTTAGACTTAGATTTTAAATGTTCTAGATCAGGGTGTAGATTGTGTAAATTGTTGAAGTATTTTTCCTCTTCTTCTAACGTCCTATAGAATGCGACACATGTTCAACAGTTTGATGGAGGGGATGTTTTATAGGGTTCTATCCCAAGACATATGAAGTTGATAATGTTCTTAGGGTGCTTAAATGATAGTAGGAAATCACTATTCTAGATCACATTAATCAATGTTGTTGTAATTAGTTGCATAATAATGTGTATCAATATATGTGAGGTGCTTACTCATCTAAGATTATGAATTATAAAACTCCAACTCTTCTTTTTGTATGCTTTAGATAAGACAATCTTTAACATCCTTAGAGTAATTCAACTTTCTATAATACTTATTGTGGTTACAATATCTTGCATCACTATTATATTTCTAGTGTTGCTGGACCGTGGCATGAAGCTAATTTGTGTTTGAGCAGTCCAGTCAGGCTAGAATGGTTCACTCTTTCAATGATTGCCTTTGAAATAATACGGATGCATGTGTTGGTTAGAGAAGAGGGCCTTGGATGTCTGTATTACATTGCTTGATCAATCTTTGGGATCAACTCTAGTTTTGGGTCAGTCATTGATGAAGAGATTCTCCTTCCTTCGAGTGGCCCTAATAAACTTGCACAAGGACTCCATCATTCTATAGTTTCTTTGAAGAGAAAATGTGTGTACTCTATCTAGTCCAGGTGAATAATACAAAAACATGGTGATAAGTCTACCATGGATCTCCTTCTCTATCTCTACACACTCAAGATGATTCATCTTCTTATGTCATTCACCTACTTTAACTTCATAAAAAAAGTTGAAAATATTATGAATAGTACAATAAGAATGGGTTAAGAGAGAGTTATATAAGGTAGTATGGATATGTTTCTTAGAATCATATTCTATATCTAGATATCATTTGTCTATAGTTTTTAGCCTGATAATGCAGTTTTTCTTACTTCACACCCTCACTATCTGGTGATATAACTTTGTGTTGGAATATTCATCTCATATAGAATTATAGTTTTTCTTCTATCTCCATTTTAGCTCTCCATCTTGAAAATAGTAATAACCTCTTCCTACATCTCTCGTAATTTCACAACACAAAACTCTTCATAAAGAATTCATGTGGTTTCTACATTCTCTTGATATTCTCCTTTATATTTTTCATATATTCATTCATGTTCTCTTGCATCTCTCTATCCCATTTCCTCACCTTAGTTAGGAATATTTTAATTACTGCATTGAAAAAATATTTCTTACTTTACGTATTATTAATGGATTCATTAAAGCCTCCATCTTCATTTCAATTGGCTTTTGTGTGGATCAATACTTGTTTTGTTCATTGCATTGAGTAAATTCTGATTAGGAGCATGGTATGATTAGATTTCACTATTGATAGTACTTCCACCACTAAGTTTGCCTCCTCTAAATATAAATTTAGGCCAATGTGTTGATTTCTTTCATGTGAAGCTTCTACATTAGGTTGGTCAACTCCTTGGTGTTGGTACTATCAAAAATAAACCAACCATTTTTTAGATGGGTAAATAATAGTATTAAAATCACATATTATGCACCATGCCCTAGTTATAGCTATAGAGATTTGGTAAAGCTACTTCCATAACATTTTACACTAGATTTAGAATAAGATAAAGGGATATTTAATATCATTTTTATTACCATATGTTAAATTTCTTATGAACTGGAATGATATAAAAGTTTTTTACACATCACCCCATTACCCATAATCGTACTAAAAACCCATCTTTTCCACCCTATGAAAGCTCAAGAAACATGTATACATGATTACATTTAGAACATTCAAGCCAGTGTTACTTGGTTCATATATGGAGACCACATATAAAAATGCTTCCTGGTCATATTTCTAAGGATATTCTGTGTGATAATCCTTAAACATCCCAACTAGCTATTTTCAAGTATTGATACCATTAAAGTGATATTGGTTTGTTTGTTTAGTGATGTGGGATTTAATCACACATCCAAATTTTCTAGCGATGAAATCTATAGGTTTACCTTAAAAAGAACAACAATCCCACCTGCAAGCTAATGAATCTTATCGTAGTATGTTCAGGATTGAACCCAATGAACTACATATTTAAGAATTGTTTGATTAACCCAACTAGACAAGAATTAGTAAGAAATACCGAAGTTGGATCTAATTTGATCAAAATATGTTTGAAAATGACAAAAGGGTTGGATTGAGAGTTTAGTTATTAATGTATGGAAACACCAGGGTGGATGGGTTTCACCACATATACCTATCATCACTCTCTCACTACATAGTAAATGGCCTAAGCATACATCTTTTGATGCCAAATAAATATCCCATTTGGCATTAGGATTAAACCCCACACATATACTACTCTAAGATCACCATCGTGTTACCTAGACATCATTTACCCATCACCTCAAAACACCTATATAAAGTTCTCATCAAGGTTTTAACATGAAGCAATAAATATCCTAGATCTTAGTTTTGAAGGCTTGTACATCTAACACATAATAACATGCAAAATCGTTGAACAAACAAGATTTACAAGCATAAAATGTTTTCTCCACATAGTAGATGCAATAAAGAGAACAAAAATACGTAGCATGACATTCCCCACACTCTACTGGGAGGACTATTCATAGAAGTAATAACAAGTCCAATAAGGAAAGAGAGGGAGATAGACATTGACGTGTATTTTACTACGCGCTCAAAACACAAGTGTACGCGTCGAGTAATATAGGCCTTTGTGAGGCCCGAGTCGAACACAGGGATACGTTGAATTATTGGAGACTTCTACTAACTATTTGCGATCAGCTAAGCCGGATAACAAAGTAGGGTTTGTTGTCGAAATTAAAAGAAAATAAAAATAAAACAAAGCAAACAATCGATTAAAGGTTAATTTAATCAATTCAAAAGGATATCTTTAGGATTTCGGTTTCACCGCGGGTCAACATTGCATTAGGTTTCATATAACTCCTCAATCTTCTCTCTCTATCCGGGTAGTGGCCTAAAAACAGAATTACCCACTGTCATGGTGTAATTCACTACTTAGGTTTAGGTTGATTCCACCATCGTAGTAATCATTCCCCTAAACTAAGCGCATTACGAAAGATCTCTCAGTTTCCACCATTAATTTTACACCTCCTTTGTTAAGGGATTTATCGATTAATGTAGGTTTCATCTCTTTTCAACCGTTAATCCTTCTGTCGAAGTGATTAAGGGCATTAAGTTATTATTATGGTGATCAAGCATAACAATATATGGAGAAAATGAAACTATACCACGGATTTAAGAGAGAAAATATGAATTATTTATATAAAACTGTCATACAATGCATTCCCGGGCTACTCCCGGTCCTAAAGATGGAGGGGATTAGCCCCGCATGGTCATCTTGCGCAAATACATGGTAGAAATAGGGAAAATCATATGAAAAACGTGAATCAAATGGGAAAACCCCTGAACGGAGGAGAACCGGTGGATCCTTTGCGTAGAACACGAGCTTTCCCGCCTCTCGGTGGTGAAATTCGTCTTCGGCAGTGTCCGGATCGACAGGGATGAACTTCTGGCCTCCGTTCTCCTTTCTCCCGCTCCTCGGCACTTGTGCAATGACAAATTAGATGATGATCCCGTCTGGGTGGTCGTCATTAGGTATAAGTCCCTAATTAGGTCGTCAATTAACTCCAGCCGTCCGATTGAGATCAAAATGAATCCAACGCATATCTGCCGGTGTCGATACCATCGACGCGGGTCGATGGTATCGACGCGGGTCGATGGTATCGACCCGGTGTGGTAGCGACAGCCTTGTTTTCTTTTCGTCTGAGTGCCTGTGGTCATCTCGATACCATCGACTTGAGTGTCGATGGTATCGACCTCCTGTAGTGTCAGGTTGTCGTTTAGCGACGTTGTAGCCTCCATGTGTCGATGGCATCGACTTGGATGTCGATGGTATCGACTCTGTGATGTTCCTCTCGGCTGGCAACCTGTTGCCTAGTCGATGGTATCGACTTCCGTCGATGGTATCGACGGAAGCAGATACTTGTTTTTCCTGAAATTTAAAGACCAGATCAAATAAATCCACACAAATTATGATAATGTGATAAATAATGCTCGAAATGATGAAACTAAGGGGATTTGACATAAAATGATGGCAAAGACCAAAATGAGTGAATTATGCAATATTAACCATAAAAAATGACTAATAAGAGCACAAAATACATATCAAACAGGTCTATAAATGCGACTCAAAATCATCGCATCAAACTCCCCTAATCTTGAACATTGCTCGGCCTCGAGCAACTAATCCTTAGAATAGAATTGCAAATGTCAACTGAAAAACAACACACCAACCCAACATCCCATGTGACTCCCACTGAATGTTCTCAAACCGGCCTTCTCTAACCACAGAACGGTAATTACCCTAAAGGCGACAGTAATCATCAATAAAAGAAATTATCCTCCAAACAGATGAACACTATCACATAAGGCAATTAACATAATACAATTCTCCGATTCAACATTGGTGCATCTTGTGATCGCCTATACTACGTTGCTCGCCCTAACTACCATCTACATGGAAGCAGTTCTCCTGATAATCATTAGTGAGGAGAATTTCACAGTGGCCTACCAATCCGAGCAATGGGTGGATGAAAATGGGTGGCTCATGGAAGAATTTGGAAATATTGTACAATTTCAACATGCATAATACAAAAATGTCCTAAATGATGCCAATGCACATTGAAAATACCCTAATGCCTAAAATTGGGTGAAGTGATGCATGCACTAACCTTCCTCCTCAAAATGAGATGGACGTCTAATCAAATTACATCATGTACTCAATTTCCTGTAATGCGAGTGATATCCTGTTCCTTTCTCCCTCTTATTTCACTTCCTTCTGAATTCTCTCTTTTTTTTTTAAGAGAGAAAATTTTCAGAATTTTTTTTCTTTAGCCCACATATCCATAATTGCTTAAGGACAAGTTTATTGAGCTATTTTCTTCATGCTTGGAAATCTTTGCAATATTTAGAAGGTATGGAACAGTTTAATTCACCTTTGAGGAAAAATTGAGATACATGGTGTATTTTATGTGTGAATATCATGAGTGCAACTACATGGCATGCACCTAAAGGTAATGTGCATGAATCCCTATATTTTTTTCTTTTTATGCACAAGTATGGAGAAATATCAATGCGAGTCCTATCTAAATACTATGCACACAAGAAGGAATTAAAACTGCACTTTACTTCCAATTCTTAGGTGGATTATGGAAAAATGAAGTGGAATGATCACAAGATTAAATGACTAAACCTTGGAAAGATATTATGTGTCCCTCCTTACTGACCTGTGTAGTGTTTTAGAAGGTTCTCTCTCTTACATCCAATTAAGGTCTCATTACCATTTGGTTAGGTTAGGCTCCAACAACCATTACTATCCACTTTTCATGAATCCATAGGAGTACAGGTGTGAAATGTTGTTTTAAAGTTGACATAATCAATCATTTTCGTAGGATGTGTTCCCCAAGGTCAACCAAAGCAAGCTATCCAAAGACACAAAAAATTTTAAATTTCCCTTAAATTTCCCATGAACAAACAGCAAGATGACAAACTTTTACGACATCCACAGTTACACTAGATAGCACGTGGATCCTACAAAAACTAAAGATGTAAGAAACAAATAACAATGCTAAAAACAAAAATAATAAAAGATAGAGCTGTTCCAACTACCCCCCTAAGCTTGAATTCGACTATGGCCTCATAGTCAAAAACAAACTTAAGAGTGGAACAGAGATACCCGATCAGTCTTGTGGAGGCGGAGGTGGGTACTGTGGGGCCGTAGGATCCCAAGAAGGATACTCCCCCTGGAAGCTCGGATCGTAATGGGTCCTTGGCGGAGGCTTGGATAGCCTCCAAAGTAGCTCTGACTCCAGTAGTAGTCGTAGAAGGGCTCCTGTTGCATCTCCATCCTTTGCAACCGATTGTGTATCTGCTGTTGGTTGTCGAGGAGGAGACGTTCATTCTCGAACATCGCCCTTTGGCTGTCAAGTAACCGGTTCGTAGTATCCTGAATACCGGTATACATCTCTAGATGCTGCTACTGTGTCTGGTGTATGTCCTCCAGCATCGTATACATGCCTTGCATGGAGTAGGCATCCTCGCTTGGCTGCGAGGGCTGTGGTGATGGCGGCGGGGGCTGTGATGATGAAGACGCACCCGGATGCATCCGAGGATGCTTCCGGGGTGCTACTCGTGCACGAAGAGGTGTAAATGCCTCCTCTTCCACCTCAGCCTCGCCTTCTTGTCCGTCGTTGCCGCCTTCATCGCCGCCTTCTTCCTCATCGAAGTCGATGGCTATGATCGGCCATCTGAAATGTTGTGCGCCCTCGATGTTGAAGATGGGATCCGGCAGTGCGCATTCCTGGTAAGCGTGGTTGACGTGGCAGTGTGCGTACGCCAACCCATCCCGTAGAAGAATGAGGTTAGAACGGTGCAGATGTTGCACGTTCACCTTACTCTTCGTGGAAAGCGGAGTCATGGATTGGAAATTCAGTCCCAAGTACAACGCCAGTTTGGTGATGAGCCCACCAAAATGGATCGGAGCCTTCCTCATACTCCTCTTTACCGCCAGGACGCGCTGCAAGAAGAACGCACCCCAGTTGCATTCTTGTCGCTTCAGGAGCATGTTCAGAAAGAAAAGATCGCTCTCCTGAAACTTGCTCAATGCTAGATCGCTACGAGCAAAGAAAGTGAAACTCAACATCCGGTGTAGGACCCGGACGAAGGGATGCTCGAAATCCGCTACCGCCGCATTGTGGTAGCTCACTGTCTTTCCCGCCGGCACTGTCACTAGCTCGGAGAAGATCTTGTCGTAGTCGGTGCGGGAATCCGAGCGCCGGTGATCGTGTTGAGAATGGTTCCAGTTGAAGATGTCATTGAACTGCTCAAGCGTGATGTTGTAGTTGATGTTGAACAGCCGGAATGACACCCGGCCCTTGATCCACTCACGATCAGAAGCAACTACGTCGTTGGGCATGACGCAGACGTCAAGGGACGCCATGAACTCCGCCACCAGCTCTTTGTAGGTGGGCTATTCGCCGAAAAATGGCTGCCCATCCGCATGATACTCCAACTCATCGTCCTGTCTGCCGGTGTGAAGTGCTTGTCCTGCCAGCACAGAGGCCAAGTTGGCCTCAAATCCCAGCTCTTGGATCATTCCCCGGTCCACATACCGGGTCGGCTCGATCTCCTGCTTCATGATCTCCTCATAGACCTTCTTCACCTCCGCGGAAGGGTGAACCAGGCGCAGACGTGAGACTGAAGCAGTAGGGGGTGGAACAAACTCTGCGATCTCCATAGGATTCGCGTGAGAGGACGATGCTCCGGCGACATGCACCATTATTGCGAGAAGGATGGGATTAGACAAAGAAGATCTCGAGGAAGATGGAGAAGTGATTCTCCACTCGGTGAAGATCCTTGCTCGATGTTGCTGCTCTTCAATCTTGGAGGGCTCGGGGAAGTACTCGGCGCAAAGGAGGAAGTTCACTCTGAAGGTGTGACGTGAAATGACGTAATGACTCTCCTTATATAGACTTGTCCGGCGCTACTGTTGACCCGTCGATACCATCGACGCGGGTCGATGGTATCGACACGTCTCGATGCTATCCGCCTCCCTCGCGAGTATCAACGGCTGACGATTGCTGGATCGTGAAACCCAGATTGCTGACCTGTCGATACCATCGACGCAAGTCGATAGTATCGACACAGCACCCGGATCGCTGACGTGGACTTCACGATCGCCGTCGATGTCATTGCGCAGATCGGTGACATGGCTGGTCAATACCATCGACAGGAGTCGATGGTATCGACTTGGCTTCATTACGACACCGCCACTTTTTCACTTCAACCTATGACCATGTCGATACCATCGACAAGGCCGTCGATGGTATCGAGTTGACTGAGACAAATCGCTCTGAACTTCTCCAGAGATCTCGATGGCATCGACTGCTGTGTGGATACCATCGACAGTTGTTGCGCGACCTGCCTGTAGGTATGTCGATACCATCGACGAGACCGTCGATAGTATCGACTCAGAATGAACCTTGCAGTTGTCAACCTGAACCTATGTCGATACCATCGACCAGTGTGTCGATGGTATCGACCCTGCCTCAGCCTGCACAAAGAACAAACGGATCAAGGTATCTTCTTTACATCAAAATTTAAACGAAATGAAAGCAATCTATGACTATAATTAAACTATCCTAATGTACTGATGGTTGGGTTGCCTCCCAACAAGCGACCTTATTTAACGTCTTAGGCTAGAAGGTATGAAGCTCATCATCTTTTCACATTGGAGACTGTGCTTAGAGGATCATGCGGTAATTTGAATTCAACTCGATCTCCTCCAATTCCCAAGGACAAAGTACCTCTCCCTAAGGCAGTCACGACGTCCGATGTTGCTTGAAATGGTCTTCCTAGAAGAATTTCACAGCTTTGGAGTGGTGGCATATCAATAACAACAAAATCCACTGGGAATATGAATCTATCCACTTTGACGAGCACATCCTCACACACTCCATATGGTCTCACGATAGACCCATCTGCTAATTCAATTGTTGTGGCTGACCTCTTTATCTCTTTTAACCCCAGCTTTTGAAATGTCACCAAAGGCATGATATTTATGCTAGCGCCGGAATCACATTGCGCTTTAGGAAAATGTCGACCACCTATTGAGCACATAATGTAAAAACCTCCTGGGTCTTTTCTCTTCTTTGGCGAACTCCCGTGTATCATAGAGCTCACCGTCTCATTCATCCGACAAATATCATCGTCTTTTATCCGCCTCTTCTTATTGATGATTTCCTTGATGAACCTCCCATAGGCGGGTACTTTCTCGATCATCTCCACTAATGGAATATTGATGTGGAGTTTTCGGAATATCTCCAGGAATTTCTTAAAATGACGATGCTCTTTCTTTGACTTAGGATTAACCAAATTCAAAACATCTGCTGCCTCAGCGCGCCTGTGAGGTGGCACATATGAGATTTTCGGGGGCACCTCCCCCAAGCTTGCTTCAATCACTCCCTCCGACGTGGGCTTTGGCGAGACAACCTCAATGGTAACAGCTTGTTGTGGTTTCTCTCTCACGTTCGCTGTCTCCGCACGTGCACAAACAACCTACAATTCTTCTTCTTGCCTACATGGAGATACAATATTCATAACTCTCTCTGATTTTCTGAAGAAAGTGTTTCCGCCCGGCAATCCATAGTAAGTGCGTGGATATGGTAATGTCGGTGTCTCATGCATATTGAAAGTCATTTTTCTTTCTTCTACAACTCTCTGCACTTGAAATTCCTCCTCATTACTCACCACAGACATATACTTGACCTGATGGTGTGCTTGGGCCACGTTCGCATTCTCGGCTGGTTTCTGTTGATTGGCGTGCTTGATTGCCGCCACTTCACTTGAAATCTGTGCCACGGTGGTCTCTAATGCCCGCATTTGTGCTCCATGGCTTTGCAACGTCTGCCCAAACTTGGTTAGAATATCACCTTGAGATTGCAATTGCTTACCAAACATGGCCATCATCTCTTGGTTTTGCTGTACCATTTGACTCAGTAGTTCAGTGTTCTTATCCTCGACTCTTGGCTGTGGCTTGGCATCCGGATCCTGCAGAAAATTATTTGGATCCTTCCATGAAAACTTTTTATCCTTCCTCCATGCATAGTCATTGTCTCTATAGCCCTGTTGTTGCGTGAATTTCACTTGGGCTTCCTCATCCTCAGATGCATCTTCCTTAGTTAGCAGTTTCTTGTCTAGAAGATCTAACTTATCGTTCAGCTCCTTAACTATTCTGGATTCGCCAGCAGCCTTGACCTGCTCCACAGCACCTCTGTCACCCCATGACTGTTTCCTAGCCATGTTCTTTAATATCTCCCAACATCTGGTATCCGTATTATTCAGAAAGAATCCGGATCCAGCTGAATCAAGATTACTTCTATCGTGCTCGGAGAGAGCAAAATAAAAGATTTTCACTTGTGTTTCCCTGTCCAGCCCATGATGTGGGCACCTCCTCAACATAATCTGGAATCGCTCCCAGGTCTCAGAATATGTCTCACTCGCCTGTTGGGTGAAATTGTGAATCTTCCTAATCATGTCGTTAGTCTTCTCAGGAGGGAAGAACCTCTCAAAGAAGACCTCCACCATATGATCCCAAGACTCCACAAATTTGTCATCAAGGTTATGTAGCCACTCTCTAGCTGCTCCTGCCAAGGAACTCGGGAACAACTTGAGGTACAAAGCATCTTGTGGAAACCTGTCTATCTTCACCATGTCACAGTTTTCGACGAACTGGCTGATATGTGCAACAGGATCCTCGTTCTTCAACCCATGAAATGCATTTGACTTTACCAAATTAATCAACGCTGGATCGATCTTGTATGTCGGTATGTTGATCGCCTGCTTTTTTATAGGCCCCTTTGAAGCTGATGAGGAAGAAGCTTTGATCTTCTCCCATATAGTATGTGGCTCGGCCATGTCTTCTGCTTCAGATTCAGAGTCTATCTCTTCTTAGTACTCATGCTCAGAATGCTCCTCGTCTTCAGGTCCCGGAAACAGAACCTCGGGTGTGCAAGTGTCATAGTCTGTACTACGTGTATGCACCATACACAGTACCTGAAATAAGAAAATTCGAGTTCAGTACTATGCTTAGACGAGTATAACAATTATAGTGCAATGTAAAAATATTTGAATTTGAATGAAAATTAAAAAGAAATAAGTGGCCTAGAGTGGCCGCTCGTAGCACTCGAAGTGCCAACAATTCGCCGTATCCCCGGCAACGGTGCCAAAAACTTGACGTGTATTTTACTACGCGCTCAAAACGCAAGTGTACGCATCGAGTAATATAGGACTTTGTGAGGCTCGAGTCGAACACAGGGATACGTTGAATTATTGGAGACTTCTACTAACTATTTGCGATCAGCTAAGCCGGATAACAAAGTAGGGTTTGTTATTAAAATTAAAAGAAAATATAAATAAAACAAAGCAAACAATCGATTAAAGGTTAATTTAATCAATTCAAAAGGATATCTTTAGGATTTCGGTTTCACCGCGGGTCAACATTGCATTAGGTTTCATATAACTCCTCAATCTTCTCTCTCTATCCGGGTAGTGGCCTGAAAACAGAATTACCCACTGTCGTGGTGTAATTCACTACTTAGGTTTAGGTTGATTCCACCGTCGTAGTAATCATTCCCCTAAACTAAGCGCATTACGAATGATCTCTCAGTTTCCACCATTAATTTTACACCTCCTTTGTCAAGGGATTTATCGATTAATGTAGGTTTCGTCTCTTTTCAATCGTTAATCCTTCTGTCAAAGTGATTAAGGGCATTAAGTTATTATTATGGTGATCAAGCATAACAATATATGGAGAAAACGAAACTATACCACGGATTTAAGAGAGAAAATATGAATTATTAATATAAAACTGTCATACAATGCATTCCCGGGCTACTCCCGGTCCTAAAGATGGAGGGGATTAGCCCCGCATGGTCATCTTTCACAAATACATGGTAGAAATAGGGAAAATCATATGAAAAACGTGAATCAAATGGGAAAACCCCTGAACGGAGGAGAACCGGTAGATCCCTTGCGTAGAACACGAGCTTTCCCGCCTCTCGGTGGTGAAATTCGTCTTCGGTAGCGTCCAGATCGACAGGGATGAACTTCTGGCCTCCGTTCTCCTTTCTCCCGCTCCTCGGAACTTGTGCAATGACAAATTAGATGATGATCCCGTCTGGGCGGTCGTCATTAGGTATAAGTCCCTAATTAGGTCGTCAATTAACTCCAGTCGTTCGATTGAGATCGAAATGAATCCAACGCATATCTGCCGGCGTCGATACCATCGACGCGGGTCGATGGTATCGACCCGGTGTGGTAGAGACATCCTTGTTTTCTTTTCGTCTGAGTGCCTGTGGTCATCTCGATACCATCGACTTGAGTGTCGATGGTATCGACCTCCTGTAGCGTCGGGTTGTCGTTTAGCGACGCTGTAGCCTCCATGCGTCGATGGCATCAACTTGGATGTCGATGGTATCGACTCTGTGATGCTCCTCTCGGCTGGCAACCTGTTGCCTGGTCGATGGTATCGACTTCCGTCGATGGTATCGACTTCCGTCGATGGTATCGACTTCCGTCGATGGTATCGACGGAAGCAGATACTTATTTTTCCTGAAATTTAATGACCAGATCAAATAAATCCACACAAATTATGATAATGTGATAAATAATGCTCGAAATGATGAAACTAAGGGGATTTGACATAAAATGATGGAAAAGACCAAAATGAGTGAATTATGCAATATTAACCATAAAAAATGACTAATAAGAGCACAAAATACATATCAAACAGGTCTATAAATGCGACTCAAAATCATCGCATTAGACATCATCATAGTAGAAAAAGGAGATATAGTTGTGGTGTGCATAAGCATTTCTTTATCCTTGGAATTATGATGGCCAAAAAAGAAGCAAGAACACCTCTTGATGTTCATTATACGTGAACTAGAAGTCATCAATCTCCCTTTCTACAACACAGACAAGTAACGATGATGGAATAGTAGGTGGATAGTGATCATAGAAGGCAGTCATCAGTTGATGTGGTAATCAACCAATGGAAATGGTCAATGGAAGTTGAAGATGGATGCTCAAAATGAAAAATAGCAGCCTAGTAGTGTCAAGATGTAGAACGTTTTCCTTAGAAGTTAGTACATGCATTTATAGATGGATACTAGGGTTTGAAACTCTGCCAACCATCTACAGTGAAGTTTTCATCCACCATGAATGCAAAGGGGTAGTTGTGTTTATAGGAAAAGAGGTATCATGATGTTCAGACTCTCATAAGTTCAAAAAAGTTCATTGGTTAAGGCTCAGAGTTCTCATCAATTGATATACATTCTATGAAAACATTGGTAGATAAGAATACAAAACTATCATTTCTTGATACAGTTGGAGTTTTGACTGATAGATGCATGTGGAGTTCCATCAGGTTTTAGTATGCACATGATCTTCATCAGTAGAGGGGCTATAGGTTTTTCATCAAAAGGTAGTGCATAATTTTTGTATGTCATGCTCATTGAATTTCCATTTGATCTCAATCCATGGAAAGTTAGAAGGGCCATCATTTGTCACATGCAATGGTTTCGTCGGTCATTGGTGGGTTGGGGTTCCATTAATTTTCAATTAATGGATGTGTTGGATGATGTGCACATATGACATTTCAACTCAAAATAAACCCACCCTGGAGGGGGGGCTTGTTAGCGCAGGTCGATGGTCCTACATTGATGAAGTTATTTACCAATGAATCATCTATCTATGAAGGGACATATTGATGGTAATACTATCATAGAAAACATTTCTTTAGTTTGTAGATAATGAAGATCAAACCTACCTAGAAACTAATTGATTAATTGAAAACCCTACAAACTAACATAAAACAAAGGAAACTATTTGGAAGGTAATCATTAAGTAAAATTAGGAATATGAATTCAAAGCTAAGCTAAAAATTCAATATAAACAAGGATGAATATGCATCCACCAGTTAGTGAGTTCCCCACAATCTTTCTTCTTAACCATTGGTTGTATGTCAGCTTCCATGATATCTTCTATTGTATCAATAAAGGACACATCCTAATAAGGCCTCTCCATGTCCAAGGCTTTTCTCTATATTTTGGATATCTATATTGAAGCATCACAAATTAGCTCTACTAGTTTAGTATTCATCATTTGTAGGATGAAACCCACATTTCTGCTTCCAATAGTTTAATGGTTGGATGTACATGCGGTTCCCTCCTATGGATGTTGGATGAAGATGAGTCCCCCTTGTGGGTCGATATGATGTCTAGAAACCATTTGGTTTTCTTATACAGTCTATATGATGTGTCGGTTCTCATTACCTTTGTTTCTATTCTAATTCATATCAAGTTTTATGCTACCTACCATTCTTCTAGTTTTTCATTATTCTTTTTCCCAACTATTCTGCCATTGGTTGATGGTTTTCTCCTACCCTTATTTGGGTAGTGGTTGACATTTCTTGTTGTTCATTTGATTGTCTATGTGTGATACTTTGGGATCCAATTATTTCTTGATTGTCTATCAGTTGTGCTTCTACTTGTGTCACAATGCTTTCTTGTGAATTTAGTTTCACATATTCCTAATTTTCTTGTTCTTTATCAATATTATATATATTCATCCATTTCAACAAAGTTCTCCCTAGGTTTAATGTTCTCCTTAGCTTCCTCCATATGGATTTTTTTTGGATTCCAGTATCAATTCCCCTTCTAAGCATGCGTTACTGACTTCCACCCTCCTTCTTTGTCCTATTAAAAATTTATAGGCTTCAATACACATTCAAACTCTAGATGCCTTAAATATTTGTAGGCTTTAGTAAACATTCATTCTCTAGATGCCTTAATACATATTATCAAGATGTTTCAATAATTGAATTCATATTTCTTTTCACATATGATGACCACATGCTCAACTTATTTCCTTGTATCAAGTTCCATAATAATTCATTCAAATCTCCCCCTCCTCTTCATTATTTTGTTCATATCTACCTTGAATGTACCCCACATCTATTTCCTACTCCTTCCAAAAAAGTCTTGGTGTAGGCAAACAGTAGTAGACTCAATATACATACCCACACAATCATCTTTTCAAGATTGTTCTCAATATATATAGGATTTGGGTAGTTCCCACTATTGTATTGAGAGTTTAGACCATTCCACTATCCAAGGTCAACCTGTAGTAGGTGTAACGTACTAAAATTTGCATATATTTTCATTTTAACCTCTTTCCAAGCCTTTTCCTTCCTTTTATATCCTTTCTACTCATTTTTCCTAAATTTTCCTATCTTGCTTATCCTTTGTGTCCTTATTGTTGAAATTGTGGAATTATTAGTGGTTTGGAGAATTATGATTCATATTTTTTTCCAATATATGGGTTTATGCACAAATGCCTCAATTAGTATTTTAATTAGAGTCTAAAATGCAAAATGACCACTAAAGTGAGATAATGATTAGATTATATCGGTTTGGAGTTTTCTATGTCCTTTTCGGACAACAAATGAGAAATAATGTGGTATTGAGTTAGTTAATGAGAGTAATAATCCTCTTTTCTTTCTCTCTCCTCCAATGTGGCAATAAAATATGAAAAGGGAATATTGTGGTGAAATATGACTCTTGACACTAATATATGTTGTATATCTCAAATTCTCACTAAAGATTTAATTAAAAAGTCTTTCCTTATTAATTCACCCTTTTGAATAGATTAATATATATTAATGTCCAATATAGATGTTATGGGTCAAAGCTTGTGTAAAATTAAAATCTAAGTGTATAACATTATTCTAGACATTAATGTTAGCCTATGGTCCCAATTTGGGTTCATTTGGTCAATGTTTCACCCTCCAAATGGATTAAATGAGTTTTTGATATAGTTAAACTTAGGTTTGAGTATTATTTCATTGATGTGAGAAATTAAACCTGTGGCTCAGATATTTACTCCTGTCACGTGCTACATCATTTAATTTCTCTCCTATGTGTGTGATCCAATGGAGGCAGTACGAGACGCTAGATCTCATCTTTGATCCAACGGTCAGATCATCGTCTCCCTCCTCCGTTTTCTTTGCCAATCAGAGCCGTTTTCCATAATTTTAATTGGTGACCTCATTCTTCCTCTACAATACTTTGTTTCCAAAAATTCCTCCTCCATTGGATTTGCAACGCTCTGTCGTTTCCAGTAAGCATAATTTTCCTTCTCCTTTGAACTATGGATAAAACACCCAAAATGGGCTCCTCTCAGTTTGCCACCCTAGATTTGAAGATGCCACGATAGCCCCTACTTCACCTATTTAATGGACCCAAAGGATCCTATGACCCTCAAGGACCTCTCCTCCTTAGCTAATTCCACCCACAATTTCCCTAGCACTCCCGACCTACACGAGGTGCTCCTTCGACAACCATTGCAACACCCTAGTCTCCCCTTCCACATCTGATCAAATCGGAGACCCAATAAGCTTCCCTGACCCTTTCTCCTTCTCCCAACATCAATTTTGTTACTCAACTATTCTCGAGCATCATATCCTATAGACAAGTCTCGAGGTCTCTCCGACGTTGGTCGCCATGGAAATCTAGTGGCCACCCAACCTTCACAATGCCAGGAGTGAGATCGCCTAACCTCAGAGATCATTTTTCCTATTTCAGTTGATTCCTATCTGTGTAGTTCCGTGGATTCTAGCTTCTGAGTCTCTTCCCATGTTCTCCAATTTTCACCATGGCCCTTAGGCATTTTGTGCACCACACTCCTACCGTCTTGGTTTCATCTTCATCGCCAGAGTTTAACAAATATGTTGGGATTGTTCCCAAGATTTGATCACCAACAAGGCTCAAGATTGGCTCATGCCTTGGATCTGTGGAGTGTTGCTTCCTCACGCATGATGGAGAGGAAGAATCCATGTCAACAAATGACCCAATTGCCACCATAAATTTAATCGAATGATCAATTATGCAAGGGTATTTTTGGGTTTTCCTTATGTCACCACTTCTCTTTTGTTTTGAGGCACGATGCCATCTTGGTGGTTTCCTATTGGTCCACAAGAGAAAGGATCTGGCCCAGATCTGCTGAAGCTAGATAAGAGAACCCACATGGTTTTTTTCTCAAAATCTGATTGGTCAGTTCTTTAATAATTCATAGAAAATTGATGATTTATGAGAAAAATGTGCATAAATAGTCATTGGAACGGATTTTTCACAAGGAATTCGATTTTAAGGTTTTTAAGTCATGTTTTACATCTATATTTCCATTTTTATTATAGACACTATTTTAATTATATAAAATCCCTAAAATTTGTAACTAATTCATTTTAACTCCAAATTGGGTAATCAAATATGTTTTATTAATCAAGAGCATATAATTGATCGATTGGTGCAAGTTTTGAGCCTAAATCAAAGGTTTTCATAGAAAGTCCAAAATTAGGGTTTCTGACACTTTATTCTTTACAAAACCCTAATACATATGGTGAAATGTGTAATTAGGTTAAAGTGGTCTTGGATACAACCAAGTTGGTGAAACGGATTATTAGGACTCTACATTGATGTATGTGTGCATGTACAATCCCTATTCATGTATGTGCTTATGTGCATATGTGAGTATGTGCATTCCTTCACCCTTTAGTTGGGCATTTCATAATCCAATCCAAATATTCCCAATGAGTCATAGACTTAGCATTTCGTCTTTTATTTCCTTTTTTTAGCACATTTACTTTAGTTATTTCTTGGGTTTTAACTCCTTTGTAATATTTCATTTATTTAATATGCCATATGATTCTTTTTATAGCATGATGAATTATTGACTATATAGTTAATGTAGTATGCTTATGTACAACCACCCATAGTTAGGCATGTGTTATTTTGCCCAGAGGAATGTGTTTACTCTCCCCCACTTTTTATATATATTTTAGGTGTTTGGGAATGTGTTACTCTCCCTCACCTATTGGTTGAGGTTAGGTAGGTGCCTCAACCCTACTTTAGTTATTGTAGTCATATTAATATTCATGCATGCAACTTAATTATTATTTGACTTGGAAAAATTCTTATTTGTTAAAAGTCTCATACTCTTGACTCTCTTTAGAATAGTTGAATCATTACTCTGTGTTTACATTTTGTTATACTTTATTTGTTCTTATTCCTCAATTGACACATACCTTATTTCTTCTCTTGCTAGGTGCTCCAAACCACCTATGTTTATGATAAAAGTGCGCAATAGGAGTATGGTGGGCCAACCTAAGATTAGGGATAAGGAGTTCATCCTTTCATTATGGACCTATCTCTTAAAGTTGTTTCTTGGAGACAAATTGATATAGTTTAGTTTCTGTCTATCTTAGATCTTTTTTTTGTCTATATCATGTACACCCTTGTTGGGATAATTTTGATGTAGCCTTAATGAAATTGAATATAGTCAATGTTTAAAATTCCATTGCTATTCATTGGTCTTTTACATACCATTATTATTAGTAGATAGGTGATTTTGATTCTTTACAATAGCAATCAAAAAATCATTTTTCCTTTCTATATGAACTAGGTTGTACTCATTTTTGAGATCTACTAATTAAAAAAACCCTAATGGTTTTCTCAATAACTTGACCATATTATGAAAGAAACATTTACACTATTGATGAGATGGCACACATTAGGGATAATGAAGTATCTATAAGGGCCCTAATCAACATGCTCTAAATACACAAACTATAATCCTGAAAGTGCATAAGGTTCAGATTACAACACTGAGAGAAGGAAAATTAGGGGCATATTCCCAAGGAGTATGGTAGGAAATCTTATCTAGGTTTGTTTCCTTTGGTTTCTAGAACAAGGAGTTAGAACTTTTGGGGTTTGATTACACTGATGGTGAATGAACAAACAATGAAGGAAAACAAGAACCAAACCTAAGTTAACCCTACTCGATTAATGCTAACTAAACAAACTACAAGAGTGATTGAACTAATTTAAACTACTAACAAAAAAGAAATAGAGAATGATGGGGAAAATAACTAAATTAGGCTAGCAATTACACTATGGAAGTAAGAACAAACTGAACTAGGACATTAAGTAGGACAACCTTACCAAGAAACTAAGAAAGCACTACTTCCTCTAGTAAAACCTAGTTAGCATGAATGGGAAAAGTGTGTTAAGTAAACAAACAAGACTCATATAAACCAAAAAAGAGCAGACTAGGGTTTAAGAAAGTCAATGGAGTAGTGGAATGTTCGGGGGATATGTAACAATCAAACATGTAGAGGTCCTATTCTTGCACAAACATCCAATAAGTAGCTATCAAACCAAACAAAAAGGATAAATGTAGAACATGCATCATGTTCTATAGTTGGCCAGAAATGGCATGGTAGTGTACAGGGGAACTAGTCCCTATCACCTGCCATCTACCCTTATGAGGCTCTATTGACTAAGGAATAGGTAGGTATATATGTAGATTATCCAAGTCTAGATTTCTAGATGGACCTCTCCTAAAAAACTTGGGGACAACAAATGGTGTAGACTATAGAGGATGGGTGTTCCACCTCCCATTATCTCCATATAACCACTAGGAAAGACATTTTACTAAGTGTATATGGAAGATCACACCTAGTCACTTATATCTCTCACCTTGGCGAAGGGGAATGGAGAGAAAAATGGGAAGTGGGAGAAACTATCTAGATTCCATTGAGGAACTTAAGATTTTCGGACAACCAAAAATCCCTAAATCACATATTTTGCCTATTTCATAGATGTTACTATAGCTCATACATCCATAAAAGTGGTACGGAAGAAAAGAAAGCAATAACAACATATCATTACGAAACAGAATCATAATTTAATGCACAAACATTTCACAACAAGGTTTCTTAGTTAAGTATTATTGCCCCCAAACAACCCACGACAGAGTTTAGTTATTCATAGTCATGAAAATAACAAAACAAAGGAAAAGAGAGGGTAGAAACTCCATAGGGTGTGGGTGAAGGAGCTCCACTCTCCACTAGAAGCATCTCCAAGGGTGTCCTCTTCCAAGGGTATAGGATGGCATGTCAAATGGAAAAAGTGTGAACAAAACCGTACAAAACTAGGATTTTGGGGTGGAAGGTGGAACCACTAGTACAAAAACTATCTCTAGAGTCGGTTAAAACAACCCTCTAACATTGGTTATAGAATGAAACTGAAGTGAGCAACACTACAACCACAAGTCTAAGACATCGATTAATTAGGGACTACAAAATAGATGTTAGATATCTGGCCTCAATTGTGTTGATAAAAGAAATTGACACTGATAGGAGTCTAAGGCATTTTTTTCTGGAAAAAATCAATGTCACAAAATCAATTTTTGGTCACATTTGTAATTGGTTCATAACTCTACATCATCAGTTTCACAACAACAGACACCTATTTAACATTTTTGTTGTAAGTTATAGCCAATATAACCAAGGATTAAGGTTTATAGTGACCATTAAATCAAGTAAACCAATGACTATGACATGATACCCAACATGACCCTGCTATCCAGCATGACCATTTTGGTTTTGTTCTTTAATGTCGGTTATTTTACTAAAACTGACGACTCAGGCCTATAGTGTCATTTTTTTGTTACAACCGACGACTATGCTTTGTTTTTTTTTTTAAATAGCAGGCCTATAGATTTGGTACTTGGATGGTCAGTAGGATGCATAACCTACAGTCTGGAATTGGAATTATGAACTCTAGGTTAATAACATGCTGTGAGCTCAACTTAACAAAAAGCCACCAAACCTGCAATAACAAACATAATATGCACATAATTCTATTCATTCCCCAATTCCATTTTATCATATGTGGAAACAAAATTCTATTCATTCATCTTCACATTCATCCACACACATGATACTTCATTTACATATAAACCAATTCCATTCTCATGGCATGTAAAAACACAATTCATTCATTCATCTTTGCATTCACACACATGTATATAGATCATCATTCACATATGCACCGATCATTTACTCGCACCAAATTTAAAGTTGCAAGAAGTCATAAGCACCACATGTATATAGAAATTATGTAATCAAACTTTAGAAAAGTGATTCCTTATCCCAATCAAATTCAAAGTTCACTTCCTTTTCAAAGGCTTGTTCCCATTGTTCTCGTATCTCATCTAGTTGTTTTGTCGTATATGACATTTGTATGTCTTTTAGATTTTATTGCATATTGGAGTCTTTCATTTTAAAAACTTACAAAGATAATGATGTATATAATTAATAAGTTTGATATTTCCATATTATCTAATGAGAATATATACTTATACTTATGATGATCAAGACTATATATACATATATATACACACACAAATATATATATATATATATATATATATATATATATATATATTACATTTTGTATCTCGTCGATTCCTACTTCCCCATATCTGACAAACATGTCCATATATCACGTCATGTCGTATCCTCATGACCAGCCATTGTCTTGTACAGAACACTATAAATTTCAACATACATAAATAAAAGTAAGCATAGTTGCATTGAATTGCATTCTCCCAAACTATCTCTTTCTTTTTCGTGTCCACATTTCCTCTAGTGTTTTGAATTCTTTTATATCCCTATACCTTAATGTTTCACATTGAATTGCATTAATAAATAGTCATGTAATATATATATGTTAACGTATATAAATATAAAACTTTACTCACATGAATAATGCCTTTTTCAAATCGTGTCCCTCACTGTCTATTTTGTCACCCTTATGATCTAGATAATACAAAGTTAGCATCACGGGGACAATAAATAATAACAACCAATGTTTATTCCTGAGTGATAAGAAGCCAAATAAAATATAACCCAAATCCAAAATGAAATGTAATTTGTTAAATCGAAATTATAAGAAAAGTAAGTAAACTTACTCAACATTGTATGGATCTAACATCATAGGCGACCCTTCTTTATTTTCACCTATCCATAGTTCCATACCCCTGTATTGAGGACCTATCGAGTTAAATAGGTCCTTTGTGGGCCAACCATATAATTGAGCAGGAGGTGAAGGTGCAGTACGAGCTATAAGGGGTTTCTTATGCACTATGTCCTATACATATATAATATTATATCAATAGTGTCATGTATATAAATATACAAACACAATATAAATTTTCCATGCATCGGTATAGATAACTCTGGCTTTGGGCCACACAACCACGCCACCTTCTGCATCACCTATCGTGACATGCTCGGGGTGGTCAAATGGCAGTAAAGTCTGCTTCCTAGGGGCATAGACACAATTCAGCATCACGTGAACCACATCGGAGGAAATTGGTCACTACTACAGAAACAACATTCAATGCCACTTTTCTGGGCGTCGATTATTTAAAAAAACTGACGCCTATAACATTCAACGTCGGTTATTTAGGAAACCTGACGTCTATATTCGAAGACCAGCCAGACACGGGTATCACTTTGTATTCAGCATCGGCTGGGTAAAACAAACCGACGCCTAAAATCGCCTGTAAAATCCAATTTTCGAGCGAAAAAAATTGGCCCCACAGTGTCACATACAACATCGGTTTCTTAATTACTAACCAACACCTATATCAGATGAAAATTTGCACAAAAATTTCCAATTTCGGTGTCGGTTATCCTTTGATAATCGACGCTGATAATGGTTCCCACCAAATAATATAGGGTAAAGATTGTCTAATTGGACGTCGATTTTTTACTATCAACCGACGCTTAAGAGTAAAAGGTGTCAGTTTTGTAGATAACCGATGCCGTTTACAAAATTAATAGACTCGTATCACCCAAGTCTTCCCCTTTCTTCTATTTCATTACGATAATTTTCTCTACTACTCGCCGCTCGCCTAAAATCGCCCAACCACCCCCGCTGCTGCTTGCCACTGCTACTGCTGGTGCGCCTCTGCTCGCTGCTGCCGCCGCGTCCTCTTTCTCCTACTGCCTCCAATCGCTGCCACTGCTGCTCACCGTTCTGCTCTTCTATGCTCTTGTCCTGGTGTCGTTCTGCTCGCCGCTCGCTGCCTCCTTCTCTGCTCGTTGCTCGCATACTACCTCCGCCGCTCTTCTCCACGCTAGCTCTAGGTAGCCCTAGCCTCTTTTCTTCCTTCTCCCTAGCTCCTTACCAATAGAAAGCACGGCCGTGGCTGTGTTGGCCTACCACGGCCGTGCTTCCCAGCACGGCCATGGTAGGCCAACATAGCCATGACCGTGCTTGCTATTGGTAAGGATATGAACAAATCTTTATGTAATGCTTTATGTAAATCCTACGATACGAACAAATCTTTTGTTTGCATATATTTGTGCTTCTAATACTAAAGCTTGACCTAATTGAGTAAATTTTGGTGAATGTTGAAATAAGATTTAAACTTGTCCATTCTAGCATCCTAATTTGATTTGATTAAACCCTAACATTAATGAAACCCTAACATCAATTGTGATGAAACCCTAACACCAATTGTGATGAAACCCTAACATGTACATATCTATTATTCTTTTTGTTGGCCTAGAAACCTGTCCAAGATTTACTCATTAGGAGTAAATCTTGGATAGTCCCCGGTTTGGGACTACTCTTGAACACCTAATCTCACTTAGGATAGTGTATAATGTGTATTTGGTTTTCGAGAAAACTTCAGTAGCATTCCCCGTTTGTTCTCTAAGTACATATGTACTTAGAGAATAGTGGGGAAATGCTGCCAAAATTTTCTTGAAAACCCAATACACATTATACACTTACTAGTGAGATTAGGTGTTCAAGGATGGGATAGGTGGTACACATTTATTATATATAAGAATGACATCACATGTGTTTGTTGGCCTAGAAACCCGTCCAATATTTACTCATTAGGAGTAAATCTTGGATAGTCCCCAGTTTGGGATTGTTCTTGAACACCTAATCTCACTTAGGATGTAAGTGTATAATGTGTATTGGGTTTTTGAGAAAATTTTGGTAGCATTTCCCCGTTTGTTCTCTAAGTACATATGTACTTAGAGAATAGTGGGGAAATGCTGCCAAAATTTTCTTGAAAATCCAATACACATTATACACTTACTAGTGAGATTAGGTGTTCAAGGATGGGATAGGTGGTACACATTTATTATATATAACAATGACACATTTACGGTGTCATTGAAGACATATGGGAGTTTGACTACATAGATTTCAGAATTCCGCTCTCTAAATGTAATTGGTTTGATAACACAAAAGGAGTTATAGTGGATGAATTGGGTTTCACTTTAGTGAACTTTAAAAAGATTGGCGAGAAGGGTGAACCATTCATATTGGCATCACAGGCGAAATAATTATTCTATATCGATGATCCTGCAAATGATAAATAGTCGATTGTTCTTCATGGTAAAAGACAGTTCATTGAAGATCATATAGATGAAGAAGAGTACTATGATAAGTATGATGACTCCATTCCATTCTCAGTTGGGTTGCCAACTCCACAAAATATTGAAGCTAATGATGACTTATATGTGCGCGGAGATCACAATGAAGGATTGTTAATTGATAAAAGATCGCAATTTTAGAGGCATGCATGTTTATATTTTTTATTGAAGCTAAATGTTTGCTTTTTTAATATCAATATCATTTTTAGATTTGATGTTTCATTATCTTCTAGTTAATACAAATGCTAAATGTTTGCCTTTTTAATGACATTTTCAGATGGCTAACCATGATGAGCATGATGTCCATGATGAGCATGAAGTCCATGATGAGCATGCTATCCATGACGAGCATTGAGAGGATACCAATGTAAGTTCTAAAAACATATCCTATATTTCTATAAAATTCATTATCTTCTAGTTATGTCATATATCCTGTATTTCTATATTGGGCTAATTCAGTGTGTTTATTTTTGTCCAATTTTTGGTTGATGATGGACATGTACCCACTGAAGCACTGGAGGAACTTGATGTGCATCACCAAAAACTTAACAAGAAAAGGGGCATCACTCTGTTGAAGAAGTTAATAGCACTAAGTGGTAGTGGATCCAGATTGGCTGTGGAGTTTGATAATGGAGGAAATGCAATTGGAGTGAACCGCAATAATTTTGTAAACTATCTTGGGGTTATCACTCGAAGCCATTGTGGTGTTAAGTATGATCATTGGCATAAAGTTCCTCAGGCGAAGAAAGACATGATATGGAAGGATTTATGCATGAGTTATTATTATTTGCAATTCTATTTTGTAGATTACAAATTCTATTATTTGCAATTCTATTTTTGGATACTAGTTAATAGCAATTCTATTTTATAGAATATGTTTGCATTGGATGAGAAGCTACATCATAAAAGTGTGATGCAATGCACTGGAAAGATGCTAAGGAACTATAGGACAAATCTCCACAGAGAATACATAAAAGATGGTGATAAGAAGAAGAAGTCAGCCCTTGAATAGTGGAACTTCTTGGACAAAGAAGATTGGGACACGTTTGTTGCTTCAAGAAAATATGAAGAATTCAAGGTATTAAGTGAGGCGCAAAAAACAAGACGTGCACTGAATGTGCATGACCACACTATGGGTCCAAAGGGCTATGCAAGCGTTCGCCAAAGACTACAAGTGGAGTCTGCTGCTACTCAAGAGTCCTCTACTACATGTGCCACACCCATGCCTCGCCATGATGTCTAGATAGCTGGGAGGCAAAACAAGAAGGGTGAAATAAAGAAGCTTGTAACTGCTGAGGTAGCTGCGGAAATGGTAAAATACAACTCTTAGAGCAATCATTTGAATATTGATTATTTGTGGTGTTAACTTACCAATTTCTATTGATGGTGATTAGCGGGAGTTGCACGAGCAGAGGAAACAAGGCACGTTCATCCCTCAGGCACAAGGGATGAATTGAGAGTTGCTCTGGGTAACCCAGAGCATCCTAGACGTGTTAGGGGTGCAGGTGCTTGTGTGGGCATCAAAGCATTCTTTGGTCCATCCCAGCACAAACCCAGAGCGGGACTTTCACAAGAAGAGGTAACCTATTCTTTTTTTAGAATGTTACTGCAAAAGGGAATTCAATAATAAGAAGCTAATGTTTCTTTTATCCATGTATAGGAGAATAAAAGAGTCAAGGATATAGTTGCTAAGAAGGTCAAGGAAGAAATGTTGTGGTGGAAGGCATCTCAGGCTTCCAATCAGCCTATGGCAACCCACTCTTCTCCTGATGCACAGACTGAGAGTAATCTTGTAGACCCACCGCCTAACACGTCTGTTGTAAGTATTGTTTATGACATTGTAGCTAGTCTTTTCAAGATGATATGTATATATGTATAACATTCTTTACATAAATTTTTAGGCGTTGAAGCCATGCCGCTTAAGAATACAAGACTATGTTGTTGCATAGGTGCATGCTTACCCGTCCCTTCCTGGGGAAACGTTTCACAAGACTCCAATGCCACAGGGCTACGTTCGTGTGAGCCCGATACATGTATTCCCCGATTGGAGGGAAGCTACATTTCCATATGCCCACATGAATATTGATACACTTGCTGAGGCAGAAGGTGGGGTGATATTGTAGCCCAAAGCAGATGTCGTCTACACTACTGAAATTGTAAGATAAATTTACATTACTTTTTTTTTGGGTAAGCCAGGAGATAGTTTTATTCATCCCGCTCTCCTCGTGCAGGCTAAAGCATGGTTACAACTACTGTTGGTGTTGTGCAAATTAAACGGAGCAGTACTACTTCTCTTACATTTGGAACTGAGAGCTCTCCTTTCAGTAGGAGGCTGGTTGTACTCCTTCAAGGAGTGAGGTTGTTTGAGGTGTCTTTTGGCCAGATCGTCAGCAATACAATTGTCAGATCTGTCGATGTGAACAATGGCAACCTTCATCATCACCTACAGGTGCTTCTTGATTCTGGATGTCCACGGTGCCCAAGCAGGGCACCCCTCGTCCCCCTTTGTTGTAGCCTCCCTCACAGCCGTCACACAGTCCACACGAATTTCAACCTCTGTCCAATTGTTCTGCGCCACCATTTCAATACCCACCAAAATAGCCTTAAGCTCTCCCTCCACCACTGAATTGACCTTCATCTTCTGCCCTACTCCCATAATCCATTCTCTGCCTACCGTGATCGCCACCGCAGCAGCCGCAACACTCCTCCTATGTACCGCCGCATCGACATTAATGATGATGGCACTACCCTAACCCTCCTGCTGGGGCTGTTGGCAACTTGAGTGTTGGCGGTTCCCTTTCGCTTTCTTCCTAGCAAGGACCTCCCGCAGATCCGTTTCCATGTTACGGATGTAATTAATACTTTGTTCCACCTTCCGTTCAGTATGTTGAAAGACTGCATGATTTCTATCATTCCAAATTCTCCAGCAGCCCATAAAGAATCTGATTGTTAATGTGTATATATGTGTATATATGAGGTCAATTGATCTGAAATTTTATATACAGGTTAAAAACAAGACACCTGGAGCATCTAGGCCTCCACCTCCACTTCCTGAATTACCAAGTTGGGTTCCAACTAACCTAAAATACCCGTTAGGTCCTGCTTGTAGGGGAATGGCATGTTGGCTACGGGCACATAATATACATTGCCCTATAATTGTTTCTTTAGAAGCAAATTATGCAGGTCAATCATACGAAAGCTATTTATTTATACAAGATATTATTACGCTGTTTATATATGATTGGATGAATACATCAATGATAGAGACATGAATAAGGTGAGATCTTGTTTATACATCCATATACCTTGTGTAAGATTCGGTGATCTGGTTTCTTATATATTAATGTATACATAATACATGTTTTGCAGCTACTTAGTCAAAAATCAATGTAAACAATTTTCATTTGACCATGTGGGATTTTTTATTCCATCATTGATTAGTATGGTAGCTAAAGACCCTGATAGTATTCAACAATACTGTATAGATGCTTTTACAATTTTCGGTCAGCAAAAGAAGACGATAATAATAGCTCCATTCAATGTCAAGTAAGTTTACTTTACTTATAATTTGGACTTAAGAAAATTACATTTTTATTGTGGATTTTGAGTTATTAATCTTTAACTTTTTTTACCTCTAGCGGTAGGCATTGGGAGTTACTAGTTATTCTCCCCGGGACGTTCACTATTTATTATCTAGATCCTGCGGGGAGTACATTGAATACTAAAATTGGACACGTAATGAGAATGTCATTATTTTGGTGAGAAATATTTCATTTTTATATCCGTTAACATCTGTTAATACATTACTATTTAATTATGCAATTTACTGTGTTACATTAACATGTAGGGGTTTAGATGCATTCAAAAAGGATGAAGGAAAGGTCCCTAGGAAAAAGAACCAGCCAATAATTTGGGAGAACGTGAAAGTAAATTCCCGACTCCAATGTATATATTATTTATGTGAACTGTGCTTAGTTGTATTTTTTAATATTTTGTATGTTTCAATTTATAGTGCGCTACACAAGACAACGGGTGGGCATGCACATACTATGTGATTTGATTTATGCAGATGATTATCCAATGTGCCGCATTGGACATCGATACCATACATGAGGTATTATATGTAGTCACATCAGTTAGTATGAAATATATCAATCTTATTTTTATATTATTACTTATATATATACATCATTCTCTTTGCAGGTATTTAAAACTGGAAACATTATAGGTAAACACTTAAAATATGTACATGCTCCATATATGATGGAAGTATTAAATGAAGTAAGAGAAGAATGGGCAAGAGCCATACGAGCAGTGGGGACTGTAAAATATAATTGGGATGCTGATAGCGATGTTGAATGATATTTTGTAAATGAATATTTCTGAAGGTTTATACATGTCTGAATGTTTCTGCATGTGTGAATGTGAGAATTGAATTGATGTATGAATGTATCTACTTGTGTGAAAAGTATATTTGTTGATTTTGTAGGTTTGTGGCATGTTTGTTGGCTGATATCAATGGATGTCGTAAACCTACACTTCAAAACTGAACTACAGGTTCTCATCCTGCTGACCAGCCACAGCAGGCCTGCAAACTAATAAGTGGGCATAAACAACCGACGCCAAAGGCTTGTTCTGTAGTAGTGGGTGCACCATGAATCATGTCACCTTCAAGGTGTGGGTAAGTTGTTCCCACAACAACAACATATTCTTGTAATTTAAGATAGCATGAACTTAACGCCTACAAATTTCCATAGAGTGTTATATACATTATTCAAATTATTCTGAAAGACTACTATATCATAAAAATATTTATAGCGAACATGCTAGGTGGCCGGTCCACATGATTACTCCCAACCACCTTAGTCGTAGGAGGGTCACCTTGTATGAAGAGCAGGGAGGCACATGTACTATTTGAGGATCTAATCAAGAAGCATAATATTGGCACATTGCTTCCTGAATTCCCTTTGCAATTAACTCTTGTACCTCCTATTTTGAGAATCCCCTTTTTGGACATATTTGCACTTATGCTCTCATGGCCCAAAGAATGCTCTTATACCGAGACCAGTGCCTACAACCCTAACACACCTAGGATGCTCTCGGTTACCTAGAACTATCAATTCATCCCTTGTTCCCTCAGGGATGAACTTCTGTAATAGCCCATACTTTAAGGTTTTGACATTCGATATAGTTTTGAAGTTCATGATTACTTTTAATTGGATAATTCCAAGTTGGGATGATCTTTATGAAAACATGAATACCATTGACCTACAAATATGACTACAAGTCCTTTATAGGATCAATCATACCTATCCACGACCCTTAATATACATGGAGATGGTTACATGAATTATTAGTCAAGGTTGATTACTTATTAATGAAGTCTCCAATTATAGAATACATGGATTCAAATGATTAGTGATGGGCCTCATGGTGTTCTATGGTCAAAATCAGTAAGCCAATCTTGTGTTTATAGTTTCTACTTGATGTATACTTTGAGTTCAATATCATTATATCTGCACCATAGTAGATGTAACATACTGAATCTCAGGGTCTTCCCTGCAATTTACCCATTCTTGAGCTTTTCTTTGACTTTTAGTCCATTTGGACCTTTTCCATAAATTTCACATCCTTCTGGATCATTTTTGTACACCTTGTGCAATTTGAGCACAATTTGATGTTGAAATCACTATTTACCCTCTTTTATTTAAATTGAGGGGTGTTTGCACAAATAACCCACATTAGGGGATAAGTTAGGGTTAATTATGTAATTTGGTCTTTTATGGGATAATATATTAGATTATTTTTATTTGGAGCTTTTTGGATAAATATGTTATTAATAATATGTATTTGAGTTCATATATGTGTATATTAACCTTTATCGTTTCTCTCTCCTCAAAATATGATTTTAGTTCATATTAATATGTTATTTTGTTAAGTAATGATTATTTGTATCCTAATATGTTTTATATGTCGAATTTACTCACATGTTTCTCATTAATAGGCTTTTTCTTATAATTCCTTGATTTTAATGTATTATTATACTCTTTTATGAGCTATGTATTTATTAATGGCCTTATTATGCATTAAACGAGATTCTAATTATATAGCATCGTTCTATATGTTATTATGAGCTTATGGTTCAATTTTGGTGGCTTTTGGAGTTGATTTGACCCTTCAAATCCTTTTTATTAGCTTTCAATATAGTATAACTATAATGCTTTAATCGCATTTCATTTATTTCGATCTGTAACGCTAAGGTTTGGACTATTTTCGCTGTCACGCGCCTGGGGCCATCGGACGGCTCCGATTTGATCGCCCTTGCGATCCAACGGTCGCAGCATCTCCTTCAACCTCCGGCCGTTTCACAGCAGATCGGCACCCCTACACTCCCGCGATCCGTTCTCTCTCCCTCCTTCTCCGTTTAACGCGATTTCAAGCCCGTTACCTTCGTCTTGGCGAGCTGGTTCCAACGAGCCATAGCTCGCTACCTAAGTCTCCCTAAATGCGAAACGCCCAATTAGGCAGTGAGGGTTTCTCTCCACCCTCGAGTTACAGCCGGCGCCTTGAGCTCTCTCCCACCTATATAAGGCGCCGTCTAGCACCATCGGGCCTCCACTTTTCCTCCTCCTCATCTAATTTCACCTCTGCTTGCCCGATACTCCCCGACCTACTCACTTTCATCTCCGGAGAGCTCCATGCTACCTCCGACGAGTCCCACTTCCTAAGATCAATTCCTCGCGCGGTAAGCACCTTGGACCTTGGCTCTTCCTTCTCCTACTCCTTGTTTTCCTCTTAGTGCTCTAGATCACCGGGTCCTATAGACCACGGTTTGACCTCCGCCGCCACCTGCGCTTTTGTGTTCTGGTGGTTCTCCGCCCTCGCCGACGACTTCGCTTGGTTCACCTTGCATCCACGAATGTTTCCTGACTTTTGGTTTTCCTTTTCTCGGTCCCTATCTTCGGTTTTGAGCTCCGGCTTTGTTCCCCTGTTTCCGGCCAGGTTGGCCCTTGTTCTTCTGCTCCAGAGCACTAGCGTGCGTGGGCAGGGGATCCTCGTGTTCGGCTGGGCTTAGGGAACTCGTTCCCAGGTTCAGTTCTCGGGCGCACGCCTTGATGGCGAGTTGCGCTATGGAGGCGAGCTCCTGGCTGCGCTGCTCGCGCCCTGACCATGGCTGGAAGAAGCCAGGTCGTGGAATGACCACTAGGGTCATCCACAGGCAATGTAGCGTTTTGCAATCACAGGGGCAATCTCGTCTTTTCCCCCATGAGTTTCTGTTTCTCGCTTGCAAAACAATCGATGGTTCCAAATGACCGATTTGCCCTCGAAGTTTCAATTGGTTTGATTTAACAAGCAAGGGTATTTTGGTCCTTTACTCTGTTATTTACATCGAAGCCTATCTTTATTTAAATACCTGTCACACTATAGTTTTCCTAATTTCTGATTGGTCAGGTTTACTTAATTCATAGTAAATCGATCCTTTATCAGAAAAATATGAATAAATAGTCGATGGAAAGGATTTTTAACGTAGAATTCGATTTTATGGTTTTTGAGACATGATTTAGATTCTTTTTCCGAAGTTTGCTTTGATTAACATTTTTAGTATGTAAATGTTTTAAAATACATAATTAATTCATTTTAACTCTGTTTTCTATAATAAGATATGTTTTCTTAATCAGGAGATTATGAGTAATCGTTTGGACTTGGTTTTGAACTCTAAATCGTAGTTTTGTAAAATTAGGGTTTTTTCTATGTTTATGTCTTTATATATATTAATGCATGTGTTATGTTTATAACTAGGATATATGGATGGTTTGCTATCTGTTTGGTGGATATGAGGGTAATGTTTATATCTAAGGTATGTGAAAACCTATTTTTGTATGTGAGCCCTGTTTTGTATGTGCCCCTATTTGAGTATGTGAAAACCTATTTTTGTATGTGAGCCCTATTTTGTATGTGCCCCTATTTGAGTATGTGAAAACATATTTTTGTATGTGAGCCCTATTTTGTATGTGCCCCTATTTGAGTATGTGAAAACCTATTTTTGTATGTGAGCCCTATTTTGTATGTGCCCCTATTTGAATATGTGAAGCCTATTTTATGTATGTGGATCCTATTGTAATTGTGCAAACTACCTATTCCTCAGTTGGGAATTTTTCCAACCCCAGGCTCATGATTGTGCTAGCCTGATTATCCCTCTAATTGTATCTATTGACTCTTTACTTATTTTATGCTTATATTGCCATTGTGGTTCATTCAGTTGAATTATGTGAATCTTATTGTTGCCTATGTTGGCTCATCTTTTGAAATACTTGGAAATCTTATATATATTGTGATTGATCTTGTGGCTCATTTGAGTGTAATTCCTTAATCTTGTTATTTGACTATGTGGATCATCCTTTTGAGATATTTGGAAACATTGAATAATGTTGTTCCTTGTTGACTCCTTTACTTGTTGGAATTCTTGTATAATGATGTTGCCTATGATGGCATGATGATTGAGATTATTTATTTGGGTTTTATTCCCAATGCTTGTTGCATCTTATTGTTGCTTTTCACTATGCTGCCAAGTGAATGTTTATGCATGATATAGTTATTGGCCAATTGACAATGTAGTGTACATGAGTACAAACCACCCACAGGGCACTGGGGTTTTAGTCCCCCTGCCGGGCACTGGGGTTTTAGTCCCCCTTCCAATTTTATATATTAGGCACTGGGGTTTTATTCCCCCTGCCACTTTTTAGGCACTGGGGTTTTAGTCCCCCTTCCATTGGTGAGGTCCGGTAGGTGCCTCACCCTACATTGATAGGACGTTGTGTCATAATTTATATTCATGCAAATATGATAATTGTTGATATTTAAATGTGGCAGTTTCTCTCTCTCATATTCATATATTGGTCTCATTTCTTTGGAAATCTCTTCTTGTGGAGAATCTTTTATATTGCAAAGCTTTTTATTATTAATTGTCCTATTCCTTTTTATTAACACATACCTTTTATCTTTCTCTTGCTGGATGACCCCAACCATCCAGGTTAGGATCAGAGTGCGCATGGAAGCTTGGTGAACCCAAGGCTAAGGATAGGATAAGAAGATGAAGAACATATAATATATGATCATAGTTGCTTTTATGTTATATAGTTGTTTTGTTTGGAGACAATGTTGCATTAGTCTAAGTCTTCCTCTACCTAGATCCTTGTAGTTGCTTGTATAAAGTTGTACTCCCATTTGGGAAATTTGTAACGTACTCTTTATACATTTTTGAATAATGTCAAGATTTAATTCTTCCGCTGCCATACTTTTGGTGTTTTTGTTTATCATGTTTATAGTAGAGACTTTGGGTCTTTACAGTAGAGTATCTTATTGAAGGACACAACAACCAATTTTGAACACCAAAAGTATATATACATAGTGTATTACATATGAGGAATATTTGGTCATGATCAAATCACTTTCCTACAAACTTTATTAAGTTTTATAGTCATGGAGAGTGTTAATTTAACAATGACTCAGAAACTAGGTGTAAATACTAAATGATCTATGTTGGGTGTATGTATGTGATTCATGTTTGGTTGGCTATGTGTCCTTTTCCATCCAGGTATCCAACAAACACTACATATCATTCAGTTGGATTAATGTTGTATTCCTAAGATCACATCTCAAGATCCATGTGGTATCTACCTCCAAACCTTGCAGGGTTAACAGATCCTTCCGTGGCTGTAATATTAGCATCAAGGACTGGTAGGAGTCTTTGGTAGACTAGATAACTCCTCTTAGATCAAACCTGCTCAGTGACCCCTAAACCTGGGCCAACATGGAAGTAAAGAGAGAGGGCCGACACCTAGTATCTCCTATTCCTCTCTGCCTTTGTTTTCCGGGAGGAGGAAGAGGAGTTTTGGATGGAGTTAGAGGGAAGAGGGAGTTTCGAGATGAGTGAACCATCCTTGTTGTAGGTTGAGCCTGGAGAAAGGACCATAGGAGTGTAGGCAGAAGTAGAGGAGGTTTCCCGACCCTATAGTTGATGAGAGCAAGGTTGAGGTTGAAGGTGGAGACATTTTAGTCATCAGGTATGCGAGGAGGCTCTCTCAGATAGATGGGCAGATCTCAAAGGGACCGCACATGGCCTCCATATGATGCTACATTCCTCTCATGTTGTTTGGAGGAGCCTCATGAGCTCACAGGAGACAAGCCCAACAAAAGAGATAGGCTTGAAGATAGAAGATGAAGAGAGAAGTCAAAGGGGAGGGTTTTAGGACCCTGCACCCTTTGTGCCTCAACACCGCGAGGTTAACTGAAGATAGTGGCTTACTTAATGGGCAAGGTCTCTGTAGCTTCCTATGAGGAACCGAGGTGTAATAGGTGTGTAGGATGTCACAGACAACTCTTTAGACTCTTTCCCCACTTGTGACAGATCCCTAAGCCCTATAATTTTTCCTTTCTAGAGGTCTTATGTGCCGAGAAGACCACATCCTGTTGGAATCAGGAGACTTGCACAATATGCGATGAGACGAGACAAGGATGGACTGGGTCCATAGGCATCTGGTTCACCTAATGTAGGTTGAATCAAGGAGATGTGGGTCCCAAGTCCCTTGTAGAGCTATGTGGCCCAATAAAATGTTTCCTCCTTAGGAAGTGGGACCTACGATAAAAGGTAATTTTCATTTAAATCGTAGAAATGATTAGAAACTTGGAAAATGCCTAGTAAATGGCTCCCTTGACTTAAAAATTTCGCAAAAATACCACTACGCTAAAAAAATGTGCACTTTATTATTGGACCCTTAGATCAGTCTTTTAAAAAACTTTAAATCACTAGTTCTATTATAGATGATAATGTTTCTTTGAGGATGTTTTAAATAGTAAAAATGATATATGAAACATATAATTTCTTAAAAACTTCAATTGGAGTCTTTATTCAATACAAAAGATAGTTGTAGGCTCTAATCTTAGTTAAGTTGCCTATGTTAAGGTTTTTTTCATTAAATCACAATTAAATGTTTTTAGTCTCATATAAATTCTAGAAAATAGACCAGTCATAAGAAAAATATGAAAATCAGACCAGACCCTTATTAAGATCTCTTAATCAATAGAAAAATAACAGAAACATTTTTTAGATCAGTTTTACCTAGGTTTGAATAAACCCTAATTTAAACCTATAAATGCTAAGAATAATGATGATCATATATTAATGATGTTCAATTATATTTTATCACGTCATGGACAAAGTGATAGATGATCATGGATGCATAATGAATCTCTGAAATCAGGTACGTGGATATAATTATATGACTAGTTTTGCTGGATGATATAAGTATGAGTACTTGCTTGCTTGTATTTTCATAAAATTGGTTTGATGTATGTATAATATGGTACTCCTCCACCTTAAATATTAAGAACATTAAAGAAGATAATGAAATATAGTTACTGATGGTGTTCATTAATCTCCCAATTAGATAGGGAAAGTACGAATGTTGATTAGAACCTCCCCAATGGTGCATGGTACATGGGGAGATACCAAATGGTATAAGGTATGTGGGAATGGGCCCAATAATATGTGTGATGTTGTGCTAAGTCCACCATAGTAATGCAAGTTCATTGAAATATGATTAATAACTCAGGTTTTCCTGATTCATCACCTTCAATAATGTTTTCCTTTTCTTTTGTTTTTTCTCAAATTATATTAAGTATGCCAGCATATCATCTATATTTTTTCAACCACATACAAGCTTTGTGTCGATTTGTTGTTTCACATATTTTCTAGGTTCAGAGCTGGCATGGGAGAAAATATAGGCAATGAGCAGCATTCAACCTATACCTATTGTCTTTATATCATGTTAGCATACATGTTCATAGACTTTGCAAAACTTTCTTTTAAATTGTTTAATGTAAGTTGTAATAGGTCAGGTTGTAAATATACATGTTGAATGTTGAGATTGTTCATGGTGTATGCATTATGCTTGTATGTTCATGAATGCATATGTTGCTTCTACATCACACTCTGATACACTTCCTAATGTTTTCACATTTGTCCTCTCAGTCCTTCTAAGTCTTGAGATGGCAAAATCCAGGGACGTTACAACTTGCCTTGTTTCCTTTGCTCGTGGATATACTATTAATCATCATTAATAGTAATTGGTAAGTAAAACATAACAATCGTCAATACTAATTTCTCTAAGAGTTGAATTTTACCATTTTTATAGTTGCCTCAGCAGTTGCAGGGTTGGGTATATCTCTAGATTTGTTTTTCCTCCCAGCTATCCATAAATCATGGTCAAGTAGATGTTGAGTAGTAGTTGAGGACTCAACAATCCCATGAGTAGGTTGCTAAGAAGAAGACACCTACAGTAGCTTTTGGCGACATTGTGCATAACTAGTTGGACCCATCATGTGGTTGTGCACATTCATTGCACGGCTTTCTCGTTGAGCATCACTTGCAGCCTGGTTAGTAAAAATCATCAATAGTAATTGGTAAGTAAAACATAACAGTAAAGGTCAAGGTAAAATAATTAATTAATAAGAATGTTAAAAAAATGGGGAGTGCGGCTTTATACCTCGAATTCGTTGATTTTTTTCATAGCAACAAACACCTCCCACATCTCCGGGTCAATATAGATCCATTGGTGAGTGGTTGATATCCTCCTCTTCTCAGTGTCCTGTATGTATAGTCTTGTCATATTTGTCCTATAATTCCTTAGTACCCTCCCACAATGTTGCATCACCTTTTTACGATGTAGTTTTTCATCCAGGTCAAATATGCTCTACAAAAGTTCATATACTTAATGGAATGTTCTTGAAAATAGAATTGTAAATAACTTTAAAAATAGAACTATAGGTGGGTACCACATCACCATGGCTCAATGTGGCGTATGGATTCATCCCATCGGTACAAAGTACAAGTCTTAGATTCCTAACTTCTTCACTAAATTCAGGGTACAATAAATCAATATTTTTCCACTATGAGGAATTAGACATATGTCGTAAGATTCCATCATTATTATCCTTAAGATATGCATTCCACCTTAAATTCTATGCGTCCATCAGATTAGAAAAAAAGCATTA
Source organism: Alisma plantago-aquatica (assembly GCA_963693085.1). Lineage (NCBI taxonomy): Eukaryota > Viridiplantae > Streptophyta > Magnoliopsida > Alismatales > Alismataceae > Alisma > Alisma plantago-aquatica. Next base: position 9,466,587 of record OY856410.1, read on the forward strand.
AAACTGTGGTATTATAGGTATACACCACATCATCTTGGTAGGAGAACCAGTTTTGGACTTCCCCGAAGTCATCATTTTATACCTTGACGCCCTACATTTTGGACAATCTTTCAAATTGACATAGTCCTTTTGAAATAACACACAATCATTTGGGCATGCATGTATATTCTTACCCTTCATTCCAATTGGTCATAACATTTAATTTAATTTGTATGTTGAGATTGGAAGCTCGTTGCCTTCAGGAAGAATTTCATTCAACAAAGACAATAATGACGTGAAGCTTTTGCTGCTCCATCTATTTTATCCCTCATATTATATAATCTCAACACAACACTCAGCTTCATAAACTCAGTACAACCTATGTATAATGGTCTCTCAGCATCATGCACAATGTTCCTAAATAAGGAAGGTGGATCAGTGTGCTTTGCCCCACAACTATCTAGCATGGCATAAACTATGTCTATCGGAATCGGTTCATTCACATATACATCATCAATGTCAATTTATTCTTCAACACAAGTACTACTATCGACATCTATTGATTTCATGGTTGGAATCTCTCCATGTGTACCATTCTTCATAGCCCTATACAATCTCGTTTCACATGACATGACTTTTGATTTCGTTACTAGTGTTGACTTTCAAGTTGTTACAGAAATGCCAACATGGATAATATAACCTATCTTGAGGTTGTTTCATGTGTTCCTCTGCAAACCTTATAAATTGGTCAACACCAATAATAATCTGTAGGCTGCAGTGATTTGGAATGGACATTCATGATCTATCCAAACTATGATTAAAGAGTAAACAAGTATTAGAGTTTAGGGTTTACATATTAGGCTTTGGATTTATAAATAGATTAGGGTTTATTATTTTGGATTTAGGGATAAGGGTTTATAGATTAGGGTTTATGGTTTACATATTAAGGCTTATGGTTTACATATTAGGGTTTAGTGTTCAATAATGAATGTATGTACCACCTATACCATTCTTGAACACCTCATCTCACTAGTAGATGTATAATGTGTATTCTGTTTTTAGGAAACTTTTGACAGCATTTCCCTACAGTTTTCTAAGCACACCGATGTAGATGGACAAATGTCCACCAACATATGTACTTAGAGAACAAATGGGTAACTGATAACAAAACATCTTGAAAACTGAATATACATTGTACACTTACATCCTAAGTGAGATTAAGTGTTCAAGAATAGTCCCAAAATGGGGACTATCCAAGATTTACTCCTAATGAACAAATCTCAGATGAGTTTCTAGGCCAACATAATACATGTATATATGTTGTCATTCTTATAATTATGATCATAGTTTCATCATTCATATCCTAAGTTTTATCTGACATCATTTAATTCAATGCATTCTACCATTTGGGTTAGTTCATTCATGCATCATTAACCCTAATTAATCAATATTAATCAACTACACAATCTTGAAGAGAAATTATTGAACAAAGTTAAATCAATCACTAAAAATTAAGAACTAATTGATTTATGCAACAATCAAATCAATTTAAGAAGCATTTGGATCAATGTATTATCAAGAACTAACTCATTTATCATTAGGCATTTTTGTCATCAATCAAATGTGACATACCATTAATCATTCATTTTTCTAAACATCATTACATATACTAATTAGATATACAACTAGAATTTAGTGACTTAGAATAATAATGTGGAGTTTAATGACCTAAATAGGTTATTGGCGGTGGTGGCATTGAATATAAGAAGCAATGGAGGTGGTTGGTGGCCCAAGCAACTCTGGTGGTGGCCCAAGAAACTTCAATGGCGGTCCAAGCAGTGTTGGTGGCTGGTTGGCGACCCAAGCAGAGTAGTAGAGATGGAGTATGGAGGACGACGATGATATCTATGGAGGAAGACAGCAGTGGCAGAGAGCAGTAGATATGGAGGAAGACGATGAAACATGAGTACAAGTAGGGACACAACAATATCTATGGTGGAAGATGACGACACATGAGCATGAGTAGGACCATGGTGGCAGAGGAGGTCAGAATTGCCAGATATAGTGGGGGAAATGTCGAGGGAAAAAATGAAATAGATATTGGGGAAAAGTGTTTTGTGAGGGTGCTATTATGTGGCACTTAATTGTCGGTTAGCATAGAAAACTGGCACTGGAAATCTTAGACTTCATTTAAACATGACAAACCAACACATAAACTGGTACTGACAAACACTTCTGTGCAGACCAGCACGGCCGTGTTGGTGACTTAGTCGTTATTTTCTAAAGCCTAAATCGATGATAGAGACCCCAATCTAAAAAATGGCCTTTTTCAAGAGACTTAGTCGAGTGTTTCCATAGATAAAATCAATGACTAAGTAAGCACTTCAATGTCAGTGGCTATATAGCAATTGACGACAGAGATCCATCCTTCAACAAAAAAGGTCGGCCTTAGCATGGTAACTTATTCACCAATTTTACACATAATCAAACGATGCAGAAGCAATTTGGATGGGGGGGAATATTTTCACAGGCACATGGTGTGAAAGCACTTAGACATCAGTTCCATATCTAAAATAGATTATATAGACCCTTATACAAACAAAAAAAAGTGAGCCTTAATAGGGGGATGATGTTGTCAGTTGCTCTGCCTAACCAATGACTCAGAATCAATTTAGAGGGATAATGTTTTCCACGGGGACATAGCGCAAAATCAGCATCGCCAGTTCTAACAGGAATCGACAGTAAACGTAAAATTTTTCAGGCAAACATTTTTCCCTAAAAATTGTTTTTGTGGGTTATCTAAGATGTTGGTTTCACTTAAACAAAACTGAAGTTATAGTAAAAGTGGTACATGTGTCTTTTCTAAACAATCGGGACTTGATCAATGGTGATAGTTACACTTAAGAACCAACATTATTTATAGTGTGGTGTCAGTTTTTCTTTTGAATTGACATTAGAAAAAGTGACACTAGATGACATAAATGTACTAGTGAATGAAGTGAAGTGGAATAGGTAGAGAGGTGGATAGTAGATGTTGTTTCTTAGAGATTCTAACCTTAGACTCTCACAACCACACATATATACATATATATATATATATATATATATATATATATATATATATATAGTCCTCGGAGGACTAGGTTAAGTGGGGGTAAACTGGTAAAATAATAGGGTGGGAAGTAGTAGGGTTCAGTGGGAAAAATGGTGATGGACGACAAAATACATGTGGTGGGTGAGGGAAAGAATGGCCGTGGTGTAAACATAAAATTTTCAGATAAATTTTGACTAAATGAAGTGGGTGTCACAGATGCGGTTGGAACCATGACCACTTGTGGCTTGAGGGTAGCATGACCGTGGAAGGTGTCACACCCATGGTAGAGGAGGTAGGAAGGGAATTTGGAACGTTGTTAGGACCACTATATTGCACAACGTGACTATGCTGGTTGCTTGGCATGATAGTAATGGTGGTGAGAATGGCCATGGTGGTAGGTGAATGGGCCATGCTTGGAGCTCGATTAGTTATGTGATTTAATTTAATGTGGGTAGCATGTCCGTGGTGAAGTAACACAACTATTTTGAGGACTTTGGTGTGCACTTTTGTCTTCTAAGTGTCTTTCCATGGTGTACCTTGCGATACCTTTTTCTTTGGTCACTTGGGGTAGGTTGAGGTAGATTTAGAGCTCATTTAAGCACCACCATATTACAGGAAGACTTGAACTCATCCTTGTTTTCTCCATTCAATTAAGAAGTCTCAAAGTACCTATAAAAACATGCAAGACAAACCATAAATTCATTTGAAATGAAGAGGTATTTACTGGGGAATGGCATACACTCTACATATCTTATTGATAATAAGGGAAAAAATGGAACAATGTGGAGATTCAAACTAGATATTTATCACCACCCTTGGCTTAAAACATACTTTTCATCAAGTATGATCCAACTAAATAGCTATTTTCAACTCAACTCATAAATGGAATGAAGAATATGCTCAAGTAGATAATTATTCATTAGATAAGTTCAAGCATAAATTCATATATCTATTTAACTTATCTTCTATCCTCTTAACACAAAAAAATACAAATTAGGCACAAAGTACAAAGGCTTTCCATATAGATCACTAAGAATAATGTGAGTGGTAAAAAAGTCACAATGCTCCATGTAAACAATTTCAATTTTGGAATCTTCTACAACATTTAGAGGTGTTGTTTCACTCATATGAATTCAACCTTATATTGAAATCCACTCCACATGAGCACACGGTAATGCATAAGGGTAAAATGGACTAGCTTTGATGTTTCCTATCCCATTAGGTATGGTAATGGTGTTATCAGAAAACCATATCCATGGATAACCACATCACATTTTACACCACATAACTGCACCGAATAGTTATGGTGTGGATATGGTTTCAAATTATTATAATTACAATGGTGTGATGTTGTTATGGTTTTAAGAAAAGTTGCGACAAATAATCACACCACAATTAAGTTATTTGAGGTATATAAAAATATGTTAAATATTACTATAATCAAATTATATGTTGTTGTTCACATAAAAAATTACTAGATCTATATATACAAATAGAATTTAATGTATAGAGAAACAAGGATTTCATTTTTTACAGTTACTAACCACATTGGCCATCTTTGTACAATTCATAAACATACATGTGTACCTAACACTTGAAAATATTTCTATTCATTTTACATTTATGTATTTTGGAACTTCATATTTATATGTGTATTTTCACACAATTATATTGTCATTTATATAATGGTGTTATACAGTTGTTGTCTTTGGAAGAATCATTTAATGTATTACGTTTAAATTTTATGGACTTGATATTGTTGATATGAAGTAGAAACTAATTACAAAATGAGAGACATATAGTTAAGGTGACATGTTGATTTATTACTACTATAAGTAAACTATTATATGTTGATTTAGAAATGTCATGGTTATTGGAGATAAAATCAGGTTTAGATAAATAAAGAAGGTGAAAACACTATGGAAAGACATAACAGAGAGCAAGAGAGAATCAATAAGATCTAACCACACCATTATTACTAGTCAACTTTCTCTATAATATATTCATATATTTTACCATCCTACTACGTGAATAGTTTAAACTTCTCCATAACTATGTTAGAAATTATATAATTACATATAATTCAAAATATTCTTATTTTCCTCTCATTAAAAATAAATATATTGAAAAAATAGATTACGTGTTGAAATGAAGAGAATAGCTTAATAGGGGAGAGAGATTTTAGGATCAATTAAATAGAATAATGTTGTTTGAAAAAAAATGTCAGAACCTTCTTCACATGAACAAAAAGTTGTGTTTTTTGTTATGTAATATGGATATAACATTGTTTCTATGATATTTTTTTATTGTGTACAACTTCTTTATAAAATTTATGCACTATGTTTTTAAGAGTAATAATTTCTGATGCGGTGTAGTGTGGTTTGGCTTGGTGTGGGGAGGTGCAGTTAACTGTGGTTTTTTATGGTGCAGATATGGTTTTATATATCAAACACTATAGCAGATATGGTGTGAATATGGTGTTCAATTTTTATCTTGTGGTGTGGTAGTGGTTTTGGTTTATACTACTCTATATTCACACGACTACCATCCCTAATCCCAATAGGTAAGCAATTAGATGAATGAGATTGTGGAAGGAGACATTAATCTTTATTACATAATAGCACTCATAGTTTCATTTTTTAATGTTATGACACTCGTGTATTTTATTTTATTTTCTTTTTTATTTTCTTTTTTTCATTGCCCTTGGTGTAGCTAGGGCATATGGTGGTAGGAGTGAAGTGGAGGGAAGGATGTGTTGGGCACCCAAAAATATTGGATGGTGACCAAGGATTACTCTTTTGTGCTTCTAGCATCTTTGCAGAGGGATAAGATATGATGGAAGAATAGTGGATCAATAGAGAGGTCACATAAGATGGTTCACATCATATTTTCTACATGCAAACTACTAAATCAACTTTCACATACAATTAACAAAAAAATGATGATTAGAAGTGTTATGTTATAGAAAATCTTACTAAAATGAGAAGAACTATCTCCTCTTTTAGTTAAATGGGCCATGAAAAATTTCATGAGAACTTGGAAATGTTCCAAAAATGTGAAAGGGAATTTGATTATCATGAGGTACCATTGTGGCACTTAATACAATCATTCTAATTCTAATTATCTCAAATGGGGAAAATGGTGGTAGACTCATCCTATGGTGGTATGTCAAATCTTCTATAACATTCATCACCTCTATTTGAACACTTGGTGTAGACTTAAAGAAATATGGCCTTTATTACTAAAGTTATTATGATAGAAACATTGGTTTTTCTACATCTACTCTACCACCTCCTTCTTCAAGTGAGCTAACCCATTGATGATGAAGATTCTTGTAGATATGATGAATTTGAGGAAGTGTCAAGTTAGAGACACCTAAAACCACTTTGTGAAATCTATTAGTTCTCCTAAGAAGGAAGTCATAGATATGAAAGCTTATGGGAATCACAACAAGAATGGTCCCATGTATAACACTTATACACCTGAGTGGAGGAACCATCACAATTTTTAATTGAAACATCAAGGGGATTATGTGCAATTGCAAAGAAGGACAAATCAAGGACAAAGGTACAATTCAAGATTTAAGAGTGAAGTTCTAGGGAGATTTATAAATATTTATGAGGTCAATCAACATGTGTCCACTCATGGATAAATCATAGATAGGATTGGAGAAACGGTAGCTCAGCAACCTTGACACTTGCTCACTGAGATGAGGGGAGTCTTCCTTTCCAAACTTTGGTTAACCCAAGTGATGCAAGTGGAGATATAATGGTCCCTCAACAATCCTATGTCCGACCACCTACTCAAGTGCAACATGTACAACAATATCAAGGTCCCCCAACCAATATACTCCTCTACCACAATAACCCCAATTCAACTATCAGTTCCCTTGTCCACCTCAAGAACCACTAAAAGAACCATACATCCCTCCATCACCACCTCAAAAAAATCAACCACCATGAAAACCATACATCCCCCAACACCCATTCACAACCTACAACACCTAAGACCACCACCAACACCGCCACAAACATCAAAAGCTCTTATAAAGCCATGTATTGGGTCTTGATCTTGTCATTTACATCTAGATGTTTCATGATGCATGATATTTCTTCAATAAAGTCTATTATTATCAAATGCATTTATGGATTTGTTTCACATTATTATAGGTATTTTGTCACTATTTAATGGAAGGAGGAGAAGAATGTGAATCTAGGGTTTCCCCATGCTTGGAGGGCAAAACCACTCCCATCCTACCACAAGTGAACAAAAAATGTTTCACAATCTACCACTTTGGAAGACATTCAGAATGACCTTGGTGACTTCATCCCCAATGATGGACCAATTCACTTTGAATAATTGTGCATGAAATCTATCAAGTCTACGTCAATAATTGTATTGAAGCACAACCTTCCAGGGATGACCAAGTTCAAGGATCAGGTGCAAGGAAAGGACTCTGAAACGGATGGCATATTTCACCATGGTTTAGGTATGCATGCCCCTTTATGTTCATATAATTTTGAATAAATTATCAAGTTAGCCAAACCAAAAATTTTATAGAGATTGATTGTGCTAAGTGGTGACCACCGCGGATGTGGTATCCTCAATCCTATCTATTCTATTCATTGATCTCCCATTTTTATCTCCACTTACCCCTAGACCCCCTGGACCACTATATAAACCTTTGTTGTGTCTAAGTGGATGTTTTTCTCCCTTGGTCATTCCTTTAAACCCCTATGACCTACCTACCTCACCCTACTCCCATTTCATCACCTTCAACCCCATAATCTTAACTCTTAGGGTTTTTGCCACTATCCATATCATTTCCATGCCATTACACCTTGGAGCAGGGAAGTGCTAAAACATGTGACTGCTAGAGAAGGAGGATTTTGCCACTACTTTGAACTCCATGGATTGTTCTATGCCTTTCTTCTCCATTTTTGTATGTTCCATTGCCATGAGTAGATAAGCCCCCTTTGTGGGATGATTTGGGGGGATGTGACTTTGATATGATGATGGGGAATTAGTATTGTAAATGCTATAACTTTGTTTGGAAATGTTATCACAATGCTTCTTCCTCTTTTTGCATCTCTTGTTGTGGTGATTGACACTTGAAACCATCTAAGCTTAGGAGAATAGTGTATATGCAGCTTTTTGATGAATAAATCCTAAGTCGAACTAGGGTATTCTTAGATAGCTACCCCTCTTTGTACATACCCATCTGATCTTCTACCCTTATGTGTGAGATCTAAGTGGCTAGTAGTGCCTCACTAAATATGCCTAGTACAAATCATGTTTATAGGTTAGATGGAGTGTAAAAGGAGGTGCATAACCTTTTCCTACACTCCATGCCACCCTTTTCCAATAAACACATTAGGAGAATCAAGTTTAGAGACCTAGACTAGTGTGATCTTGATTGAACTATGTGTATACCCTAGTAAACTTAACCTTATAACGTCTGATAGAGGGTAATAGTTACGATTTCCTCTATGTACTCCAATATTATCCATGGTCAACTAGTAGTTTACAACAATTCACCATCATTCCACTATGTCGTATGGCTACATAACATGACTTGATTGATTGTGTTTCATGATATTATCCTAACTAGGGAAACAGTTGATAGATAGCCTATTTGATTGGTTAATAAAGCTTTTAGGTGTATTTGTAATATGGACTAACTATGTCTTGGACCATTAGGGTTTATCCTCTATATGCTTCCTCTTATCCTATTTATAGGAGGGGGGGCACCATTTTATCAATAAGAAATACTACAATCGAGAATTACCCATCATATCATCTTTCCACTTGGTATCCGAGCATCAATCCTAACCTAGGGAGAAAAAGAACAAGCATCTGCCTGTGGGTGGACGCCATCTTTTCTTGTCTTGGCCTCACTCTAGGCATCATATCAGCCTCCAAGGTTGTCCGTCTCTTCTTCTTTTCTAAATATCAAATCTTTTTTTTCTGGCATGGTCCATCTCAACCATCACCAACTAGTATATTCCCCGAGTCTTATCTATTTAACTAGTCATTGCTTCCCGAAATCCTCCCAAAATCCTTGATCAATTGCTGAAAAATACACCAAATTGCTCGCATGTTGTCACATCATTTTGATCCACTTTAGCATAGTCGGAGATCTCCCAACACTACACATACCTTGGAAAGAGCACAAGCCAGTAGGAAACTTCCTTGAACCAGTGGTACCAAGAAGCCATGCACTAAAAGTCCGCCCCTTCTATGCCATTGTATCGACATTCCATATTACATATCCTCATCAGTTACTATGGAACACAAAGGAATACCACTTTTGTTACTTAATGTCACTTCAATTTTTAGGAGTAGCGTGGTCATCGACATTGAAAAGATTAATCGTGATTAGAAATTGACAAGCTGCTATGCCATCTTGTCGGATTGTCATTTTTTTTATATATTATTTTCTAATCCTAAAGTTGGCTCCTTCCGTTAGTTGTCTAGTTATGCTACTTGCTTTCCTTTTATTGCAATACATACCAACATCATCAAAATCCTCATCTCCTCCATTTCACTCTTTACTTTACTCATCATCCTCTGTTGTATTTCATCCAATTTTTATATTGGCCTTTGACGTATGTTTTCCTTTGATGTATACTGGCATTTGACCATTCTTTGACTAGCATAATGAAGCACTTCCTAACAAATAAATCACTCACTTTGACAAGAGTTTGACCGGACTAACAAAAGCACTCCCCCTAATATAGCACTTCCAAATGTTACGACCCTAAAAGGAAGAAAAAGGCTAAGACTTTGAGCAACCTTTGACCAGAAACAACTTGATTATGAAAAGTAAAACCAAACACCCTACGCTAGTTTATGAAGCAACAAAATAATCAGGGAGGACACTGCGAAATTTTTTCCTTTCCTCCTCTGACAATTTTTTCCCTCCACATACTTTCCTACATAGACCTTAGCTCTACTATTTTTTTTACTTTCCACTCCAACTTATCTCTTAATACTTTTTGTGGTTGTGCATGGGGAGGATAGAGGATGACGAGTAGAGGGAAGAGTGAGATGGAGGTGAGAAGAAGAAGATTTTAATTATGCTATTCTATGGATCCTCATGCTACTTTTGTGGCATCTATGTGATATGGCCTTAGTTTCCATGTGAATCCTTCAGCTGAAATTAACCATCTTCCTACCTTATTAAGAACTTGAGAAGCTTTTTCATCATCATAGACTGCTTCTATGAAGTTATGTACTTCACTTTTGTTGTCTATTGACTGATTACAACTGCTATGAAGTTATCTATTTCACTTGTTCTCTATGTTGATTGATTTTTATATCCAGCGATCTCACTATTTTGACTTGTTCCGTGATTAGGAAACTTTATTTTCTTCTTTGAACTTTTGCATTATCTGTCGTCTATGCTTTATTTACATTTTGAATCTATACTTGTCCATTTTCTATTTGTGTTTTGAGTTTTTATCCTTGCTCTAATGCACCTCAACTACTACTATTGCACTCTCTAGACTGTGATGGTTGCTATTGTGATGGAAACTTTATGAAGAGAGAAGATATTGAATATTTTTTTTGGTGACTTTAATGGATGTCATATGAGTTACATTGGATCTTAGAGTCTTGTATCTGCTTGCTACTTTGCACACTGGTCTTTTATATGTCTATGTTGTCTACTTTCTATTGTTGTGTGCCAACACTCTATCACTTGTTTGTGCCTTGTACATGTCACTCTTTCCTTGTCCATGTTTTTCTAATAATGGTGACTACTTTCTTTTGTGTACAAGAACTCTCTAGTCTACTTGCCTCCGTGTATCATCACCCTCTAGACTTGATGACACTAGCAACTACAATGATGCCATGTGCTCCAATTTGTTTCTAATGCTTATGCTCCAGGTGCCACTTCATACTGATCAAGAAGTTCTTGCTACCTATTTTCATGTCTGCTTCTGTATTATCTTATTTAGGGGGAGCATTTGAGTGTTTGAATGATTTATTATAATATCTAGGGGGTAAATTCTTGTATGGGCTTAGTTTATCCTTTTTATTATTATGCTTCTTTATCCTTATTATTTATGTCTATTTGCAATATGACTTAATATTCTCCTAAGATCCATCTTGTGGTGGAGTATTAGAATTCTATTTAATTGGCTAATTAAGGTATTTTGTGTATTTATACTATGGGACTAACTATATATTTTCCCCTTAGGGTTTGTCTTACATATTTATGCTTCCCCCTTATCCTATGTATACGAGGGGGATTCCCTTCTATCAATAAGAAAAACTACAAAAGGGTAATTCTCCGTCATATTGTATTTCCATAACAGTCACATTTACCCCCAAACAACCCTCTTCCATAATTAATTTCTTAAAACCCAAATTCTTCATTTCCTTATTTAGTTCAAACCTAGTTACCTTTCTTGATAATTTACGTAGCTATTTGTTTTCTCAAGTTAGTTAGTCCTTACAAGTTAGTACTTATATTTCATTTTATGTTAGTTTTTTATAATTTAGCCCTCCAGTTACTTTCTTAGTGTAATTGCTAGCTTTGTGTAACTTTTTGTTCTCTTGTTGCCTTCATTTGCTAGATTGTTCCCTTTCTTGTCAATTAGGATTGTTTACTATTATTGTTGTGTTGATTTCTATTCTGACCTACAGTAATGGTATTTCTTACTTAGTTATATATCATTGTTTATGTTGAGTTAACTTAGATTTGATTCTTTCCCCTTTCATGTCACAAAACCATTTATGACCTGAATCCAAACTCCAAATGACTAGTAGGTCATTGGTGAATGGACATGAGTGTCCTTCCTTAGCATGGTTATACTAAAGTGCAAATCTAGAAGCATAAAAGCATATCATACATGAACAATTAACTACAAGCATGAACCATCATATTCTCAACAACCAACAAGTATTATTAAACACCATTATTCATTACATGCTTCCAATTACATATTGAAGTGTACATTATGCAAGTTTGATCATGTACACTAGCTAGGATCTTAGAATAGGTACAAACTGAACACTTTCTCACAATCCAATCTACTCCCACGATATCTATGAACCTAAATCATACAAGAAACAAGTGGGTCAACATACAAGGTGTTGAGTACAAAGAAAAAAGATACATATATCTTTATAACTTATAAAAGATTTTCATAATTAAACATCTAAGCATAAAAGAGTTAAGTACATAGAAAAATGAAAACCTATGTTTTATACATTTTACTCCATTATAGAAACAACATCATAAGACCTTTTAACAACTTCCAATTAGAAGAGGATTGTGAGGTTTCTTTTAGACTCAAAGCCATTATCTAACCCTATTTATCAATATTGTTCAGCATTGATTGGTAACTCAATTCAGACGCTCAGCCTTGTGCTCTTATCCCTAGAGTACATGAAGGTGGACAAGGTTTGGATAGTGGAATATATATTATGTCTCAAATTATAAAATCAACAAGATAAAACATTCAGTATGACACTACAATATTGGATGGAAATTATGTGCAAGTAAACAATCATACATACATATCAAGGTACAATTAAGAAAACAATCACCAATAATTACCAAAGATCATACTTGATTTATAGATTTTTAACCTATCCTTGACCATATAGATCAAAATCAACATATTTCAATGATTAGATCACATGCATGTATTAGATTGTCATCACTAACCCCAGAGAGCTCCATTTTTTAAGGGTTTTGGTCAAGTTAGGTTCCAAGTTTATTATTATGATATTTGACAATCTTTATAGATTTCGGATCAATCATAAAGGGGTGGTTCAAGTTTCATATCTTTATCATGTCCCATCTATTTTTAGGACTTCTACGAGGTTCATGTTACTTATATACATTTCAAGGCCAAAATACACCTAATAGGGAAAACATGATTAAGGTTCATCAAGTAGATAAGTCCAAACATGAAAGAGAGTATATATTATAAAAGTGTGGATATAAAAAGAAGAATCAAATGTAGGTGGATGTCCCTTAGGGTCTAGGAAATATAATCCAACATTCGGTATCAACATTTCAATCATACATGTAATCATAAACATAGTTCACTTATACCATTAGGGGTCAACATATGACTTAGGTGGACACACACATCAAAGGATACACAAGGATCAATGTGAACTATGATTGGAGAGAGGAAGATCAAATAGTAAGTCCCATATCAATTTTAAGGCACAAGCAGGCCAACGAAGCAAAATATGTCAACTAGGTCATCACTAGTGAACTTAGAATCACATATGCCAACATATCATAACATAGTGTGAACTGAGAAATTGGGGTCTCTAAACATCATGTAGTTATTGATTCTAAGAATAGAAAGGAGTTTAATGCACAAATTAGGTCAAAGGTATCATTTAATCAAAAGTATAACCATTCATGTCATATATAGGTCATAAGTATGCATATCATTCCAAAGAGGCCAATTAAGAGTATACTGGGGTCATGCAGTGAGATTGTGTCATGGAGGGGTACATGATACTAATTTTGAGGTTGGTCGATTTCATTCAAAAGCATGATTAGAAAATTAAGGCACGATACATCATTAACGTCCCAAATCGAGACATATATGTGCATCAGGTTAAACAAAGTGCAAGAATGTTGATTATGACACCGTTTAAGTTGTAGAGTGTAAAAAAATTATTTTTTTGATGATCAATAGGGTAAAGGTGCATCAAATATTCAAACTTAGTCATGATCATGCATTAGATTTACTAGACTAAAGTTAGTATCGTTATGAAATTAGGAAAACAAAAGTTGAAATTAGAGTTTGAAATGTACTCCATTGTGTAGATCTCATTGAGCAGATGAATTTGATATATTGATTCATCATATTTGGTCAAGGGATGAGAATGATATGATTTTATATGGTTTACATAAAAAATTATATGAAATTGACTTTAGGCGTTGCCATTTATGCACTACTCAAGGTCGGTCATCGATGAGTGGTCCATGAAGGATCCTCCTGATTTGACAGACTCCAATCTCGTGATCCACCCACTATGGAATGTTCCATGTGGATTAGCAGTTCCTGACCAATAGAAGGGATGAGAGGGACCATGTGCCTCAAATATCATTCATCTATGTCTAGATCAATGACTCCCAAGTTCCATCCTTGTTTCATGAGAAGGACGCGAGCGCAGCTCGACATTGTGATGGTATGACTGGATAGGAAGGGAGTTTGAAGAATCCAGGCTCATGGACACCAAGGAAGGTGCCACCCTGCCCCTCCATAGCACCACTGACTTGTTCATGGCCTTGCTGGTGGTGAGTTGATGCAAAAATGCTCAAAAAGGATGCCATTGCGGTGCCTACCATGTAGGAGAAAGAGAAAGGGTGCGATGGGGGAGTTCTAGAGTAAGGAATGAAGAAAAAACAAGGGACAATTACTAGAATGGATAAAGGAAGAAAGATGTGGTGTTGATTGGAGAAAAGGGGGCGACAAAGGGGTGGCAATAGGTGGTTGCCCCAATTTTGATGTCAGTCCATGTACAAAGGAGGAATATGACATCATAATCTCTAGATGGGGGGTGGGGGCATGATTCAATGGACACTTATCCTAGGGTTGGTATGGGCCAAAAACATAAAGGGTGTATTTATTACATTAAAAAGTGAAGGGGGACGCTAATGGGGGTGTCATTTGTTGGGCCCAATGAGGGTTGTCTGAATAGATAATTAAAAGGAAATTAAATTGAACTAAAACATGGATTAAAAGTACAAACTCTAAGAGATCATATTTCAGGCTCCAAACGTTTGATTGAGGTAATACTTTTACCATTAGATTCATTATTGAATCCTCTACAAAATCATATATACTTTATAGGTTAAGGGAAAATGGATGAGGTAAATTTTAATGGAAAGATAGTGATATATTAAAGCATTTAACTTAGTTCAAATGTGTAAATTAGTGTCACATATTGGAAATTAGTCATTGATGTGGCCAAATTAGAGTATCACAACACTCAAACTATGGAACTGATATCCAATTGAATAACACAAGTCAATAATAGAAAGATAAGTTTCATATTGCTAGAGAGAAAAAGTCATGTTGTCACATCCTTCTCTCCTTAAAAGAAAACATCGTCCTTGAAATTCATACAATATAGTATTCAAAGCTCAACATTGGCATGCATCATGTTTAGGTAATAGCCTTAGGTGTCAAGGCATCCACAACCATGGTATGTACACTTAAATTGGAATCATGTGTTTATAAAACATCAAGGGTGTACCCGTCCTGATTTGTATACATATCATTTGGTGTCTCATAGTAACATGGCTTCTTCTTAACACCGGGGTTCCATAATCCTTACTACCACTACGTTAGGTTTTGATCATTTATACATACAAATTTGAGGTGATCAATCAAGATGCATGCCAATTAATTACTAGGATGAACATATTCATTATCATGTCTTTAACTATGATTATCATTACACTTGCATTTCATCATCAAACTAGCTTTCATGTATTGTTTAGTTTTTCCTAAAATTCTATCAACTATTGCCAATTATGATCACTACTCCTCATTTAGATCTAAAATTAATCATGTAAAGTCATGTTTAATCAAGATAGTATCCCAATGACGTCATAATTTCAAGGCTCAACTTCTTAAAATTATATCTTTCATGTATGGCATGGTTTCATATTAGCTCAAGCTTATAAAGGTAATGTAACATATGTCGATATCAAGTTTTAGCTCAAGTTAGGTGTTTTCACACATCTCAAGGAACAAAATTATTATCAACATTGAGGTTTCACATTTATCTCACTAGTACCTAAGAAGATTTTTGCAAGCTCGAGCCACTCAAGCTAAGTTTTGTCTATGTCAAGGTAAAACATACTAACCACCAACATCTACCCATGGAAAACCCTTACCAAACACTAAAAAAAAGACAATGACTAGATTTATTCACATGGAACCACTACCCAAGTATGAGACTCATCGTGGTGATCACACATCATATACATCATCTTAGGGTTTTGGGACATTTCCTTTGCCTAGATGGGAAACATATGTATGTCCAAATGCCTCTTTATCTAAGGTATGATATTTTTTACGACATCTAGGGATCAACATCATTAAAGGATCTACACACTATGTGTCTCAACTTATATACTTAGAAGAAATCTAGCTAGAGATTCATCATCATGTATTTTGTTGTTTAGATATTTTGGAGTTTAGATAGTAAGACCTTCTCCCATGTTGTGTTTACCCTCATCAAGAGTTTGCCCTTATTATATGTCCCACATGATAGGCCCTTTTTGGTAAAGATATTCAGGCCCGTATTGGTCCTAAACCATGTTTCTCTAACCAAATCTCAACCTATACAAACATAGGATAACGTAAGAATGACAACCTACTAACTATGTGTAGCACATCAAAAAATCATATTTACCACACATGGTGTTAGACTAACTAGAGTTGCATGGTTCAAAACGAATTTGATGTCATCCAATCATACATGAATCCTCCAACATCAACCTAAATCATCTCTAAGAAAATTCATAACATCAACATAAGATTTGAGCATCAATGCTACTCGCTAGCCTATCCTTATCATGGCTCTAGACAAATCTGGAGACGACACTATCATCTAAACACTCTCATCTAGAACGACATTACATCTCTTTCTGTTGGGTTATACGAACACTCTCTGTCTTTCTGTGAGTAGTAACATTTTCATAAGTACATATATATTAATATTTGAAATAGGTTTTCTCCAATTTATACCACCATAATCCATTCAATAACACCATGGCCAGGTTTCCACACTCATAAGGAAGTCTACTACCAAAAAACCTAGAGAACTAGCACCAACATGGTGTACACTTGTGTAGCTACACTAAAAAAATGATGTGATATGTACAGGGTCACATAATTATTATGTCTCCCCTTTCTTACGCTCCTAAACCTACAACCCATACTACATGACAGAAGGAGAAGAAAAGAAAGGTTTTAGGAATTACACAAGTCTACACCTAGTTCTAATACATCTATGTTCTAACCTAGAGGTTAAATCAACGTAATTCAGTAAGTACAACATATTAAGTTTCTAGGTTTGAGATGTAAGATTAATATTAGCAACTTTCAGAAACCAAAACATCGTTGGGGTTTCTCCACTTGCTGGCGTAGATTCACCGACGTATGGGACAAATTTCAGAATCAAGATGATGACCTGCTTTGGGAGATATGTAGATCTCGACAGGATGTCAACGTTGCTGCCAAGAATCTTTAGCATCCTCTACATAATCCAAGATGGAGCTTCACTGCCTATAGAGCTCTTAAAAATCTTCTTCCCACTTTGGACAAGATTCAGAAGTGGAACCCTAGCATAACCAACATTTGCGGACTCTGTCACGCAGCTGAAGAGGATGCCACTCATCTTTCTTCCACCTGCAAATGGTGGAAATACATTTGGGGACGAGCTGCACTAAAGCTGGGCTTGGACACTTCTTCCTCTTTGGAAAAGTGCTTAACAGATATTGAGACAAGTAGCAAGGATGATCGTATCTTCGGTCACTATCTACATTCACTACATCTGGACTGCAAGAAATTCCAGAAGGCATGGAGGCAAGAAGGAAGATGAGCTGCTCATCTTTAAAAAGATTGAACACGAGCTAAAGCTACACTACAAAACTCATCATCACAAACTGACCCAATTATCTCACATCATTGTTAGGAATTGGGATTTAAATCTGTTATAAGCAGTCATTATGTGACTATCTTTCTTTAAGTTTGATTTCTATGTAATGCTTTGTAGCTGCATGTATGGTGTGGCTTGTAACTTTGTCCTCTTTTGAGGTCAGAATATAATTACCAAAACTTCCGATACATACATATATAGCCGACAAGGAGTGGCTCAAGTGGTCAAGCATAGTGTCTTCTCACGAAGCGACCCGAGTTCGAATCCCAGCAGCCGCCTTGGTTTACAACTGTGACATCCCCAGATTTTCATTTCTCCAAACCCTATTGGGAATGAGATGTCAAAGTCCAAAAACATCATCCAATCATATCAGAACGTGATGCGGAAGCATAATACGCATACATGAACATACAACCATAACATACTCAACATTCAACATGTATATTTATACGAATGAATTATTACAACATGATTTACAGTTACATATTGAATGAAAATTCTACAATCTATGAACATGTATGCTATCTAGGATCTTAGACAATAGGTACAACCTGTACAACTTGCTCAAATCCTATTCTTTTATCCCATGCTAGCTCTGAACCTAGAAAATATGAGAAACAAAAACATCAACAAAAGTTGGTACGTGGAATTAAAGAGCAATACTATGTTGGCATATAAAATACTTGAAATTGAAGAAAGAGAAAGAAAACATTATTTAAAGGCAGAAAATCAGGTAATCCCAAGTTATTAATCATATTTCAATGGACATGTATTACTATGGTGGACTTCGCACAAACATAAATATTGGGCCCTATCCCTGCGTACCTTGTACCATTAGGGATCTCTCCGCGTACCTTGTACCATTAGGGAGGTGCTCGTCAACATTAATACTATCCCTCTCTAATAGGGAGATTAATGAACCATCAGTAACTACATTCCATTTTCTTTCTTTAGTGTTCTTATTGTTCCAGGCGGAAATGACAATACATATAGATCTACATCCAATAATGTATTTCAAGTACAAACAAGCAAGTACATATATTTAACATCCATCAAATCTAGTCATATAATTATATCCACGTAAGATTCCTATTTATATTTTGGATCATCTACCTCTCTGGTCATCACCTGATTAATAGCAAATTAAATCATCATTAATAAAAGAACATCATTAGTCTTGATTATTTAGGTCCAAGCTAGGGTTTTAGTCAAACCTAGGTAAGCGTAATGTTAGGGTGGTATCTAATATTTTTTCGTTTGATCTATATGTCATTATTAAGGTCTGGTAGAAATATCATATTTTTCTGATGCCTTATCTATTATCTATATTTAATATGAGGATTAAACATGTAATTTAGGCATTAAAGAGAAAAGACCTAACATAGATCAATAAAACCCAGATCAGAGTTCACTAGTGGGTTTCCAGTGTTATTAAAGTTTTACTAAATTTTCTAATAATTAATATCACATGGATACTATTTATTTCAACTAATGGACTCTAAATCATCTACATTAATTATCATCATTATTTGTTCGTCAAAGGTCTGATCTAAGGGTCCAGTAATGTAGAGAACATTTTTCTGAGTCTAGGGGTATTTTATGGGAATTTATCGAGTATTGCAGCTATTTTCTATGTATTATACAAGATATAGAGACATTCTGTGATTTTGGAAGATATTTACCTTTTTGGGGATTTTCTGGGCCGTTGATCTCATCTCCAGATCTCTCAGATGCTCGTTACATTGCAACATAAGTGGGCGTGGTTCAGGGTTTGATAACCCTACTGAGGTGGCTGGTCTGAGCTCTGGGACCCAGTCTGGATGGGACCTAGACCGGTCGGTCCTCTCTATCATGCCCACGACATACCCCCATCGTGTGGACGGCCGACTGGATACACGAAGTTTGTTTCCCTTCTCTCGCATGTGCCGCCGTGAGGAACGAACTGTGGTGATCGATTGCAGGGCTTCCAGGCCATCATGTGGACTGGAAACGAGATGAAGCGCTTCGACCTTCACACCTCGTTCTCCTTCTTTTCGCTTAAGAGGGGAGCGACAACATCAAGGCCACAGACCTGACCCCTGGTGCATCGCTGATGACAAGGGGACCATCCTTGTGGAAGTCGGAGGATCCTTGGGGCTCGCATAGTCCCTCTATGTCTCGCAGGAAGAGGTTGTAGGTCGAAAAGTTGTCGTGGGGTAGGGAGTTCCTAGGAACCCATCCCGACGCAAGCTTAGGCCATTAGCGATGGGTCTTGCGGCAGACTTCTAGGTTCTACCGGAAAGGGTTGAGATGACGCTGCGCCTCCTCCTCCTGGATAGCGGCGCTGCTGCTGGTGCCAATGGTGGTGGCGAGATATACGAGGAGGCGAGGTAACACCAGCGGGGCACTTCTATTTCTGACGAGGCGAGGATGAGGAGGAGATGAGATAACATGGGTGGGGCTCTACTGTTATTGGCGAGTATGGAGGGAAGAGGAGATCTGAACCTGGGGAGTCGAGTTGTAGTAGATCTGTAGCCGGATTGGGCGTCGTTGTAGGAGATTGCACCCCAGTTTGTAGCGGTGGAGAAAAGAACAACAGTTGGGAGAGACGACGATGAAGGAGGCTGCTGTTTCAGGTGGCATGTTCCTAGGTCGAGGGGTGAGAAATCAGGTTATGGATGTCGGATCTGAGTCTCCCAGTTGCAGGTCGCCCCTGGTTTACAGGCGTTGTCGTGAAGGCTGAGAGGCGTTACGGTTGTGGGGAGATGCAGATTGCAACGTCAGGATGTGTGGTGCTCTATTTTCTCTGCAAAATAGAGCTTCGCTCACCTACTAATTCGGTGGCATCATGGTGGCTCTCCAACCACCAAAGGCTCACAGCAGTTTAGTATTCAGATGTAGGAACCTCCCCGCATTGCGTTCGACTGTGATCCGACCTCTGTGAGGTCTCCCCCGATCTCGTGGCTACCGTTAGCAGTAAGGGAGATGCAGAAAAAAAATGGTTTGTTATTGCTTCCCTCGGAACAATTCAATCCAACAGCCCTTATTAGATCTGAGGTTGGAGGATCAAACTGTTACTTCCTCTCTATATCCCTGTGAGAAACAGACTAGTAGATAAGGGAAAGACCTCGTCTTTGGCCCCAAGTATTGCGGAGGTACAGGCTTATACTAATATCCTCCGATGCTCATCAAACGGCTACCAAGAATCAAACCATCCGCTATTTACTGATCCACACACAACAGCTGGTGCCTAAGCTAGTAACTAATAAGATGTGCCTAAGAAGAGGAATCAGGTAGGTTCATAATGGGCCGAACATGAATATTGAAGCCTAAATTATATGAAGCCTTAATTTGGAGTTTGAATATCTATCTAGCTATGACCTCAATTCAATTGGAATTTGAAACATAGATTCCCTTTGTTTGCCATTAAACAATGATCATATGTGACCAAAACACATATTTGCTCGCCCTTCAACCATTCAGATTTATGTATATCACTACAACATGTTTAATCTCATAAATACTTAAATTAACTTACAAAAGCCACCATCCTAGTATAACTCAATTATATGTCACAATCATATGTCGCATCTATGATCAATCCTTATCATTGTAAAAGAATCCATACTCGAACACTTGATTCCTCAATTTAAATTTTCCCTAAAATTTTAGGTTATCACATTCACCCCACCATATATGGAATTTTGTCCTCGAAATTCAAATAGTTTCACAATCATGGTGATATTAAAAAGTTCAACTTCATATACATCTTCATTGCTTAGGTTCTAAGACCACCATAGTCGCATCACACTCTAAGTTGTCAGCTTAGGGTCTAGAGATCCTTGGGTGTGTCCACCCCACCTTATATATGTGGAAGAATCACTTAATGTCTTAGCCATAACATGACTTTATGATATCTTAGTATTACATCACCCCTAAGGATACGGTTTTGTTCATACTTTTAATGTTTAAGAGAAATTGGTTTATATGTCATGGTATTCAGATCATCTCAATCTAACATCATGAACATCTTAAAATGATTTCAGCATTAGAGGAGATTTATCTTCATCCTTGATATTAGGATTTTTTTTCTACATAAGAAGGGCTTGCGTAACATGCTTGACCATTAGTGTTTCACCCTATGGTGTGATATTCATACCCAACTTAGAAGCATACATTGAGAAGGATCAAGGTTACAAACTATATTTCTGATCATATATCTTATGATCTAAAAATATCTTTATAACAAGTTCACGAGTTCAATTTTTTTTTCTTGCATGTATTATGTGAAGGAAAAAAGAGAATATACTAAGTTTATCCCATGATCTCAACATCATATCTTTCATGTTTCATATGAAGGGGAAGAGAATATTTTAAAGTCAAACTTATCATGATTTCAATCTTGGGTACTACATGTATGATATAGGGGGGAAATATAGAATAGGTCAAGCTTATACGAGTGACTCCTCATATATAAATCATCTATATAGCTCAAGTGAGGTTTCTATCATCATGTATTAAGAAAGAGAAGAAGAAGGTAGAACATGTATTTTGAGTATCTTTTGCACAAAGCATCATACTCTCATAACTAGAGTTCATATATTACCTCACTTGCAACTAGTGATGATATTCACAAAATATGTCACTCTAGCTAGGACCTAACTCAACCAAAGGATTGACTTTATCATATGGGTCATCTACCCATCCTTTTATTTTACCAAATTCTCACATATAGATTTGAATCATGCATAAGGACTCAACTCAACACTCAAGAGTAATCTAGTGTAGGATAATTTTGTTTTTAACACATATCTCATATATTGGAGGCTAGGTCCTATGACCTTCTCCCTGTGGGTCTTACTCTCTCTAGAGTTCGCCACATATCTCATCCTACCACTAGATATCCCCCTTGTATAAGAGCTTGAGGTTCATGCACACTCATCTCTATCTTAACTAAGCTTATCTTAAGTAAGAAAAAGGAATGTACTTTCATCATCAAGATTTTGCATAAATTCTACAAATTAGATTCAACAAGTATACAACTTAAACCTTTATAAGGAAACTTATACCATTAGAGATCAAACTTAGATAAGTTTTCACATGCATATTTCAACTATCATTCTATCACATTACCTTATGAGCCTCTAGACATCTAATCTAGATCTATTCTCTCTTCTAGACTGATGTCACTCCCTTTCACTTAGATTACATGAACACTAACTACTCTCCAGTGTGAGGGACACATTTTTATATTTACATATATATAATAAAATATTATATAGTTTTTCTCTGAGAAAGAAGACGTCAGAGAAAACACTCGAGGCTCGAGCCGATTGGAAAACAAAACCAAATCAGCAAAACCGAGTGTCCCACACACAGTAGATAGTCTAGTTTCATGTAACCTAGTGAAATAGTGAGAACATGGTGTAGACTAGTGTAGCTACCCAATACATATGAGCTCTATATGGAAAGGGTCTCAGACACTTGTCTAAACCTAGTTCTCGAACATCTAGGTTCTAACTTAGAGGCTAAGTCAAACCTTATTCCTATAGAACAGTTTACTAAGTTTCTAGGGTTTAAAGTGAAAGGTGATTTTTTTTTATGTTTCATGGTGAGCAATTGTCAGGTGTAGCTATTGTTCATGCTCTGATACCAACTGTGACGTCCCCGGATTTTCATTTCTCCAAACCCTATTGGGAATGAGATGTCAAAATCCAAAAACATTATCCAATCATATCAGAACGCGATGCGGAAGCATAATACGCATACATGAACATACAACCATAACATACTCAACATTCAACATGTATATTTATACGAATGAATTATTACAACATGATTTACAGTTACATATTGAATGAAAATTCTACAATCTATGAACATGTATGCTATCTAGGATCTTAGACAATAGGTACAACCTGTACAACTTGCTCAAATCCTATTCTTTTATCCCATGCTAGCTCTGAACCTAGAAAATACGAGAAACAAAAATATCGACAAAAGTTGGTGCATGGAATTAAAGAGCTATACTATGCTGGCATATAAAATACTCGAAATTGAAGAAAGAGAAAGAAAACATTATTTAAAGGCAGAAAATCAGGTAATCCCAAGTTATTAATCATATTTCAATGGACATGTATTACTATAGTTGACTTAGCACAAACATAAATATTGGGCCCTATCCCTGCGTACCTTGTACCATTAGGGATCTCGCCGCGTACCTTGTACCATTAGGGAGGTGCTAGTCAACATTAATACTATCCCTCTCTAATAGGGAGATTAATGAACCATCAGTAACTACATTCCATTTTCTTTCTTTAGTGTTCTTATTGTTCCAGGCGGAAATGACAATACATATAGATCTACATCCAACAATGTATTTCAAGTACAAACAAGCAAGTACATATATTTAACATCCAGCAAATCTAGTCGTATAATTATATCCACGTACCTGAGTTTAGAGATTCCTATTTATATTCTGGATCATCTACCTCTCTGGTCATCACCTGATTAATAGCAAATTAAATCATCATTAATAAAAGAACATCATTAGTCTTGATTATTTAGGTCCAAGCTAGGGTTTTAGTCAAACCTAGGTCAACGTAATGTTAGGGTGGTATCTAATATTTTTTAGTTTGATCTATATGTCATTATTAAGGTCTGGTACAAATTTCATATTTTTCTGATGCCTTATCTATTATCTATATTTAATATGAGGATTAAACATGTAATTTAGGCATTAAAGAGAAAAGATCTAACATAGATCAATAAAACCCATATTAGAGTTCACCAGTGGGTTTCCAGTGTTATTAAAGTTTTACTAAATTTTCTGAGAATTAATATCACATGGATACTATTATTTTCAACTAATGGACTCTAAATCATCTAAATTAATTATCATCATTATTTGCTCGTCAAAGGTCTGATCTAAGGGTCCAATAATGTAGAGAACATTTTTCTGAGTCTAGGGGTATTTTATGGGAATTTATCGAGTATTGCAGCTATTTTCTATGTATTATACAAGATATAGAGACATTCTGTGATTTTGGAAGATATTTACCTTTTTGGGGATTTTCTGGGCCGTTGATCTCATCTCCAGATCTCTTAGATGCTCATTACATTGCAACATAAGTGGGAGTGGTTCAGGGTTTGATAACCCTACTGAGGTGGCTGGTCTGAGCTCTGGGACCCGGTCTGGATGGGAGCTAGACCGGTCGGTCCTCTCTATCATGCCCGCGACATACCCCCATCGTGTGGACGGCCAACTGGATACACAGAGTTTGTTTCCCTTCTCTCGCATGTGCCACCGTGGGGAACGAACTACGGTGATCGATTGCAGGGCTTCCAAGCCATCATGTGGACTGGAAACGAGATGAAGCGCTTCGACCTTCACACCTCGTTCTCCTTCTTTTCGCTTAAGAGGGGAGAGACAACATCAAGGCCACAGAACTGACCCCTGGTGCATCGCTGATGACAAGGGGACCATCCTTGTGGAAGTCGGAGGATCCTAGGGGCTCGCACAGTCCCTCTATATCTCGCAGGAATAGGTTGCAGGTCGAAAAGTTGTCGTGGGGGAGGGAGTTCCTAGGAACCCATCCCGACGCAAGCGTAGGCCATTAGCGAGGGGTCTTGCGGCTGACTTCTAGGTTCTACCGGAAAGGGTTGAGACGATGTTGCGCCTCCTCCTCCTGGAGAGCGGTGTTGCTGCTGGTGCCAATGGTGGTGGCGAGATATACGAGGAGGTGAGGTAACACCAGCGGGGTACTTCTGTTTCTGATGAGGCGAGGATGAGGAGGAGATGAGATGACATGGGCGGGGCTCTACTGTTATTGGTGAGTATGGAGGGAAGAGGAGATCTGAACCTGGGGAGTCGAGTTGTAGTAGATCTGTAGCCGGATTGGGCGTCGTTGTAGGAGATTGCACCCCAGTTTGTAGCGGTGGAGAAAAGAACAACAGTTGGGAGAGACGACGACGAAGGAAGCTTTTGTTTCAGGTGGCATGTACCTAGGTCGAGGGGTGAGAAATCAGGTTATGGATGTCAGATCTGAGTCTCCCAGTTGCAGGTCACCCCTGGTTTACATGCGTTGTTGTGAAGGCTGAGAGGCGTTACGGTTGTGGGGAGATGCAGATTGCGACGTCGGGATGTGTGGTGCTCTGTTTTCTCTGCAAAACAAAGCTTCACTCACCTACTGATTCGGTGGCATCATGGTGGCTCTCCAACCACCAAAGGCTCGCAGCAGTTTAGTATTCAGATGTAGGAACCTCACCGCATTGCGTTCGACTGTGATCCGACCTCTGCCAGGTCTCCCCCGATCTGGTGGCTGCCGTTAGCAGTAAGGGAGATGCAGAAAAAAAAATGGTTTGTTATTGCTTCCCTCGGAACAATTCAATCCAACATCCCTTATTAGATCCGAGGTTGGAGGATCAAACTGTTACTTCCTCTCTATATCCCTGTGAGCAACAGACTAGTAGATAAGGGAAAGACCTCGTCTTTGGCCCCAAGTAATGCGGAGGTACAGGCTTATACTAATATCCTCCGATGCTCATCAAACGGCTATCAAGAATCAAACCATCCGCTATTTACTGATCCACACACAGCAGCTGGTGCCTAAGCTAGTAACTAATAAGATGTGCCTAAGAATAGGAATCAGGCAGGTTCATAATAGGCCGAACATGAATATTGAAGCCTAAATTATATGAAGCCTTAATTTGGAGTTTGAATATCTATCTAGCTATGACCTCAATTCAATTGGAATTTGAAACATAGATTCCCTTTGTTTGCCATTAAACAATGATCATATGTGACCAAAACACATATTTGCTCGCCCTTCAACCATTCAGATTTATGTATATCACTACAACATGTTTAATCACATAAATACTTAAATTAACTTACAAAAGCCACCATCCTAGTAGAACTCAATTATATGTCACAATCATATGTCGCATCTCTGATCAATCCTTATCATTGTAAAAGAATCCATACTCGAACACTTGATTCCTCAATTTAAATTTTCCCTAAAATTTTAGGTTATCACAACAACCCTCCCATATGTTATATATATATATATAAAGAGAGAGAGAGAGAGAGAGAGAGAGAGAGAGAGAGTCAGGCTAGAATACACTTGAGTGTATCCGGAGCAGAATACACTCCAGATACACTCGAGTGTATTCTATCCTGACTATATATATATATATATATATATATATATAGAGAGAGAGAGAGAGAGAGAGAGAGAGAGAAAGAGAGTTTATTGAATGCCCGCGCGGGTAACATTGCAATTGCTACCCGTGCAAAGAGACGGTGGCATTAGTTGTAAGAGTTAGGGTACACACAGTCCCCCTTATACCCAGCCACCCACCCGTTTTTTGGGAAAACAGATCTGTAGCATTTGCAGTTGTCTTTGTATTAATACTCATGAAAAGTCCATCCAACAATATGTCTCTCCACTCTTCTCTCCTGAGTATTAATACTCATGCAAAGTCCATGCAAATTCCATGCAAATTCGTTTTTTCTCTTGTAATTATTCTCTCCCATTCTAATCCATCCGCCTACATTCCCGTATTAGTACAGTACCTACGAAATCCAATAACAACATTGATCTGGAAGCATAAGTACAGTACTTACAAAATCCAGTAGTTACATTTGTCATCTGGACATAAGTACAGTACCTACGGAATCCATGTAAAATAAGTACAATACTCACTTGTTAATTCCAACTCAGTTTTTTCAAACATAAGTACAATACTTACCAAATTATAAAACCAAGCATAAGTACAATACTTAACAAATTACAAAATCAAGCATAATTGTATCTGGAAGCATAAGTACCGTACCTACGAAATCCATACAAAATAAGTACAGTACTCACTTGTTAATTCCAACTCAGTTTTTTCAAACATAAGTACATTACTTACCAAATTATAAAACCAAGCATAAGTACAGTACTTAACAAATTACAAAATCAAGCATAATTGTATAACTGATCTGGAAGCATAAGTACAGTACCTACGGAATCCAATAACAACATTTTTCACATGGATATAATTTTTTTTCAAAAATGTAGTGCACATCTGGTCCATAATCAACTATAAAATGCATCAATAAGTATTGTACTCAATTATTAATTTTCAACCCAGTTTGTCAAATATAAGTACAGTACCTCTCAAATTCATTTGTGAATGTATATGTATTCATTGTAGGTACAGTACTTACGTAATCTGCAGTGGGGATAAATATGCAATAGATTTTTTTTGTAAGCTATAGTGGATTGATATCTGCCATTTGCATGATAGTTGCATGGAGTAGGTGGCGAGATATGGTGGATTTTTATTTGGTTACGAGATCATGCATCCTTTTTGCATGTAAAAGCATGCAAAATCGCTGCTGGTGATAATGTGCATGCAGCAACAGGAGTTAGTGGAATGATGCAGCAGTGAAGGAAAACTACAGTTGAGGTTTCCCGAGGATCGGGTATGTGGCCGGGTATAGGATGTGCTATGCGTAGAATTTTTCTAGTTGTAAATACAACAAACATTCTTCTTCTTTGGGTCATAACTCGCTTCGCCGTCCTCATCCTCTGCACGATTCCGGTAAAGAGACCAGAAAATTGCACAACTCACCACCACTGTCCTCCTCGGAGCTCATCCCCGACCTCACGTCTGATACGAGCTCCAGCCTCGCCCGCAGCCCCATCCTAGGCTCCAGCCCCAAGAACTCGGTGTAGGTGGTGTGGAGGTCCAGCAGCACGTTGTCAACCGTGGTCGACAAGACCCCAGGCGCCATTGGCAGCCACTCACACTCAGCCTAGGACTTCGTCAGCCGCACGGAAAACCCGTCAGCGCTGTTTCATTGACATAGAGCAGCTCGGGCGGTGGCTCGGCTTCCCTGTCATCTTCGCCGTTGGAACTGATCCTGTCACGATATTGAGGATGGCCTCCTACCACTGCTTCCCCGTGCCACCTACCCATGAGGCATCCATGACCATCAGGGTGATGGAGTCCGACATGATGCACGGTGTGTTCCACCTGGACCGGAGACACAGGGACACCGTGGACGCAGAGGCGTTAGGGTCGCCGTGAGGGTCAGGCTACACGAAGTAGTCGGCAGCAAACTAGTCATCCTCGTCCTTTTCCACCAACACTATGGGCTCTTACTAGATTTCACGCTCATGCATGCCATATTCTCACGTGATTTCAGCTAATCCACTTATTTTGTTTCCCACGGTAGAGACATCCAAATTCCAAGCAGGTGTCATCCTGCTCCAAACTTTCAGCGGCACCCCTGTTTCCACTTCCGCAATGTACCCTTGTTTTAATTTAGTTTCTGCAAACACCTGATGAACATTCCTTATTGTATCTACATGGAATGCAGGGCCTAGGACATCTAGATTCAGAGCAATGGGTGTAACTTCTTCTTGATGTTGCACGCACTATGTTTTTCCTTAACGTAGTGGAAGGTCATGGAGGGGAAGGAGTTGTTGTCGATCTGATTATTTAATTTCGTGACTGCAGCCTACGTGTTTGACACTTTGTCTCTGAGTACCGCGATAATCCCCAAGCTTGTCTGGCTTCGAATATCTGACTTTGGAGATGGCTTCCGCTCACAAAATTAGCTTACCATGTGCACGAAGGTCAGACTCAGTGTTTATTTGTTGAATATTGAGCGGTGCATGTGGAATCTGGAAAATTGGGGGAAGGAACAATGTTCATGGATCCAATGACTTTGATGTCCCCATCTAACTGGGAAGATGAGGCCATGAAGGATGAACTGGTCATTGAAGGTCAAGTGAATATTTATCGTGTGCAGTTGGGAAGACTGACAATAGGAGCGTCCATATGAATACGCACGGAGAGTTGCATGACAGAGACAGAGCATATAAGGAGAACTAGTGTCACTGGGAACTTTGTGTCTGTGCTGGAATAGGTCGAGGCCATCTAGCAAAGGATCTTGACGTGTGTTCACGGACAGTAGGTGGCCTAAAAGAATGAAGACTACCAGTTCCTTGTATGAGTCCATATGACATATGACACTTGCTTAATACAACATGACTATCCATATTACAAAATTGTCATCTACAATACAATTGCCTCTTGCCTATTACAATGTGACTATCTATATTACAGATGACACTTACTTATTACAATACGAGTATCCATATTAAAAAATTATCACCTACCTTACGGTTGGCTCTTACCTATTATAATGTGACTGTCTATATTACAGATGACACTTGCTTATTACAATATGAATATCCATATTACAAAACTATCATCTACATTACGGTTGGCTTTTGCCTATTTCAATGTGATTGTCCATATTACAAATGACACTTGCATATCACAATATGACTATCTATATTACAAAACTATCACCTACATTATTGTTGGCCCTTGCCTATTACAATGTGATTGTCCATATTAGAGATGACACTCGCTTATTACAATAGGACTATCCATATTACAATATGACTATCCATATTACAATATGTCACCTATATTACGAACTCTTGCATATTACAATTGACTGTCCATATGACATATGACACTTGAAAATTACAATATGACTATCTATATTACAAAACTGTCACCTACATTACAGTTGGCTCTTGCCTATTACAATGTGATTGTCCATATTACAGATGATACTTGCTTATTACAACATGACTACCCATATTACAAACTGTCACCTACATTATAGTTGGTTCTTTCCTATTATAATGTGACGGTCCATATTACAGATGACACTTTCTTTTTACAATATGAGTATCCATATTACAAATTTGTCACCTACATTACAATTGCCTCTTGCCTATTACAATGTGATTGTCTATATTACATATGACACCTTCTTATTACAATTTGACTATACATATTACAAAACGGTCACTTACATTACGATTGGCTCTTGCCTATTATAGTATGACTGTCCATATTATAGATGACACTTGCTTATTACAATTTGACTGTACATATTACAAAACTGTCACTTACATTACGGTTGGCTCTTGCCTATTACAGTATGACTGTCCATATTATACATGACACTTGCTTATTACAATATGAGTATCCACATGGTAATAGGCTTGAGCACGTCCCCTTATGTTTTTTTCTCAAACCCGTCATCCACAAAGTATTGAACATGACGGAAGGTAACCAAGTTAATGAATAAGTAAAACCAATATAATAGAAAAAGTAAAGTAGGGGCACTTCACAGTAAACTATTATCTCTCTACAGAAATGAATAGGTGACAACCAGTTGTTTTGTACAACCAAAGCCACTACTTGTGAATAATTTTCTGAAATAACATAAACTATGCATTACATGTACATATCACACAACTAGAGCATTTGGGGGCTGAATTACACTTAAAGAAACCCAATCAGTGCTACGAGCAATATAGAATCCAGAAGCATCAATAATTGTTGTACCTACTTCAGCACCTCCCTCCCTCATGGCCGCCGTGTGAGTGGCTGATTTGCAGGCAGCAGTTCCACAAGGCATAATCGTTATTCACATAATGCACAATAGTGCTCTCAGAGGTTGATACTAGATGTTGTTGCAAATGAAAATTAAGTATCCAGTCATATTGAACTTCTGAAATACAGATTCATATTCTTCACTTCCTATTCCATCTCATTGGCATCAAGCTTAAGAAAAAGTAAGAACTAATAGATGATAAAGATATATCCTTGATAAAACGAGTAACTGAAAAAATGCAAGATAGCAAACTTTTCAATCATTGTTAAGTTTTTCCAGCATACATATATTACAGGACCGTACACGCATTTCCTCATACACTTCATATACCATACTAATAAAATGGTTTATCATTAGTGCATCGCTATTCAGACCCACAAGTTACAAGAGAATGGAATCGTGATAGCTTGAATTGTCACTTTTTACATATGAACTAAATAAATAATTTACATTCTAACAAATCGGCGCCGTCTCAAGAGCTTAGCTTGAGCTTCCACAGCTCCTTGACCGATCAATCCAAATCTCTGTCAGAACTTCCTCCTCGTCGCACCGACACACGGGACATCTCGCTCAACAGCAGGGCCTTTTCTCTTATTCCTCTATATGCCACAATGGCAGCACTATCGAAACCATTCTGGGTCACCGCCAGCAGCGTCCTTAAAGAGCTATGCCAAGGCATCAGCGTCGGGCACGACGTCTGTGCCCTCGCACACTCTCACAGCAATGCCAAACTTGTCTACAAGCAACCTGGTGTTGAAGTATTATTCGGCGGTCGTGGGCCACGCCGGCACCGCCACGCCTGCTATCACGACCTCCGGTAATGAGTTCCAGCCGCAGTGGCTCAGAAACCACCCTACTGCCGGGTGGCTAAGGATCGCAACCTGTGGCGCCCACCCACGGATCACATACCCTGTCCCCGCTGTCCTCCGTTCGAACTCCTCCAAGACATCCGACTCTCCCTCTGATATATTGGTTGATACTGTTGGATGCAAATTGTGGCCGGAGAAATGGGGGTTTCAAAGAAAGTCATTAGGGAAAAGAAGGGTAGTGTAGCCTGTTTTGACACCTTCTAGTTCTAGACCTAGGACGGAGGGTGGCCCTGCGCCGCGGCGGCGGTGCTGGGGCCGAAGGCGCTGGAGCCGTGAGCGTGCAGTTCAGATTTTAGAATTGCTACAATTTCTCATTATTTACAACTGGTGCCACCGTGTATTCATGCACGGGTAGCTTTGGATTCGGTATCCGTGCGGCAGCCAATACATCCTCATATATATATATATACATATATATATATATACATATATACGTATATATATGGATATATATATATACATGTGTGTATATATATTTATCTATTTATATATATATGTATATTCTTTTTGGAAACTTCCTTCTATTTCTCTAACATAATATGTACATGATACTCCAATTTGAATGCAGTGAACTGAATTGAACTTTTTTAATTTTTCTCAGTCTTTAGATGTTGAGAAGATTTTAACGTAAATCTTACATGTATGCTTCACTAGTGGGTTGTTACTTCTGAATTCTTTGATTTCTTTGATAGTCTCTTGGGGAAGTCCTTGAATCTCTCCAATACTTGACAGAGAATTCTTAGTCCTAGAGCTCTTCTGACTTCAATAAATTCTTTGTCAATTTTGTCTCCTTCAATTTTTTTTGGAAACTTCCTTCTATTTATTTAACATAATCTGGAGATGATACTCCAATTTGAATGCAGTGAACTGAATAATTTTTTTTTATTTTCCCAGTCTATAGATGTTGAGAAGATTTTAACATAAATCTCACTAGTAGGCTTCACTAGTGGGTTGTTACTTCTGAATTCTTTGATTGCTTGGATAATCTCTTGGGGAAGTCCTTGAATCTATCAAAGATCGGGAGTTAGGTATATTAGATTTGTGGATCCAATTCTGAAGCAATCTGTAATAATTCTAGGATCTGCTCCTTTATCAAAGTTGATTATGGGTTAGTTCATGTATGATCTGGAACACATGTCTCTGTTTTTTTAAGATTATAAACAATCTCGAGAAGAGATATGTATTCTATTTCACATTTTGTTGAGAATTCTGTAAGGCTCAATTACAAGTCATGTTCATGCTCAATCTGAGATACCCCGAATTTTTAAAAAAATTGGGCATCAATTTTATATTGTCCACTTTATTGCGGGGATTTTTCTCTAAAGAGATAGTATTCTCTAATTTTAGGAGGGGATTGTTCTCCGAAGAGATATTATCTCTAGCAGTTAAGCTTGTTCATGCAGTTTGAAAGCTGCTTCTGGCCATTTGTCTATCATGTTTCTTTGAAGAGATATTACTTTCACCCGTGAGGCTAGTTTCTGCAGTTTTAAAACTCCTTTCTCTTGCTATTAGGCTAGTACTATCATCATTTTTTTTACTATTGATTGAATCAGATATTTGGAGGCATATATCGATTGGGCATTTACTTGTCTCTTTATCCATCCATAATGATTATGATCCTTTTAGCTATATTTTTCTTCTGAAGAAATTCAGATCTGCAATAATACATGCAATATCTTGCTTGCTTTCTTCTATATTGTCAATAATTTTATCTTTTTTTTGGATTATTTCAATCAATTCTACGTAATTGCCTTGTAATAGATTACAATTACATTGCAATCGAGCTTCTAGTCCTGTAAGTTTCTTTTCAA
This sequence comes from Alisma plantago-aquatica, assembly GCA_963693085.1. Lineage (NCBI taxonomy): Eukaryota > Viridiplantae > Streptophyta > Magnoliopsida > Alismatales > Alismataceae > Alisma > Alisma plantago-aquatica. Next base: position 9,500,457 of record OY856410.1, read on the forward strand.
CTTGCTCAATTATATTCTCTTGACAGGAAATTATCAAGAAAGTTAGTCTCACCTTTAATAACTTCTATATCAAAAATATATTTTGAAAAAAACTTTTTCCATCTGCTTAGTCTTTTATATTTTGGAGTAGATGGTAAGTTGTTCTTAATGATGACTTTTACTCGAGTATTATCTGCTCGTGCTAGAAATTTTTTAGCTAATAAAAAGTAGGAGAATTTATTAATTCCCTGTTTTAGTGCAAATAATTCTTTTTCATTCAAGTGATATCTTTTTTCTATTTTGATGAATGTTCCAGAGGTATATCTACATATTTTTTCTTTTTGCTCATTTTTTTTAGGACTGCTCCCAAGACATCTTCAGAAGCATCTATTTCTATCATTAAATCATCTCTTTCTAATGGGAGATCTAGTCTTGGGAGATTTTTACACTTTTCTTTTATAAATCTAACATTATTTATAAGTTCTTCCATCATAAGGAATATTGCATTTTTTAGTAGTTTTTGTAGATGGTTTTGTAATTTTGCTAAGTTTTCTATAAATTGTTCTACATAGTTTAGACAACCTAAAAATCTTTGAAGATGTTTTTTATCTTCAAGCTTATCTGGAAACATAATGATTTTTTCTACAATATGTGATTGCAATTCTATTTCACTTGAATCTAATTTTAGTCCTAAAAATTCTATTTTAGATTTACCAATTTCTATTTTCTTTTTAGAGAGTACGATTCCTACCATTTGACAGAGAAGATAAATATTTGCAAATGTTTATAATTTTCTTCTTCATTTTTGCTAGCTATGAGGATATCGTCTACATATACTAGACAAAAAGAATTGTAAGGTCAAATACCTTATCCATTCTCCTTTGGTATTTTTGTCGAACATTCTATAATCCAAAAGGCATAATTTTCCATTCATAATATCCTGGTGGGGTATTGAATGTTGTCATTGGTATACTTTTTTCATCTACTCGTATTTGATAAAATCCTGACATACAGTCAAATTTGGAGTAAATATTTCTCCCTCTTGTCATGTTTATTAATGTTTCTTTATACATGAGGAAGTATCCATTAACTTTGGTATATTGAATTAGTTATTTATAATTAACTACCATTATTGCTTTTCCTCTTTTAATTTCTGCATGATTTCAGACAATAAAAGTTGGGCTAGAATTAGGACTTTTTGATTTTTGTGTTAATTGTGATTGTTCTAATTCTTGTGATTGAACCATAAATTCTTCTATAGCAACAAGATTGTATTTCATTGGTTTAACCTTGATTATTTTTGTTGTCTATTAATTCTATTGTAGTCCATTCTTGACTAATATTCCAGAGGGCTAATGGATTTTCACTATAGTTCATATCAAATAATGCTATTGTGGTTTGCATATTTAATTGTGCAATGATATTTCCTTTTATTGACTGTTGTTTGTTTTTATTATAATCACCACATTTGCTGCAGGAACCAAATTTGTCTCTTTTATAAGCTTTTTTTACTCGTTTAATTGCAATCCAGTGATCACAAGGTGTTAATAATTGAATATATTATTGGTGTTGTATATATAGTTTGAATTTTTGTGTAAAATATTTCCTAGTAATATGTCTTGTTGTGCATATTCAGGGGTATAGAATGGTGGACATGTTATTATGTAGTTTCCTAGGGTAATTTTAGGATTTTTTAACTCCATGAGTTAATATAAGTAATGCAAGTTTTCTAGAAAGCATTGTAAGTAATGTTGTAATATAGTTTTCTAGAAAGCATTGTCTTCGAGCAATGCAAGTTCCTGCCCTAGTATCTAAAAATGCATGGAACTATTTCGTTTTATATTCTTCATATATAATTCTTGTAACAATGTAAACGCTATATATACTAGTCATTTTATTTTTTCCAAAAATACTCTTGATTATTATGTGTAAAATATAGTCATTCACTTTGGATGGAAAATGGTTCCATTTGTTGTAATGCACTCATTCCTAATATAATTTCTATATCATCATTGTGACTATTTGATTGTACGTAAAGTGTTATATCGATCCTTATGTTTTATATTTCAATTGGAATAATAGCTTGTTGTGTAATTTCATATTTTTGTCAATCAAAATTTGTATGTGCATAGGGTGATCCTATGGGTATTTTTTCTATATATGGTATTATTCCTTGTTGGAAAAAAGAAGCTCCTGCTCCTGAATCTATTAATATTGTAGTGATACTGCATTCTTTTCCATTAAAATATTTTCCATATAATTTATAATTTCTAGCATTTCTATTATCTTCTAGTATTCTTAAACTTGATGTTCTTTAAAATATTCTTAGTATTGGTCTTAATCTATAATTAAATTTGTATGTGCTTGCTCTAGCTTCTTCTATTCTATCTCTATTTGTCAATTGTAATTGATTTCTCTCATAATGTAATTTTCTTGCAATTCTATTATCTATTACTAGGGGTTTCTCAGAGACATCTATATTTATATTTTTTGGTATCTCTATTTCTGAGATTATGTCTGGTTTTGTAATTTTTCCTATATCTTTAAATATGTTAGGAAGTATTATAATGTCTTTGTCTTCAAATTTTTTAGAGTGATGTGTGTTACTAAGAGCATAGCTTATTATGTAGGTTATTAAATAAGGAATGCATTCTTTTTTCATAAATTTTGTACTTTGAAAATCTTGTATCAACCTTAACGTTCTATTGATATTATTATCTTTAATGTTTACACTTATCTTTGGATAAATATTAAAGATTTTTTTGATGACTGAGATTTCCTTGTAATATTCCTAATGTAGCATATCTCCTATCATTAATTCTATTATCCATTAATACAATATTTATAGGTGAATCTATTCCTTCTCGAAAGGTTGATTTTATCATCATTTGGATAGCTCCTATATAAATGTAGCATATTTTAGAACTATCTTTTATTTTTTTTCCATTTTTCTCATCAGGTCTTCTTTTTGAAGTAAAGTTATGTTTATTCTATTTCTAGTAAATTCTATCTGCATGGGCATTTCTCTGTTGGTTATTCCATAATAGAAGATATGTTTTCTTTGAGTAATTTTTTCAAAGAGAGATGTTCTAAATCCATCTGTGTTTTCTAATCTTAATTCAGTATTTCTAATTCGATTAAATAATCTCTTATCTATTAATACTTCTTGCAAGAAGTTTCCTTCTTCTTCTTGATATTTTTCGATTATTTCTTCTTCAGTCTGATTTTGTGTCTGAGAAATAATAGATTGATCCATTAGATTGTTCATCATCTATTATTTGAACAAATTCTTGAATGTTTTCTATTTTATAGAGTTCTTCTTCTATTATTTCCTTGAATTGATTTTGGTTGATTTTCTTAGATCCTTTATTTGGGCATTTGTTGGCATAGTGCCCTTTTTTCTGACATATAAAACATTTACATTCTTTTGGATCCTTGACATTTTTATTATAGTTTCTCTTTCTTCTGTAGTATTTTTGCTTTGATTTTTGTTTGAAATCAAATCTTTTCTTCTTTTTAAATTTATACGTATTTGTTCTATTATATCTCATTGACTCACATCCTATGGTTATTGGATGAGTTAATTGTGAACAACAAAGTCCTTATTTCAGTACTATATTTGTTTTTTTGCTTAGTGTGGATTCGGCACACCATTCTTATAATTTCATTCTTAGAAATTCTATTCTTCCTCCTAGAGTATCTGCTTATTATCCTATATAATGAGTGTATAATTGCATGTCTTTACATCCCCAAGGATCAGGTATTTTTGTATAAAATACATTTAGTAGGCTTTTATTTGTTACATTTTCTTTGTCAGCTCTGCCATATATTTCATAGAAATATTCCTGAAATTTGCATATATAGTCATCTATGCGGCACATGTAATAGAACTTTATATTATATAATAGAACGGTAAATCTTTGTTTTTCTTTTTTCTTTTTTTATATCTCTGTCTATATTCCATGTTTCTCCTAAAAATTCTCTACGTAATTCATTCTCGTAATTATTTACTTCTTGGGCTAAGGTGGTTGTTGTTCCTTTTATTGCTTCTTTATCATTGTTAGTTAATCCTTTCCACCAATTTGCTACGATTCCTTGAAAGGTTAAATGACAAAATCTTATTGCTTGGTCAATATCATAACTTTGTGATGTTATCAATAAATATGTGACTTTCACCCATCCTGTTATTGCTTCATCTATGTTTCTAACACAATTTAGTTTTAAATAAATTCCATTTGCACTAATATATTCTTGATTCATATATTCTACTGGGGTTTCTAAAGCAATATCTTTTGGTCTTTTGCTTGATGCCAAATTTATTCCTTAATATCTATTTTTGTTAGTGGATTTTTTTTAAAAACTAGGATCTGACCAGTATCAATTCATTTCTACTACCTTGTCGTAGGAATAGGCATTGTTAATTGAATTCCAGAAGCCTCTCTTCTATAGGTTTTAAATTTATAATTCTGACTTTTTCTATTAATTTAATTTATTGGCTTAAGTTATCTGATTCTTCTACAACAACTTCTAAATATCTATTTTCTAATTGTTCAATTCTAAAGTCGATCGTTTCTTCTATCTGAAGGGGGTTTAAGCATATTTTGTTTCCACTTATTTGGAATAGATTTATTTTTTATATACATTCAGTATTTTGCTTTTCATATAGATATTCCATTGTTTTTTGTAATTCTACTATCATTTTTGAATATTTTGAAAGTTTTTTGAATTATTTTCATGAACTTGTACTTCTCGTTGATCATATATATATATATACATATATATATGTATATATACATATATATATGTATATATACATATATATATATATTTATGTATATATATATATATATGCGTATATATATGTATATATATGTATATATATATATATATATATATATATATATATATATATATATATATATGCGTATATATGTATATATATGTATATATATATATGTATATATATACAAACATATACATATATATGTGTATATATATGTATATGTATGTATATATATATATGTGTATATATATATGTATATATATATATGTATACATACTTATACATATATATATATATATATATATATGTATATATATACACTTCGGTAGTGCAGAAATTTTTGATTCTGTTATCATGCTTTGAAAAAATACTCGAACTGCCCTTATGGGTGTTGTATGCTTTCTCAGCTTTATCATTTTGTCTATAATTATTACATTTTTTAGACCGGATTCTTAATACATTCTTCTTTGTACTACGAGGTTTTCGCATAATTAAATTCATAGTGTAAGAAACTAGCATCCAAAAAGAAGACGATAACACTCTGAGTATCATAGATAGCAAGATAATCTGTATACATGTGTTGCCCACCTCGCTTCCTCTTATCTTCAATCGCCAGCCGATCTTCTCTTAACGATTTCTAAGAGAAGTACTCCTTAGACTTTCGACGTTCCAGATCTCAGACTCTTCATCATCCTATAGCCTTCATGTCCCCGTGTCCTTATGCACTTGTTTGCTTGGTCGGACTTCTGGACGATAGCCTCCGGGATGAAAAAAAGGAGAGATATCTCTCGACTGATGAAGATAGAAGAACTGGGGGTGTAACGGGTTACACACTATCTTTCCTATTCTATGATAGTACAAGGATTATGATCTTCAAGCTGGAGCTTGTTTCCTACACTTGTGGAATTAGCACACAAGAATCATCTCAAGAACTTGAAATGGAATCTGGAATAGAATTAGAAAATCGAGCCTCTGCTCTTTTATTGCAGGACCTAATTTACATACATGGCTACCCTTTGGGACTCACTCCAACTACGAGTGCCCCTACTACTATCCCTCGAGAGTTTATATAGAGACTCTCTCGGTTACATTACATTGATGCTTCTCTTTTTTCTTTACATGGTTGTCGAACACTTGTCCGGTGGCGAGCGTTCTTCTTTTTGAAATCTTTCTCCAACGTACATCTGTCCAGTGGAGGATTCTTTGTCGTTCTTTGCTTCTTGCAAGTGTCTTCTTACGTCATTGATGACGTGTCTTCTTCTAGAATGCTTTTTATCGGCTTGTGCTGCTATGGCTGTCTCTTTCCATCTTATCTTGACATGCGGGACATATTTTCCCTTCATGTCTTCTGAGTTGGCAAACTATCTGCTGACATCTGTCGCTTGATTTGATTTGTCCGGTTTCTATTCTTTTTAGAAACCTTTCTAAATTGATTTTTGTGGATGTATTAGTTCTTCTCGTATTGGATAGAATAATTGTGTTATCTGAAGCTTTATGAAGCCAACTTCGATTTTCATTAATTAATTTTTCCAATACTTGGCAAAGGACTTTTAATCCTAATGCCCTTCTAGTTTCAACAAATTCCTTGTTAACCTTGTTCTCTTCAAATTCTTTTCTGTAATCTGCATCAATCTCTTTGACGTATTCTGGGGAAGAGACCCCAATTTGAATGCAGTGTATTAGACTGAATTTCTTTAATTTTTCCCAGTCCTCCGATGCTGAGAAAATCTTGATATAAATGTCACTAGTAGGTTTTACTAGTGGATTATTGCTTTTAAATTCTCTAATTGCTCTGGAAATATCTTGGGGTAGTCCTTGTATTTCCCCAAGGTCTTGGCTTAAATATATTAAATTTGCAGCTCCGATTCTGAAACAGTCTCTGATGATTCTTGGATCCGCTCCTTTGTCAAAGTTAATCCTGGGATATATTCCCGTATGATCTGGAACACATGTTTCTGTCGTTTTGAGATTGTAAACAATCTCTAATAAAGTTCTATATTCATTTTCATTTTTTGCTAAAAATTCTGCAAGACTCAATTGCAGGTCATACTCCTGCTCATTCTGAGATACCCTGAATTTAAATATCCTTTCGGGCATCAATTTTATATTTTCCGCTTTATTGCGGGATTCTTTCTCCGAAGAGATCATATTCTCCGCTGTTAGGCGGGAACTATTTTCTGAAGAAATAGCAGTTTGAAAACTGCTTCTTGCCACTTGTCTACTTTCTTTCTCCGAGGAGATAGTATTCTCAGCTGTAAAGCTGGTCTTAGCAGTTTTAAAGCTGCTTTCTTTTGCCGTCAGGCTTGTATTTTCATTATTTTTTCTGACAGAATCAGAAATCTGGAGAGATATGTCTATCGGCCTTTTACCTATCATTTTATCCGTCCTTGTTTCTGATCCTTTTTGTTTAATCTCCCTTCTGAAGCAGTTTAAATCTGCAATTATTCCTGCAATGTCTTGTTTACTTTCTTCTATGTTATCAATAATTTTATCTTGCTTTTGGATCATCTCTACTAATTCTACGTAATTTTCTTGTAACAAATTGCAATTTCGTTGTAGTCGAGCTTCCAATTCTGCAAGTTTTTTGTCAACCTGCTCCATTGTATTCTCTTGATAAAAAATCTGCAAGAACGTTAGTTTCTCCTTTAATAATTTCTATATCAAAAATATATTCTGCAAAGAATGTTTGCCATCTACTTAGTCTTTTATGTTCTGGCGTGGATGGTAAATTATTTTTAATAAAAGATTTTACCTGCATATTATCAACTCTTACTAGGAATTTTTTAGGTAATAAAAATAGGAAAACTTTTTAATTCCCTTTTTTAATGCTAATAATTCTTTTTTGTTTGAGTGATATCTTTTTTCTGTATCTGTAAATGTTCTAGATGTATATCTGCATATTTTTTCTTTTTGTTCATCTTTCTTTTTTAATACTGCTCCCCAAAATTCTTCTGAGGCATCTGTTTCTATTATTAATTCGTCATTTTCTAAAGGAAGATCTAATCTTGGTAAATTTTTACATTTTTCTTTTATAAATCTAACATGATTTATGAGTTCTTCTGTCATAAGAAAAATAGTATTTTTCTTTAATAGTTTTTGTAAGGGATTCCTTAATTTTGCCAAGTTTTCTATGAATTGTTCAGCGTAATTTAAACATCCCAAAAATCTTTGTAATTGTTTTTTGTCTTCTATTTTATCTGGAAACTTAACAATTTTTTCTACAATATGTTCCTGTAATTCTATTCCACTTGAGTCTAATTTTAGTCCTAAGAATTCTATTTTAGATTTACAAATTTCTGTTTTCTTCTTAGATAATACTATTCCTGTCTTTTGACAAAGAAGGGAAAATATTTGTAAATGTTTATAATGTTCTTCCTCATTTTTACTGGCTATTAAAATGTCATCAACATATACTAGACAAAAAGAGTTATATGGTTCAAATACCTTATCCATTCTTCTTTGATATATCTGTGGAGCATTTTTTAATCCAAAGGGCATTACCGTCCATTCATAATGTCCTTGTGGAGTGCTAAATGCCGTTAATGGTATACTTTTTTCATCTAATCGTATTTGGTAAAATCCTGATTTACAGTCAAATTTTGAATAAATATTTTTTCCTCTTGTCATATTTATTAAGGTTTCTTTATGTGGAAGAAAATATCCATCAAACTTGGTATATTGATTTAGTTGTTTATAATTTACTACCATTCTAGCTTTTCCTCTTTTTATTTCTGCATGGTTTCTTACCATGAATGCTGGACTAGAATGTGGGATTTTTTATTTTTGTATTAGTTGTGATGTTTCTAATTCTTGTAATTGGGTACGGAATTCCTCAATATCAATAGGATTATATCTCATGGGTTTTACTCTGATTATTTTATTTTCATCAATTAGTTCGATTGTAGCCCATTCTTGACTGATATTCCAAAGGGCTAATGGATTATCACTATAGGTCTTTTCAAATAATGCCTCAATATCTTGTATATTGAGTTGTGCAATGATTCTCCCTGTTATTGGTTGTTTTTTATTTGTAATATAATCACCACGTTTGCTGCGAAAATTAAATTTGTTTCTTTTATATGCTTTTTGTATTCTTTTTACTGTAATCCAATGGTCACAGGGTGTTAATAACTGAATATAATTTTGGTGTTGTATATATAATTTAAATTTTTGTGTGAAGTTATTTCCTAATAATATATCTTGTTGTGCATATTCAGGGGTATAAAATGGTGGACATGTAATTATATAATTTCCTAAAATGATTTTAGGTTTTTTAACTCCATGAGTTAATTCGTGTCTTTTTCCCGTAAAATCTTTTCCATATAACGTAGGTAGTGTTGTGATATATTTTTCAGGAAAACATTGTCTTCGCGCAATGCAAGTTCCTACACCTGTGTCTATGAATGCATGAAAATATTCTATTTTATATTCCTCATATATAATTCCTGCTACTATGTAGACACTATATATACTAGTCATTGTCTTTTTTCCAAAAATATTCTTGGTTATTATGTGTAAAATATAGTCCTTCCCTTTGTAGTGAAAATGGTTCCATTTGTTGTAATGCACTCATTCCTAGTATAATTTCTATGTCGTCATTATGACTATCTGATTGTACATATAGCGTAATATCTATTTTTATATCTTGTATTTCAATTGGAACAATGGCCTGATGTGTGATTTCATATTCTTGTCCATCAAAATTCGTATATGCATAAGGTGATCCTATGGGTATTTTTTCTAAGTAGGGTATCATTCCTTGTTGAATAAATGAAGCTCCTG